>CAKKXW010000001.1:113541625-113855949 GCA_920937365.1 Sphaerophoria rueppellii
AGTCCAACCTATTTTTACATGGGAAACCCCCCTTAAAGCTGACAGACACTTAAATTCATAGAACCGTTACCTCTCCCCCCATCACTTTAGGGGAAACATAATAGTAGGAGAGCCGCTGAAGGGCGACCTTCACCCAACTGTTAACCGGCTGAAACTTTTTCTTATGAAATTTAGTTTGAAAACATATATGAATATGATAGCTTGCCTAACGAAAAGTGTGCCAGGCTATATTAAATTTAACTTTATTTTAATCAATTACTAACTCCTCCTTCACCCATACATTAAAATAAAACTTTGTGCCACATAGCCATATGTGTAAGTGGGCTTGAGACAAGAAAAAAATTGTATGGGAGAGGGGGGCCTATTCCCCCCGTTTAGCCAGGAGGGGAGTTTTCTGAAAAATTGGCTAATTTTTTTCTAAAAAATATTAAAATTCAACGGCTTCATCTACAACAACGTGTTATACCTTTCTGCAAAGCCAAAAACATAGGCTTTCATTTTGTATTTAAATTTATTTGTTTTAAATAATAGTTTTAGAAAAAATAATTTTCAAACTCAAAATTTTGCAAAAAAAAAAAATTGTTAAATTTTTAGTTAATTTTTTTCAAAATTTCATGTGATTAAGTACTTATTTTGCATTCAACATTCAATACTGTCAATAATTTTGAATATAAAAAACAGTAACGTTAAAATAAAAAAGTTTTTTTTAAAAGCAAAAAGTGATTTTGTTTTTTTCTTTATATCTCGACAATGGCAAGGTATTTTTCAATCCGGTTTACTGTGTTCGACTAAAAATTAAAAACAGCATTGAATGTTGAAAACAAAATTAGTACTTAATAACATAAAATTTTGAAAAATTTAGTTCGAAATTTAAGAAAATTTTTTTTTTCAAAATTTTAAGTTTGAAAATTAATTTTTCTAAAACTATTATTTAAAACAATTAAATTTAAATACAAAATGAAAGCCTAAGTTTTTGGCTTTGCAGAAAGGTATAACACGTTGTTGTAGATGAAGCCGTTGATTTTTAATATTTTTTTTAAAAATAAGCCAATTTTTCAGAAAACTGCCCCTCCTGGCTAAACGGGGGGAAAAGGCCCCCCTCTCCCATACATATGGCTATAAGGCACAACGTTTTATTTTAACATATGGGTGAAGGAGGAGTTAGTAATTGATTAAAATGTAAAGTCAAATTTAATATAGCCTGGCACACTTTTCGTTAGGCAAGCTATCATATTCATATATGTTTTCAAACTAAATTTCATAAGAAAAAGTTTCAGCCGGTTAACAGATGGGTGTAGGTCGGTCTTCAGCGGCTCTTAGACTATAAGAAAGAAGGAGTTTTTTTTTAAATTAAAACTCCTTTGGGTGTGATATCTCATACATGTATTTTAATAACATTTTTTCGGAAGCTCTTAATCAACTATTATATAACTAACCAACATACAGCTCAAAATCCATTGCTAGGCTAAGAAGTCTATATAATACGCACTCATTTTTTGTGGCCTTTCCTCGAACTCCAGACACATTTAAAACTAATTTCACTCAAGTTTTAGCCAAATAAAACCCAAAATGTTCGAAAAAGTGTGAGCGATTGTACATGATCAATTATAAATAATATAAAAGTAGAATTAAACTGTTATACTTAGGTTAGGTTAGGTTATATGGGCTGACAGTTGATATTGTTACCGTCACACTTAAATCAATGTAGATCCCTTGTGATACCCTAAAGTGTTGTAACTTCTGAAAAAGTGGTTTAACCTATGAATTCTATGGTTAATCGAGCCATTTGGTGGACTTGATAAAGTTCAATAGGCGATTGCCTGGTAGTGCAGATAGGTCTTCTAGTTCATTGAAGAAATAGTTGCCTAAGAATTTTGATCTAGTACGGCAGAGTGCTGGACAGTGGCATAGGAAGTGAGCCGTAAATTCGTGCTCTTCCTCGTCGCCGCCGCAGCCGCTGCATATGTCGTCCGTACAGCAGCGGCAACAGCAACAGCAAGAAACAAGCTTTGACTTGATTTGCGTGGCAGAGATCGCTTTTATTGCTGCTTGGTTATCAATGAAAAAGGTGATATCAGCGTGTGGTATCGCCATCATGGATATTTGATTAGCGTTTTTCACTGCCAAGATCTCAGCTTGGAAGACGCTGCTATGGTCAGGAAGTCTGAATGAACTGGCAAGGCTAAGATTTTCTGAGTAGAAACCTGCCCCTACCCCAGTAGTCATTTTCGAACCATCGGTAAAGATGGTAAAGTTCGATTCGTTTGTGTAGGGTATATGTTCTCCCAATCTTCTCTATTAAGGAAGCTGGTAGTAAAGTTTTTATTGAAGTCTAGATAAGGGGTCATGTAATCAGAACAAACGTTATTGCCAACGTATTTTGTAAGGATCGTGGTATGGCCATATTGACTAGATCTCCAAATATTGGTCTGACTAAGTCTAAGAGCGCTGTTTGCTGCTGATTCCTGTGCAAATAAGTCTATGGGGGTGAGATTTAGGATCGCTTCGAGTCCCGCTGTTGGGGTGGTCCTCATTACCCCCGTAATGCTAATGCTTGCCATTCTTTGTACATTGGTTAGGGTTTTTAAGTTCGTGGATTTCTCCAGAGCTTGCCACCAAACTAGACTACCATAAGTTAGAATGGGTCTAACTATGGCTGTGTACATCCACATGATTATCTTAGGATTTAGTCCCCAATTTCTTCTAAGAATCCTATATCACGAGTAGAGTGCAATCATGGCCTTCTTGTATCTTTCTTGTATGTTAGGACCCCAGTTGAGTTTCTTATCCAAGATAACTCCAAGATATCTCGCTTTTTCTGAGAGTTTAAGTGGGGTGTTTTCAATTTTTGGCAGTTCAAAAGAAGGGATTTTCCTTCTATTGTTGAAAAGTACCAGTTCTGTTTTCTGGGGGTTTACTTTAAGACCGCATTTCTTGGTCCAGTTATTGACCGTAGTTAATGCGTTTTCTAATTGTTCGCTTACTGTGGTTACGTATTTTCCTGTCGCCAGAAGCGCTAAATCATCGGCATATGCTACAACTCTAACAGCACTGTTCTTGAGTTTGATGAGAATTTCATTCATCACCAAAGTCCAGAGAAGAGGTGAGAGTATTCCACCCTGTGGGGTTCCTCTAGGTAGGTAGGTAGGTAGAAATGGCTGTCCTACTTCGCGCAGGACACAATTAGCGCTGAGTGCGCCGTTTTGGTACCATACCTCGTGAGATTCTAAATGGATTTGCAAGTGGATTCTGGATTATGTATGTTCCGCACACACAGTCCTATATATGAATTGGTATTATTCTCCTACCCTACGGCCTATTATCTCATAGTGTCATTTAATGAGGGAGAAATAAAGAGGGGCGGGAGGCGCTAAAGCCACTTTGTATTATTGAGGTAAGAGATCAGATCTTTGATCTTGAAATCTGCGAGTTCCTCAATGCCGTTGAAGAATTCTTTACCTAAATGGAGTGCTCTTTTCCTAGCCAGGGCTGGACAATGGCATAGAAAGTGTGGGACCGTTTCTTTTTCTTCCTGGTTCTCACAGCTACGGCAGAAAGAGTTATGTGGTATACCCAATTTTGCCGCATGCTCCCCTACAGGCCAATGCCCTGTGCAGGTAGCGACAATCCTGGCTATGTCATGCCTTGGTTTGGAAATTAAATTGATTGATTTTGGCTTGTTATAGGCGGGCCAGATTTTCCTAGATATAACGCAGCTCGTTAAACTACTCCACCTATGATTTGCTTCTGATGTGTATTTGATCAGGATGTTGCCCTTCACAACTCCAAGAGGAGCATATACTCTGGGGTTCCTCTAGATGTGTACATTTTTATATCAGAGTTACCTAATTTAGAATGGATTTGTCTGATTCTGATTGATAAATAAAAACTTATCGAAAATGTAAACTAGATAAAAGGCAAATGAAGGTCAAAGAATTAACTTATGTAATATAAATTTTGACTATACTTTTAAGATTTTTGAAAGTAACAAAAAATTTTACTTATAAACAACATCGAAAACGATTTGGTTCATTTTGTGAATTATTTTTGCTTAAATTTATTGTATAAAAATTCAAGTTCAATACAATCAAGTGGTTAAAATTTATCCCAGATGAATATTCCCAATGTCCTAATTTAAAAACACTGAATGTGAAAAAAACACAGATATCTTTCTATTTTGTTTTGTTCCTTAATCCGAAATAAACGTTTAATTACATTACTGAAGTATTCAAATATATTGGTAGTAAGAAGTTGACCTAGTGGCATATTATTCTTAAGGACAAGTAGGCATGTGCCTAGGGGCGCGAGGGTACAAAGGGCGCAGTGAATCGATGAAGAGGCTCATAAAGCTAGTTCATACGTGGTTGTTAAGGAAGAAAGCAACTCGGTTTGCAAACTCAGCTCGTTAATTCGACTTGACAACTCGGTTCGCCAACTCTTAAGATCACGCTGTATAGCAGTTTCGGTCAAAAATAGTACGAGTTATTTATAAGGGGCGCCGATGAGGTGCATGCCTACCTCACTCTCAACGCTTAATCCGCCAGTGAGTTGACCTAACTACTTCCATACAAAAAAATATCCCCTAAAACCCCAGAAATTCGGTGAAGAATTGGCCAAGCACACCGTCGTAACTTTGCCTTAACCAAAACTCCGGTAAATTCACAAACGTCAAATTTTTTGGTAGTGATTAGGCATCATTGCTTTTTTGCGATACTGATCGTTGCTCAGCTGATTACGATGCGACGCCGATTGACAAAAAGTTTTACGTTTAAAAACAATTTTTGCTCAATATGGATGTGATTCTAACAAAAATTCTTATTGATAATAATGAATCGAAAAACAACACGTTTCGTCAAAAAATGCGAATTTCAAGGGTAAAACGTCTGAAGAGAATGCATACATTCATGAAAATTTCATCCAGAAGGAATATTCCGAAGATAAAAAACTTTTTCAAAGTAATTGAAAAATACCGCTCAACTTTCAATGTAAGTTCAAACACGTTTCATATTCAGAAAAACTATTTCAATTATTATTTACACATTTAATGTGTTAGCATTTAATTGAAATAAAACTAAACTAAAACTAAACTAGTAATAAATTTGTAGAGTATTAAATCATTTTTGGAAAGAATCTCGCACTGGCCGAATCGGATTTTCTTTAAAGAAAATGTTTACTCATAACTTTATGGAAGCTTTGCAATAGCAGGGTTAGTTTTAAAGCACTTTCAGATAGATTTGGGATTGGAAAAGGAACTTCCTACAACATATTTTTAAAAACCATTTTGGCAATCGGTCTAATCTGTAATTAAAAAGGAGATAACCTGGCCTTCCACTGCAGAACAAATTATCACAATGGATAATTTTGCAAGGAGCAGGGAAAACCCTTTCCCGTTTGTTATTGGATGTGTGGACGGAACGCACTTCAACATTCCCCCTCCCAAAAGTGAATTATCCAGCTACTATGACCGTGAGGGAAATTATACAATTACCATGCAGGTATAAAACACTTTGAATATTAACATCTTGTGGGACAATGTCTCAAAATAATAATATCGTTAAAGGGTATCTGCGACAGCAACTTTCAATTCTTAGACGTCTTCATTGGGTTTCCAGGAAGTTGCCACGACGCAAATGTATGGGTAAATAGCCCAATATACAACACAAGTAGCACAAAATCACTTATATAAGGCTTTAAGAAGTATTATAAGCTCTTATCCCGTTTCTTGAAGACTTCTTTAAGTACCTTTTAAGTACCTTTTAAGTACATAAAAGGCGAAAGTGGGCGGTCCGATAGAATGAATTAAGAAGATAATTTGGTTCTTATTGAGGTCTTAAAACGGAATATTTTCCTTCTTATATACTTCTAAGCGTCTTCTTAAACACTTCTTTTCGCACTCTTAACTCCTTCTTACAAAATTCTCAGACAAAAAAAGAAATGATCAGTGAATTCTGCATCTAGTTTTTGTTTCTCTGATGCTCATCTTTTTTAATAGTGTTTGTTTTGATTTCTTTTTTCTTCTGCAAGTGGTTTGGCTTGTTGTTGGTGTATTTTCTCAATTTACAAAGTTCCTCCAATTCTGTAATCCGCCGCCTCGCCTTCACTTTTGCTTGGTAACATAATAACTAGGCCTTCTACCAGTTCCTTTAATGTTTTTAAGCGAGCAAATAAATTTGTATTTACACGAGCACAGTTGCGAAAAATTTTCTGTGAACTCTAAGAATGAAATGAAAATGGACTACAGGAAATAGTAATCTTAAAGAAGGATTTAAGGAGCTCTAAACAAACCTTTATAAGAAATACCGATTTAAGAACCTTTTTAGAATTCTTTAAGAAGGAACAAGCAGAACGAGTTAAGAATTCAAAGAAATAGACGATTTAAGTAGGAAAAAATACCGAATTAAGAAGTTTAGAAGCGGTGAGACCCATTTAAGAACAAAATAAGAATGAATTAAGAAGTGTGCTACCGAATTAATACCATTTTGTGCTACTTGTGAAATCACATCTGACCAATACAATCGGGTTAGCAGAAGGTTCTCATATATTAGGAGACAGTGCATATCCACTATCCAAAAACCTTATGGTTCCATATAAGGATAATGTAGACCTAACACATGAGAAGAGAAAGTTAAATACTTGCCTTAGTTCAACAAGAGTCTTCATTGAATAAACTTTCGGGATCTTAAAAAAGAAGTTTCAAATTTTGCATTATATCGGTATGATATAAAACAAAAGAAATTTCAAAAGTAATACATGTCTGTTGTATTTTGCATAATTTTGTGATAAACAGAGAAAAAGATGTAAACAATCTGAATTGGAGTGCACCAATTAACAACAACGAACAGGAACAGCATACAACTTTGAGAAATTCAAATGACATAGCGGTAGAAAACACACTAAATAAAATTAACAGAACATAAACTTAACTTGTTTAAAACTTCATTGCAAAAACCAACAAAAAAACTTCAATAAACAACAGAATAACAAAAACTTATTAGCGACATCACATTGAATAATCTTTGTTTGTACCAATTAACGTACATGCTACAGGTATGATGATTAATTTGAATTTTTATTCTGGAGCATTTGTTGCAAAACTGTTTTTAAGTCTCTTATTTCTTGAATTCGCTGTACTTCAGTGTCCAGTTTCTTCCTTTCCAACTCCATAACTTCGACATGTCTTTCATCTTCGCGCTTTGTTTCCTGACGGAGGAATTCCAATGTTTTCTTTTCTTTAGTCTTACGACGGCGGCGGCGTTTAAGTTCATAAGACTCCTCGAAAAAGACTTCTGAAAACGATAAGTCTTCCTGAGTAGACGAAAGTGAAATCTGGTCTTATGAAGATGGCAAGGAATCCAAGCTATTCTGGGTTTGATTTGTTGCGATGTTACTAGGAGTCAGTATTGAGGAAATTAAGTTCTGGACAGGAGGCTGGATTGAATGTTTGGTTCCATAAATTTCATCCAATCTATCAAAATGTTCCCAAGTTGTCGCATCCCTTCCAGTTTCCTTATTTTTGTTTTTTATTCTTTTATAAGTTTTCATGATATTTAGGAACTTTCGATGGATTTGATCTTTGTTGTAATGAAAATCTGGAGCCACAAATTGTATCTCCTCCAGAACTTTCCCCCACAACACTGACTTCGATTCTTTGCCTCCAATTAATTCACCTTCATATTTTAGTCTTGTTTCAATTAAAAGTTTAATTTGTGCATTAGATTTTGTTATGCGTTTCCGAGCAATTTTTTATTTTAAATTTCTTGGTTTTTATTTGGTTTTTTCTGGGTTGAACGACGACAGCGATCACAATCCACACTCTGAGAATAAATTCACAGAATCAAATATAAGTTATACTCCAATTTCAAGTCGGCATCAAGAAGTAATCAAGAAAATGCTTGATTCTTTTTTTTAAATTTGCGCATCAGTACACTCCTATTCCACAGTAAATGGCGCATAGTGCACTGCAGGTGCAGGGAAATTACTCCACGGGAATCCGCTCCATTGGAATTTACGTACACAATTGTGTGAGAAACATTTGCATTTCTTTTTTTCAACGTTTTTTCTTAATTCTTATAGAACAGGGTTTCTAAGGTTGAATATTTTTTTTTTAACGTGGACTCAGAATGTGATATTTTTTTTTTCTTAAATAATTGTATACAAAAAAAAACAAACAGAAACAAAAATATCACATTCTGAGTCGACAAGTTATAAAAAACCTTCATATTCAAGAAATTGGTTGAATTTATATACATATTCCGACTGCACTGTAACAACTCGCCATTTGTTTTTTGGTTAAACTGTATTCTTCGCGACAACCTACGCAATTATTTTCACCACAGTCTTCTGGTCCATCAGATGATGATGAAGTGCTAAGTTTTGCTTTAATATGGCTCTTTTTCTTGAAACAAATGTTGTGCTGCTTGTACAGTACAAGCAGGTACAGGTCTTCAGCGGCTCCTCTGCTACAATGAAACCTCGTCATGAGATTGAGCTCATTTTCATATGCAAAAAGATGAAAAAAATCTTAATTACATGAGATTGATCTCACAAACTGTTAAGCATGGCATTTTTCGGACTCAGTTAACATAAAATCGTAAGGATGGCCCAGTTTATTCTTAATTATGTCGGAAAAAGAATTTCTAAAGAAAGTAGGTGTCCAATTATGGTGAAGATTATCGTCGGTTGTATCGGTGTTGTCAGTGTTGCTGAAGGAGAAGGTTCTCCAGTGCTGTGTGTCGTCCCCTGTGTCCGTCGTGTCTGTTTTTTTCTACATCTCGTCGCTCGTCGGTCGTCGTCTTCGTTTTTTTCGTATAAACGTCCGTCGCGTCGTCGTTCGAGTCCTTTCAAAAGACAAAGAAAAAAAAGAGTTACACATCAAAAAAAAAAAAGAAAAATAAAAAAAAAAAAACACAAACCACCATCAACGTTTCAACCAACAACAATAACACTAATCCCACAAACAAAAAAATAATTAATATAAAAAAGTAAAACAACAAGCACCACCACTCAACAAACAAAAAAAAATATAAAGCCTACACAGCACAGTGAGATGTGAGTACCCATCAAAGTTCGTAGAACGATAAAATTTAATTCGATCGCGCTCGAAAAATTCAACCGGGAATTATATTTTTAATTCGATCGCGAATTTTATTTTTTCGGTTCTTTGAGAATAAAATTTGTGTTCACGATCGAATTAAATTTTTCGGGAACTGAAAAATTAAATTCGATCACGAATTTATCACAGAAGATCCAAAAAAAGATCCATTCACGAACCGATTGTTAATATTTGTTTCATACAGTCTTTCGTATGGTTTAACAATTTTTTTAAAAAAAAGTTCATCATCGAAAATTCGAAAGGGGATGTTTTTGACCGTAACAAGTCCAATACAACATTTAATAAATTGACTTTTGTCCATGTCAACGCAAATTGATAAATTTTTTTTTTTACGAACTCCAGCACTCGAAATCGCAACACTTCTACTTCCCGACGGTTCTTCATTTACATCATCATTAAAACAAACACCATGAACCTTTGTAAAATGTCTCTTAATATTGCCAGTCACAAGTCCTTTTAATTTCCTTTTCACATCTTAAACATGATGCCATATTATTGTCTTGGTCATAAGAAACATAATTATTTACTTCGAAATCTTTTTTTCGTCCATTTTAAACCACCGAGATCAAACAAAACAATAAACAACCATACACCGCAAAACACATTCAAAGAATATTTATTTCCTTCGATCTTTTCACTTTTCGGATTTTTTCGTATCCTTTTTAATTTCTGTTCGTGAGGAGAACAAAATTTGAAGGGAATTTTATTTTTCGATTTCTCGCGAATGATAAAAGAGAAAAAAAATTTTCAATTCGTGCCGAGAGAGATCGGATGTTTTCGGATACCGAGAAAAGTATCTGTATGAGAATTTTAGTTTTTTCGGATCGTGAGAAGATATGAAAAAAGTGAGAAGTATCGGTATTTTTCGGATCGCGATCGATATTTTACGAACCCTGGTACCCATCCTCTCATACCTTCCCTTCTCTAACAGTTGCATGACTTATCATATGCATTGCATTGTGTGAGCTTTTTTTGCTCACACTAATGTATGCATATGGTATGTCATCAATAACGGATGAATAGAAGAATTGCACTTGAATTCCAGGGTCGGATCGACTCACGTCACCGCTAAGGCATAACACTAGCGGCGGCGTTGATTCGAAAAGAAACCTGTCATTCCATTTAGCTAATTTTTTTCTTAGTTTTTATCTGTTTTGGTTTTATTTTTTTGTGCAGTGCAATGATCGAAAAATTTCAGAGTAGACTATAGTAATGGTTCGTGGGCTACGTACGAATTTTCTTGCTATGTACATCCACACTGTTATCAAACAGGCCAGCTGTTTTGGCGCTAAGTGAAACCCAAGTAGGTGAGAATTCCGATCCTACTGAATTTTCTCATTCATGGGTATTAGCTTAGTGCCACAATTCCTCCTCCACCATGTCTCGCCGTTTACATTAGAAATGATGTCGCTTATCAATTTCTTCCACAATATGGGAACTGCTCCGACCCTTTTTCAATTCAATGTGGTGCAAGTTTACCGTAAACAAGCACATCATTCACTATTGTTTTCTTTATCGAAGCCCAAATTTGGACAGAGACTTCAACTTCCTCGCGAATTTGACGCTCTGTCTGACTCCATCCAAAGAATTGTTTCCCTGTACCTCACACTGAAATCGTTATTACGGGCGATTTCAATGTACACAATTCTTCGTGGCTTCTCCATTCGGCCAGACAACACCCGAAGGAATGTGTGCGGAGATCTTTGCGGAGTTTAACCACCTAACTCACTGTCACCGAGCCCACTCGAATATCGGACATTGATGGCCAAGCGGAAAAGACTCTTGACTTGTTTCTTACTTCTGACCCTGATAAATACACTATCAATGTATTAACGCCTCTAGGCAGATCAGACCATAGTATTATATCTGCAAATTTCTCGTGTCAAGCTAACCCAGTTAGAGAAAGAGCTCCGAAGAGAACCGTGTGGCAATACGAGAAAGCCAACTGGGACGGTCTCAACAACTTTTTCCGGATCTTTAACTGGTCACTATGCTTCCTCGATAGTGACGTAGACTCCAGCGCAGATATGATTACTAATATGATTATTTTGGGAATGAAAACTTTTATCCCGAATAGGGTTAAAAGCATCAAACCCAAGGAAAAGTCATGGTTTGATTCTAGCTGTAAAGAGGTTATCAGGATAAAGAAGTAAAGTTCCGGTGTTTTAGAGCCAACCCAACTGAGGAAACCGGAACAAGTTTAAACAAGCCAGGAAGGCCTGCAATGCCATATTCGGAGGACCACAATTTTTAACACGACCAAAATTAAGGCAAAAAATACTGCAATGTCCCAAAGCAGTAAGAATTTTTTGTCATTTGTAAAAAAATATGAAGAATTCTTCTTCTTCCTCGGTCCCCACGCTTGTTGACAAGACACCCAGTTGTTAGCTCTCTCGCGAAAGCTAACCTTTTTGCTAGGCCAGTTCGCCGCCAACTCTTCGCTGCCAGAGATTGTCATGACCTCCGCCTGTTCTTGAGCGCGGTCAATGATTCCATGGGACAAATCTTCTTCCGCACTCGTGCTGTGGCGAGAGTCCTAAGGATCTCAACATACATAAATCCGCTGGTCCGGATGGTATCCCCGCTATTGTTCTGAAGAGGTGTTCTTCAACGCTGGCAAAACCCTTAGCGGAAGCTTATCCACTATCCTATTCTTCTGGGCTCGTTCCGAGCAGTTGGAAAACAGCATTTGTCCAGCCAATCCCAAAAAAAGGCGAATCTTCTTCTCCCTCCAATTATCGTCCGATTGCACTTACGTCCCTTCTGTCCAAGGTCATGGAAACGCTGATAAATTATCAGCTCAAGAAATATCTCGAAGACCGAAAGCTTCTTAATGACCGCAGTACGGGCTTTCGCAGCAACAGGTCCACTGGTGATCTGATGGTTTATCTCACCGAACAGTGGAACAAATCTTTACATCGTTTTGGAGAAAGTAAGATTGTTTGCACTTGATATTTCAAAAGGCATTTGATAAAGTCTGGCATCTTGCTCTCTTATCGAAAATGCGTGCCTTCGGAATCGATGAATCCCTACTTCGTTGGATTAGAAACTTTCTTTCGAATCGTTCAATACAAGTTGTATTGGACGGATTCAAGTCTGAAACCCACAATATAAAATGCTGGTGTGCCCCAGGGCTCCGTTTGTCTCCGACCCTCTTTCTCATTTTTATTAATGATCTCTTGTCTGTTACTTCTAATCCAATAAATTGTTTCCGCTGACGATAGTACCCTTAAGCTTCTCATATTCGATTCCATGATTCACATCCCTCCTCTTCGGATGTGGAACGTGCAACGGCAAAATATGATATAAGCTCATTAAACTCTGACTTAAACAGCATTGTCCAATGGGGAATTAAGGAACCGTGTAGAGTTAATGCTTCGAAAACTCAATGCTGTCTGGTATCGTTCGAAGCGAGACATAACCCCCCCTGCCACTGTCATGGAGTGGCACTTGCATCAATGAGACCGAACACTCGAGATTCTCGGTATGTGCATCACTGACCACCTCTTTGGAGCCGAGCACATACGCGATGTCGCCAAAAATGCCGCAAGATTGTGTTTGGGTTCTTAAGACGGTGCAAGAAATTTTTCTCCCCGTCTGATCTAGCTATCATCTATATAAACCTATACTCCCAAAGCTTGAGTAAATAACTCCCATGTCGGCTGGTGCTCTCAGCTACATACTTAAGCCTTCTGGATGATATTCAAAAAAGAGCTTGTAAGAATGATTTGGTGATAGAGAGCATCTGTATGATCATTCACCACTTAGACACACCGTCGTAACGTTTCGTGTCTCCTCTCTGTTTACGTTACTTCTACGGTAAGTGCTCTCGTGAAATAGCCAGTTGCATTCCACCCCTTAAACAATTCACCGTAATACCGCGCTTCCGGAATGCCCATCAGTTTCACCCTGAGCCAACTTCGGTCGTACGCTCAAGTATAGAGAATCGTTCTTTAGCCGTATAAACGCGAATGTGGAACTCTCTCCCACACTTGTTTTCCCGATCATTGTAAAAAAAGTGCTTCTCAACTTTGTCGTTCGGAATCGGTGTTAAATTGTAGGTCCCTCAATTCTTCACACGCATTCAAAGAAGTGTTGATAACTGTGAGCCACGAAGGACATGGCTCCTCATAAGCTGTCACGCCACTCTATTTATTTATTTATTTTTTTTTGTAGAGGAGTTCAGTTTCAGTGGATTATCGATGATAATCGATGGTTTGCAAAGACTTAAGAGAATTTACTTATCCATAATAGTATTTTTTTCTTAAATTTAAAAATCGAATATTCCTGGAATTTCGTCCTTTTTTATAAGCTGGCATGTACTATTGATACTTTCTATAAGTGACGCTTCCTATAATTATTGTTTAAAATGTTTTATTTCTCAGGAACTATGTTTTTAATTTTGGCACTTAAACATTTTATTTGTTATCATAATCAAAAGCTTTATGAATCGACTTCAAACTTTTTGACAAACTGGCTATCGAACAAAGATTTGTTTGGTTGCTAAAAACAAAGAAACGGTGGTTCTGGAAGCTAGTTTAATTTTTTCTGTCAAATTTGATTTTTTATTCATTCGAAAATCAATTGAATTAAAGCAAACACATAAAGGGCAAAACAGGTGTGCAGAATTGCTGCGCAGCAAAATTAAAAATACACAGGCTCTTATGGGAGCAAATTCTGCATGCAGAACAGCGCTGCGTGATGTCTCTATTTCTAAATTTTCTGCCTAGTTTCATTGCAGCCAAAATTGAAAAATAAAAATTTACAAATAATTGCTATCTGGCACTACTAAAATTGAAAGATTGTTGACACTGTTTACAGCTAATTTTCATTTGATCTTGTCAGTTCGGAAAATTAATTGGAATGTCTGTTATGAGAAAAAACTTCTTTAATTGATGTTTAAAGGTAATTCGTCTGCAAAATAACAAAATATTAGAAAAACATCAAAATTCCCTTTAGTTTTTTAGATAAAAGCCGAAAAATGTACATTTTCAAGCGGAATGGCCGCAAAGAAGAAATCCATTTTGATAAAATCACATTTCGCACGTTGATCCTGCAGCAATTACCTTCAAATTAATCAATGGCCTCTATACAAGAGTAACAACCCAGGAGCTAGATAACCTGGCTGCCGAAACAACAGCTAGTCTCACGAAAAATCTATGAGTATGAAACTCGTATATTTCTCTTCGGTGAGCAAGGGAATCCTGCAATAGGATGTGTGGGATAAGAAATTAAGAATGTGGTTTCAGATGTAGTGTAATCTCATTGGTCATTGCAAGTAATTTATTATTTATAAGTGAAGGAATTCAAACTAATTGTTTAAATTTGTATGAAGCATCAGAGCAATAAAGTGAATTTAAATTTAAATGGTTCTTGGCAGGCAATTCAACTCTAAGAGATTGGAATGATGTATCCTCGCATTCTTCATTACTCTTGTGCATTAGAGTTCCTCTTAAAAGTTTAAGATTTAAATATTCAATATTCAATTCATATTCACGACAGCCAAAATAATAACATTTTGGCAGGTGTCATTTTTGTTTTGACGAAACTTGGCATACTCTCTCTGCACGTGTGTTTTGCTTGAAGCGCTGCATGCAGCACTACGTGCAGAAATTCTGCACATCTGTTTTGAGCATAACTTTGTTTTTTATTCTTCAAAAACGTATCGAATAAATAATTTTGCTCATAACTTCTGAATATGTAAATTTATGGAAAATTTCTAACCGTTTAGACCTTCCCTTCCACGAATGTTTCAAGACCAAAATTAGCCAAATCGTTTCAGCCGTTCTCGAGTTTAAGTGAGACTAACGAATATCGTCAATATTCCTCGAATTGGATTGTAAGTGGAAAGTGATAATAAGTAAGAAGGTACACGAATTATCTAAAACTTAAACTAGACTTTGTTTTTTTATTATACACTCCGCTGCCATTGTTTTATTTTCATATATGTACATATATCTGACTTTATGGAATTATAATTTACATTATGTTTCCGTATGAGAATGTTGAAAGGAGCAGCAAAAATACACCAAAAATAGATTTATTTCTGGATGAGAAGCAAGCATGAACAATGCCCGGCAAAGCCAGAATTGACAGCAGGTCCAGAATTGACGTATGACGTGGTCATAGAAACTTTAAATAGTGTACGACTGCTATTCGCAGTCTTGGATCAAAGTCTACGGCTGATATACTCAGTCCGACGACTCATTTGTAGTAAAATGTTAAATTTTATTACAATTTATTAATATTACTCTGTTCTGTAATATTAAGAATAATTGACAGTTCCAAAGAACAGAGGCCTACATGGCAATTTTATGTTGATTTCGAACGGCATGCATCTGTAATGATAACCTTGGAAGCTTTTCCAGTTCTTGAATTTAACATCTTCGAACGGATGTTGGAATTATTTTAATACTGTTTACCCTTTTTTCGAAATCTCTTGAAAAACTAGAAAAAGACCTATTATCTATTATTTACATAAATATAGTATATTTGTTTTAATATCATAAAATAAGCTTTAAAAGTGCAGTCACAAAAATATTAATTTTCTCCAATTCTTAATTCCTAAAATTATAAGCTTAGCTTAAGTTAATATTTTTCTTTTAAATATTTCCAAAAAAAATATTATAGAAAAAAATTACAATTAATTAACTCAATTTTGTAAGTACACATTTCTCCAGAAAAAAATAAACCAACTGTCAAAAACTAAATATTATACTCGGTGGTATTATCGACGCCAGTTCGTAATCGACTTTGATCGCTTAACGATCGTCTCAGTCCACAACGCCAACGCTTCACATAGCTCATTATCACTGGCTGCTTGGTTCTGCTCAACACATACACATATGGATCTGATGTGAAGTGAAGGGCCATCAAGATGTCAGCCAACCTGAAAAACCAGTGATTCTTGGGCCATGGATTCTCCTTTAGAGCAAATACTATGGACATCTGAAAAGAGCCATGAATCGTTAAAAAAGTTCCAGTTTTAATATTTTCTAAAATTTTACCATTTGAGGCATCCAGCAGATGACAAATGATATACTCAAAAATGTCATTAGTTTGGCGAACTTGATCTCATCTGGGGAAGTTGATGTGTTGGCAATACTGTTTGAGTGGTAAAGTGCAGTATTGACATCGTTGTCCTTCTCACGAGTGATGGTTTTGTAGTTACGCGATTGGGTGTGTGTTTTACTGCGACCGATGAAACAGAGAACTCGTGTTACAAACAAGTTGCAAGCCACAATAACGACACAGAGAAGTGTTCCTGTAATTCATCAAAATTTACAATTTTATCAGTTCATCAAGATAATGTCAGAAATTCTTATACCAAAAGCAAAAAACAACACCGCATAGGATTTGTCCCAAAGCGTCTCAGCCTCCCGATAACGTTGACATTGACGTGTCGTTTCATTGAAGTAAACCCCAAAGCCGGCAAATGGTAGGAATGTTATGACCGTTGCTACTGCTATCAGTGCATTTATCGTTTGTCGAACAACATGATGTGTAATGTGCTATAATTAATCATCATTAGTTTGACTATTTCTGTTTTGATTAAGATTAGAAAAAAATGCCTTACCTTGTGGTAAATAAATGGTTTAGCCAAAGCCATCCAACGTTCGAGTGCCATAACTGCCGCTATGCATCCAGAGCTTAGTCCGAAAAATCGCCATACAACCAAGCCAATGCAGCGAACACGAACATAGTCATGTTGTATTTCATCGGGTAAATAAAGCCGCAGGAGAAATTGTGTCAACATACCCATGAGACCGATGAGATTGTTCGTTGCTAGACATCTGCGGGATAAGAAAATAAATGTTGGATTAGGAATTTTTTAATATTTTATGATTTAAGTTGTTGGTTTTTGTGAAAGTGCAGAGATATTGAAGATAATAATGTACATGTAGGTTTCAGTAAACAACTTTCCTGATCGATGAAAACTATTTGAAAAATGAATAATCGATATACGTGAAATGTCAAAAAATATCTCAGGCTTTCCTTTCTTTTTGTAGCAAAAACGCAAATAGTAAAATCTATGAAACACATTTTATACATGCGACTTGTTCTGCAACTATTTAACAGTGTCTTTGAATCACTTTTGGTTCAAGAACTTGGTTCTGACAGCAGGAATTTTTTCATTGTAGGTACCTACTTCGATATTCGTACATCCGAGACGTAGCACCAAAAACATGTGGATAAAAGTTTATGAAGCGTTGGATAATATAACGGGTGATTTTTTAGCTGGTTTGGTTTTGGCAACACTGGTTTTGACAGCTGACGTGTGTTTAGTACCTTGTGTCACTGTCAAACAGCTTCAGTTTGGTTTGCAATTTAACCATGGATCATCTTACAAATGAACAACGCTTGCAAATTATTGAATTTTACTATCAAAATTCGTGCTCGGTTCGAAATGTTCATCGCACGCTGCTTCCATTTTATGGTCGGCATTCTCGACCTTCTGAGCAGTCTATTCGGAAGATTGTGACCAAATTTCGCACCAAATTTACTTTGTTGGACATTAAACCACCAACACGTTTACGTACTGTGCGTAGTGAAGAAAATATTGCAGCCGTATCAGCTAGTGTGACAGAAGACCGCGAAATGTCGATTCGGCGCCGTTCCCAGCAGTTAGGCCTTTGTTACAGCACTACGTGGAAAATTTTGCGGAAGGATTTGGGCGTAAAGCCTTTTAAGATACAGCTGGTGCAAGAACTAAAGCCAGCTGACCTACCACAACGCAGAATTTTTGGTGAATGGGCTCTTGGAAAGCTGGCCGAGGATTCGCTTTTTTATCGAAAAATTGTGTTCAGCGATAGGCTCATTTTTGGTTGAATGGGTACGTAAATGAGCAAAATTGCCGCATTTGGAGAGAAGATCAGCCAGAAGCATTGCAACAGCTACCAATGCATCCCGAAAAAGCCACTGTTTGGTGCGGTTTATGGGCCGGCGGCATTATTGGGCCATATTTCTTCAAAGATGATGCGAATCGCAGCGTTACTGTCAATGGTGAACGCTACCGAGCGATGATAACAAACTTTTTTTTGCCCGAAATGGAAGTTCTTGACTTGCATGATATGTGGTTTCAACAAGACGGTGCAACATGCCACACAGCACGCGAAACAATGGCGCAATTGCGAGGCGAGTTTGGTGAACAGTTAATTTCACGTTTCGGGCCGGTCAATTGGCCGCCTAGATCGTGCGATTTGACACCATTAGACTATTTTTTGTGGGGTATGTCAAGGCTAATATCTATAGGGACAAGCCCGCTTCGATTGACGCACTGGAAGTCAACATCCATGCATTCATTCGTGAGATACCGGCCAACATGTGTGAAAGAGTATGCCAAAATTGGACTCAGCGGATGGGCTACCTGAGACGCAGCTGCGGTCAACATTTGCATGAAATTATCTTTAAACATTAAAATGCAAGGTTCGAACTATCGATTCAAATAACTTTATGATTTATTTTTTCGAATTTTTTGTGGTTTAAAAAAAAAAGTTCTAAGCCTCTTAAAAAATCACCTTTTACAATAACAAAGAAGGTGGGATTCAAATATGACTAGTGATAACAGTTTTTTTTCTTTCAGATCCATCTAGGTTGCTTGACGTTATGGAAAACACTTCGAATGATTCGGAAACTCCGATGTTTTCAACAAGATAGTGCGCCAAGCAATAATTGTCAACACAGAAAACACAAACTACAGCCTCTCAACTTCTTGTCTATATGGACGACATTGATATCAAGCAAACTAAAAAAAAAAGACCACTCGTTACTCCCCGACGGGGAATTGAACCCCGGTCTCCCGCGTGACAGGCGGGGATACTGACCACTATACTATCGAGGATGTTGAAATTTTTATGAAAATATTTGATGGGAAATCGGTTCAATAGACTCTTTTTTTAAATGAAGATAACGCAAAATATTGTTTTCTATTTTTACATTGTGTTTGCGTAAAGGGAAACGCCGATGATGAACTATGGACTACTGCTCCATCCAAAAAAGTAATTGAAAGATGAAAAATAAAATGAAGCACTCAACATCAGATGGCGAAAAACCATATTAGCACGTACCAGAGATTTTCAGGTGGTGTTTAAGGAAGTTGGCGAACCCTTAAAAGCTTGAATATTTTCTCAAAGTCACGGACATAGTCAAACTGAACTTTTCGCAAATGTTTGTATGTATCAACACTTCGTTTTTATACTCGTAAAGTTACTTATTCATTAGAGACCATAAAGCGTTCTACGACAAACGTACATATAGGTACTTTTTTTCGTACCAAAGCTTATCCAAACAAAATTACTTATCGATTTGATTTTTCATATGAATAACAAATTAGAAACCATTTAAATTCCTTGCACATATTTTCTGTCAAATATCGGATGTAAGCGGATTGTGTGACAGTTAAATGAAACTGACTGTTCAACAGATAGACATCACACATAGGAAAGACGTTAACATGTCGTTTACATTCGTTTTCCGTATGGTGGCTGTTTAATAATAAAAATAAATTATTAATAAACCTTGATTTTCAACAGTAAATCTTTCCGTAATATAATAATAATATTTATGTATCTATTTGTCATGAGAAAAATTTAAATTTAATTAAAAAATGCAAATTTCTGTAATGTAGTACATATGAGTTTTTTAATACGCATAAAAAAAGTCTTTTGAGAAGTACATATTTAAATCTTTTAAGAAATCGACTTACGGTGCCTTTTTTTTGGCTAAGGCTTTATGGTTATATCTTTACAGTATAAGTTACGGACTTTTTCGTTAACTGTCTAATATCAGATCGATGTTTCAACGGTTTAAGGAAATATTCGTTGTTATTGCACATGAAAATTTTACAATTTTCAATTCCTACTTAAAATTAGCATTTGTTTATGGTCTACAAAGGATTTGATGACATTACTGATTCCGGGACATCCATTTTTGAAATTTTTAAATTACTTCTTAAATGTCATGGTTATATTCTTAACAAACATAGTTTTACAATCCCGAACGAGAGTCTTTAGCTTACAAATACATGAACTTGCTTAGGCACTCAACATTTCTTCTCTAAAAATAAACATTTCGCGAAAAATAATTTTTTCGGCTTTATGTACCTACAAGATGGGTCTACCAAAAAAAGGAAAAATGAGAAAGAAGCTTTCGTTTTATAGTTGATGGTGTTCTCATAAGAAACTTGCAAATAAAATCAAACTTTATGGTCTCTTTTTTGCTGTCACCTCTGACCTTGTAGTTGGAGATATTCGGACACCACGGTTTTATTAGTGGCCGGATTTTATATCTTTGTGGATGTTATGGAGCAAGTCTATTGTCTGGTTTTTTTTTTATTTTCCTTCTTCCTGACACGTAAGTAATCATTTTTTAGGATATATTGTAGGTTTTTTTCTTATTAAGAAGGGGAATGGTGTATTTCAAAATAAGCCAGTAAGGCTGTAAGAATTACAACAAAATAAATAGGTTTGTTCGATTTAACCAGCCCCGGGGCGCTCTGGATCTTGTCATACTGTGAACGGAGCTGTCAAAAAAACTGAAAAAGATCTCTGGGTTTGGTTTTGCATCGAGCTCAGTTTTTGTTCTCTTTGTTGTATAGCAACAGCTGATTCGAATAGCTCCAAAATTCTCGCCCCGAAAAAAACTTGGGGCGATTCAGAGCGCTTCTGGTGCGAGCACTGAATACACATCGAACACGGTGGAAATGCACCGGGCGAAAAAAGAGCGACATCGAACAGCTCAGTACGAAATCAGAGCGCCACAGAGCGACCCAGAGCGCACATCGAACAAACCTAATAATTCACATTAATTTTATGAAGATCAAAAATGTTTATGTTTGTAAGTTTGTAATGAATAGACACCACTCACCACTCACTTAGGAAGCTACTTTCACTCTGAGTAACATAGGCTATATTTTATTACTAGCTGACCTACCAAACGCTGATTTGTTAATCTTCGGAAAAAGTAAACCGATAAATTCTTTCACTAATAGGAAACTAGGCTGTATTTTGCTATGAAAAGTACATGTGCATGAGTCCAGGGAGGCTTCTGAGTTGCTACGACCAGATGGCGCTACTGTCTTTCCAATGAACTTAATGCATGTCTCAAATCATAAGTTTAAAGAAGATTGACTTTGAAAATCAAGGTGCGTGTACAACTAAAACGGGATGCATCGACTGGAAATTTTGCAAAGCAATTAAAAGATATTGGAAATGAGCCAATGTAAATTGATGAAACTTCGCAATATATCACAGGGACAGCAATTAGTATAAACAGTTTTCCCGAACATTGCAAAAAACTAACAAAATCATCAGTGGCTTAGTAACCGTGTTATATTAATGAACAAAACATCGAAAAGACAACATTTAAGTCCATCGATATTGTGCTGAATCAAGACAAAGTTTACTATCCAACTGAATTCTTGAATTCGCTTGATTTGCAAGCTCATCCATCATTCTTCTTCGAAATAAAAATCCACCACGACTCTGCAACGGAACCAGACTCTCAGTCACAACCAAGAATATGAGGTAACAATTCTAACTGGAAAATTTAAATCTGAAGACGTACTATTGTCACGTATTTCAATGATTCTGACATTCAAATTCAAACGACTTGCTTTCGCAATGACTTTGAACAAAGCACAAGGACGATAAAATAACTGACAGAATGGTTATAACAAAGGTAAGATGCTTTTTTTGGATGCTCCGCAAATTCGATATTAGAAAAAGTAAGACAATCATTGAAAATTAAACTATCCGTTCCCTCTCCCGGAATTGTGACAGATCTCTATTAAGTGACGGGAAGACTACATACTCCACATTTAAGTTACCATACTAAACTAACAATAATGCTTTAGAGCGGGTACAACGTCCCGGTGGTCGGCTAGTTTATACACACTTTAATTAGAGCTTATTGCTGGAATTTGGTCGGAGGAAAGCATGCCCGATGAATGGAACCTCAGCATCGTATGCCCGATCCTCAAAAAAGGAGATCCCCTAAACTGCACCAACTACAGAGGTATAAGTCTCCTTAACATCGCCTATAAGATCTTGTCTGCCGTGCTGTGTGAACGTTTGAAGCCCTTCGTCAACAACCTGATAGGTCCTTATCAGTGTGGCTTCAGACCCGGAAAGTCCACCATCGATCAAATATTCACCCTACGGCAGATCTTGGAGAAGACCCAGGAACTTCAAATCGATACCTACCATCTTTTCATCGATTTCAAGGCCGCGTATGAAAGCGTCTATAGAGATCAAGTATATAGAGCAATGTCTAGTTTTGGCATCCCAGAAAAACTCATCCGTCTGTGTAAGATGACAATGGAAAATTCACGCTGTTCCATCATGGTCAGAAAAAACCTAACGGACGCTTTTGATGTCAAAAAAGGTTTTAGACAAGGCGATGCGTTGTCATGCGATTTCTTCAACATCATTCTTGAAAAGATTGTGCGAAGCTCCAATGTCAACACCAGAGGCACAATCTTTCAAAAGTCCGTCCAGCTACTAGGATACGCAGACGATATTGACATTATTGGAAGAACACAGCGTGATGTCAGTGGAGCGTTTTGTGAGCCTTGTGACGGAGGCCAGGAAGATGGGTCTAGCAGTTAACGAGGGCAAGACCAAGTTAATGCTGTCGACAAGAAAGGACAACCAACATCGACGTCTTGGAGCAAACGTCAACATAGACAGATTTAACTTCGAGGTAGTTAAGGACTTTGTCTACCTGGGATCCGCTATCAACTCAGACAACAACACCAGCGCTGAAATCAAACGAAGAATCACTCTTGCCAATCGCTGCTTCTTTGGACTTAGAAGGCAATTGAGTAGTAAAGTCCTCTCCCGAGCAAATAAAGTGACACTCTACAAAACCGTCATCATCCCGGTCCTCATGTATGGTGCAGAGACATGGACTATGACAACATCTGATGAAAACGCTTTGAGAGAAAAATTATTCGAGTTATTTTTGGTCCTGTCTGCACTAATGGAGAATGGAGACGAAGATTCAACCAAGAACTGTACGAGCTGTACAGCGACACTGACCTAGCCAGAAAAGTTAAGGTTCAACGACTTAGATGGTTGGGTCATGTTGAGCGAATGGAAAATAATGCTCCGGCTCGTAGAGTCTTCGAATCCAATCCGGAAGGACGTCGCAGAAGAGGAAGACCGCGACTCCGGTGGAGAACACAGGTGGTAGAGGACCTGAACCAACTTGGCGTGTGAAACTGGAGACAGTAAGCCAGGGACCGAGCTGGCTATAGAAGTTTGTTGGCTGAGGCCCTGGTCCGACCTGGACTGTAGCGCCACCATAAGTAAGTAAGTAAGTTAGTATTGCTGGAACAACTTTTAACATCTCTTACAGCGCTTTTCCAGGGTTTAAAAAAATCTCGAATTCCAATGCCTTACTTGAAAGTATTGCAACTTCTTAAAGATGTGAAAACCTTATAGAAAGCCTTTGAGAACCTAGATTAATAGATTAGTAATTTTCTTGCCTCAATACCGATATAGGTTTCATTTTCCGTCATATTTTTAAGAGATGTGCTTCAGCTTCATGACATCGTAATTGATTTTAATCGTTGGATTTCGAGGGTTGCGCCCATTCTCTTGCAGAGTCTATAAACTGGTCAAGGGTTTGATAAAAGTGACAGAAATTGTCTTCCTTTCATTGAAGAATCTTAAAAATATCAACGTGGGAGCACGACCATTTATACATTTCGAAGAGTTATTGTCAATTTCTCAGCTTTGAAGACAATATTAGTGATAAGTGACTATAAGAGAACGGAAATTTAGATATCATCATCACTTTCTATACAACACTAGGATTATTTTGAAATATTTGGCTCGCCCAGATATTGAAGTAGGATTTCATTTGATAACCCTTGACTTATGAGTGAAGACAATCACATCTGTTTTGAGTTGGACGAGCCCAAGACCATAGGTGTAGCTTAAACAAATCTAAGGCTGAGGAAACAACAATGGTGTTTAATGTTTAAAATCTCAAGAAACACGAATACTTTAATAAAAAAAATATTGATTGTATTTTTTTTTTTTTTGGAAGCATCAGTGTTAGGCATGATTGTATTCAATTCGCCGAAGGTGATAATAGATACGAATCAGTTATATGAAGGCGTTTCCCTACACTCAATTTATCCCACTCACAGCAACGGTAGCTTTGCATTTTGTTCTTGAAGTATGTACACGGTAAACAAACGTCTAGTACCATCTTGAATTCACAAATGCGAGCATTCTAGTGTTGTCATTCTGGAAACACCACTCGTTTTTAAAGTTCACAGAGATACAAGACTCGTTGAAGTGCAATTTATAAAATTCTCGCCGATTTATTTATTATTTCTCTCACACACAATCGCACGTGATGTTAATTCGTAAACAAATTTAAGATATTTAGTACTTGTGCCTCCGTACGTACCTATAGACAAAAATATTTACCCAATAGTCTCGATAACAAAAACAACAATTATCATAACTTTTTTCGGGGGGAGTCGAAGTCATCATCATCATGATAGCGAAATTTTGTATTGATTGAAATGTACATAAGCCAACAACACGAAGAAATCAAAAATTTAATTCATCATCTATATGGCGAGAGAATTTGGATTTGCAAATATCGCTCTTCTGGACGATTAAGTCATAAAACTTATTATTCATCATAAATATTCGAATATGTGCATAAGTCAATAATTTTTTTAAAAATAAATTTTTAATTGTGCCCAGACCGGATTTTATTCTATTCAGTTCGTTTAATATTTTTAAGATTGAAGAGAAATAAGATTCTATCTTTTTATTTTTCTTTTCTGAATTTGGAACGTGCCTTCTTTGGAATTTCTTATAATATTCCAAAAGTCATATTTTTCTAATAATAAAGACTCGAAATATTTTGAAATGCCATTAAAGGACGCTATCAGTGAGAATTGCAGTCAAAACGCATTTAAGATGCTGAAAAATGCATTCAAAGCTCTCAAAACAATTAATTTTTTGTGTGGAATTTGGGTTGCACTAAATCATTTTTGTTCGCTTCAGAAACCACCGAGAAGACTGCAATAAGCATCTTGATTTGAACACATGGTTTTATTTCTTTTTACATTTGGCTTTTTTTAATTTAGAAAACGAGTAACAAATTTCTAGTTTAAAGCATATGTAAACCTTCAGTTAACCGTACTTCTCCAGGAATATCTTACGACCTACTGTACTTTTGCAGTTCTTCTACTCCCTATATTGCCAACATATGAGTGCCGCCCTGTCTTCGAAACTGGCTCATTCACTTTGTTTAATCAGTAATGTAACGCTTCCTAGTGAAGTAGCCAGTTGTATTCCTCGCCTTAGACAATTCAACCGTAATACTTGCGCTTCCAGTAGTACCAATCAGTATACTTACGAGCCCAACTTCAGACGTGCTCTCAAGAAAAGAGAATCGTTCTTTAGCCGTACTACGCGAATGTGAAACTCCATACTTTGTCTTTCCCAATCATTGCAATGTTCAAGAATTCGAAATCAATGGGCACCGACATCTTTTTTTTCCAACCCTTTGATTACATCCAATTACACTCACTGTGCATTGAGTTGGTGTGACAGAAAAAATTGAAGCTGACTTTTAGACCAAGCCTCACAAATATTTTCTCTCCGTGCTAGGGTTTCTCGGATATGCCAAAGGTTTTACTAATGGAGCTATAATGATAGTGAAAGGAGCCTGTTAATGGTTTAAGACCCAACTTGCTAATAAAGACAGCCCAGCTGTGTGGATAGACCCAAAATTGGCACCATTTGTTGATTTCGATATGCATGGCGTTGCTATATTCCTAAAATAAGGAGTTGACCAACTGTTATGTTGAAAATCGAGAGTTGAAAACGTCGTCCATAAGGAAAACAAAATACATAAAGAGTTCCATAGAAGCAATAACTACAGTTGTGATCGCTTTCAGGTCCATTGAATTCGACTCCTTTTGAAATAAGTATTTTCATTTTGTAAGAATAAACAGAAAAAGGAGTTGTTTTTATCACAAAATAAATGCCATTAAATATTCATGTCACAAAGGTATTCAGTAGAATTGTTTGCCAACGTTTACAAATTTGATTTGTCTCTGACATTTTTCAATTCTACAGAAAACACTTTATAGAAAAAGCAATCCATACCCAAATACGAATCTGATTACTTTTTGGAATAGAATAAAAGTTGTTTTGTTTATCTTCAAATTCAAGAAGATTTTTCACTGCCCCATCCCTTCTTCCCTCGTCCGCTGACAAAATAAATTGTCACACATTAAAATAAATTTCGTTTCTTTATCAAAGTCCGAGCAATATTCTCACTAAAGCAACTATTGTATAGTAAACATCACTAATCCACATGCATATACATTAACATTTCACCAGACTACTGTTTTGCTTTTTCACAAGTAGTTACACCCCGAAAGACAACGACAGCGACGACGACACACGTCTAGGAAAGCATCCAATCATGGTCATGGTCAAATCATTCATTATTCATGACATACGATAATAGTTTTTTGCAAATTTAAGACTTAGCCCATCGAATTACCAGAGAGCTATTATTTTGTTTGCTTGTGCACACTCGCAACTACCTACTCGGTTGCTTCAAATTGGAATATCTCACACGTTTTCTTCGCAATTTCTCCATCAAGAAGACCAAATAATTATGGGTTCTGTTCTGATTCTAAAAATACCACAAAATAGTGTGCTATTAAATTATGTCGAAGCCGAAGTGGATCTTTTTGGAATTTCGAATGGAGGATAAATGTACGCAATTCATGAATGGTCCATGTTTAATGTATAATTGTATACCTAATGTATATATATTTTCATAATCTGCACGTGGACTATAAACTTGTGTCATCTTGAGGACATAACAGATGGACTAAAAACAGTTCTGATTGTTGAGGGTTTCATGTTAATTTTTTTGTATGAAATAAGAAAATCGAATATTGCCATGAAAATGACACTACGATTACATATTCTCCCACCCACAACCACGAGTAATATCCTGCTGTTTTAAGTGTCGCTTTTAACAGTTAATTTGACAGAAATGGTCTTGATATGTTTGATGTGTGATGGAGGCTCTTTTTATCGGAAGATAGTCCTTGAACTTAAATTACGAAGACATTTAAGAAGAAGTAGAAATTTTTTTTTTAAAAGGTCTTGTTCGATTAAAACAAGCTTACATGCTCTTTTTTTCTAAACAAAATCATCTATTAAAGATCATAGAATGTCAAATACTTGACAAATGATGTGCAAAAAGATTATGCTTTCAATTCAATAAGGGTCTAGACCTTGAAAAATGCTTCCTTAAAAAGAAACCTTAAACGTCAAAAACCAAGTGACGAGTTGTTAAAAAAAATACGGTTTGGGGAATCAATAAAATATGTAGGTAAGTCAAATAATAGCAGCCTAACTGCAGTGTTAAATAATACAAAAACAAATTATAAATAGCAGTTCTTGATAAACAATTTTTTCAGACTGAATGAATTTATTTTAAACAATTGGTCACTAGGGCGTATACGTGTTTTTTTTTATATTGATAAGGATAACGAATGAATTATGGTGAATGCAAATTTGGCTTTCTCCAAACATTTTAAAATTAAAAAAGTTGACGAAAAAAAGGAAGGATGAGGTTTTTTACCCGTTTTGTAGACAAACTGATGGATAATAAATCATGATATAAACAGATAACGATTATAGAGAGAAATACATGGGTAGCAGGGAGAAATAACTCTTCCCGTTATGATGGGAGGAATCAACATTGGATAAAAATTCATATATGCTAAATAAAGTTGTACTGCCATGGTGTTGCGGTATTGTGTGTTGGCGTTGGTTAGTTTTTATTTCAAGTTAAATGTACTGCCTTCTGCGAAGAACTGAAAAAATTACTAAGAGTAGGAATTGGCATTTGCTTGTAGGTCTATTTGGAGGTAAAATCATGGACCTGGAAATTTAGAAATTAAACATGTTTCCGTGTACATATTCCTGAGTAAGTGAACGTGCTGACCTACACCTTCTAGTGGTGCCTCAGAGAGGTTCTTGTCAATTTATTGGCATGAACCTGCGGGCGTAGGCAGCTTAAGTCTAATTGAATTGACGGATTGAAGCAGGACGTATGATGAAGATCAATGCGATCCTTAAAAAGATAATATATCTAGTATATATTAAATGAGGAAAATCCCTTCGATCAATGTGGATATGCCTGACAGAGGGTGAGCAGTGTCCCTCATCCGCCAGCTGGAAAAGCTGCGAAAACTAATAAAGGTATAATATTATAAAGTATGCAATAAATTAGTGTTGTCCAAAATATCACAGAAAGTATAACTTAAAGAGTATAAAAAAGTGATAATCTCACCCAGGCTTTGGGTACCGCGGGTAGTGAGACTACTTGTCACCTCACTAGTGGGATGGACATTCTCGGGGCTTGTGGATGTCTGAGTTTGGCCTCAACTGCTATTTGTAAATCACGGTTAACAGTTCTTCTATCGGTAACTGAAAGTTGAGTGCAGTTTCCGTGACCGGA
Source organism: Sphaerophoria rueppellii (assembly GCA_920937365.1). Lineage (NCBI taxonomy): Eukaryota > Metazoa > Arthropoda > Insecta > Diptera > Syrphidae > Sphaerophoria > Sphaerophoria rueppellii. The sequence goes on from CAKKXW010000001.1 coordinate 113,570,265, forward strand.
CAACGGCTCTTCTTTCGGTGACTGAAAGTTGAGTGCGGTTTTCCGTGATGTTACATGAATAGTTAGTCTAGAATCAAACCAAGATGAATAAGAGTTAGCACTAATTCAATTGGTACCGGTGTTAATCTGGATACGGGCACTCTTGCTTCTTTCTTTTCAGAAAGTTGATGACTGCTTTGTTTCTGGAGGGTCATTCAGGAAGAGGTTTAGTGTCCTCTCTAATATAACATAGTGACTTAACTGACTTCGGTTGGAATTTGTCACGCCGACAGAATGGATAGGTCCACCGTGGGATAAGGCTTAATTGCTAGGTGCTCATGTTAAACTTCATTTATATTTGTAGGTCTATTTAATGCTTCATAAGCATTCAGGCTAAGTTGATAGGTGATGGCTCTCCTAGAGGCTAGAGCTTTCAAGGTTTTTTTTTACATCAAGTTTCTTAAATGAAAAGGTTTTGAGAGAACAGATCTCGAAATTTCTGAACCACAAGAATACTTCTTTAAGTTGTTAAACGCACCCTCAAATTTGAACGGGATAGTTTTTATGATTCATTTCGATGAGGAATTCTATTTGAATCACACAAAATTTGGGGTAGTTTGTGAGGACATGAAAAAAGTATGATCACCATTTTGGAGTGGCGACCAACTTGGATTTATGAAAATACTGAACATTTTTTCATTAGAACTAGAGGTTTGAGAGTGAACTAAATTTCTGGTTAATGGTCAGCGGAAAGTCAGTTCCCAAGACGAATGATTCTTGAATAAACATATTTACGCATGTCACAATTGACGAACTTTTCAAACTTCAAAAATGAATTGATTGAAATGAAAATGTTAGAAAAATAATAAATAAGCTCTAAAAGCTAATATAATAAATATTTTTTTTTGTAAAAATGTATTTTAAGTTTTGAGTATAGTCTGAAATGCAAGAAATTTCAATCAATTGCGGTTTCTAAAAACACCAAAATCGACAAATCACAAAGAGACAAAACAATTATCTTATTCCTTAAAAAAAAATAAGAAAATGCAAACAAAATTTCTTTTAAATTAAAAATCTTTAAGTTAATTGTTGATAAATAGTATCTATAAGTTAAAAATACATTTATGTAATTTTAACGTGTTTCTTTTCAATTCCTTATATAAACTAGCCCTGAATTTGAAAGAAAAAATGTTTAGAAATTTTCAAATATTTTTTTTTTCAAATTTGCTTAATAGAAAATGTTGCTTTGGATGTGCAAGACATCGTTGATTTTCAAACTAAAGTATTCTGGAGCGTTTTTTCGTTTTTTTACACATACAATTTTCAAAAATGTCCTAAAATTAATAATAATAATATTCCGTTTTTGAGATACAAAAGTTTAAAAATATGTACATATTTTATAAGAGAATCTTATAACAAAAAAAAAAAAAAAACGGTTCTATGGGAGGTACCGTTTAGGAGCAATACAAAAACGATTTTCTTACATTAAAAACCATTGTTCTGAAAAAACATTTTAGAGGATGTTTAAAGAAAATAGTATGAGCCGTTTATGAGCAAATTGAAAATTTTGATTTTTGGAAGAAAAATTGTATGGTGGCTACCCTTAATTTTAATCTTAACAAAAAACGACAAACTCGGAATCGCTCAAACCTCTTATTTACAAAGTTTGAAGTCAATCGGACCAGTGGTTAAGGCTGTTGATGCGTTTTCTGATAGACCTGCAGGCAGGGGAATCAGCGGACCCACATTTTTCAATATCTCTATCATCGTAAAAATAAAGCCATTCTAAGAAGGGAATATATTTGAATGTTTTAAAAATCGTATGACCAATAAATGTGTAGATTAGGACTTTCAATTTTTTAATAGCTATAATATTTTTTGGGAGCTATAATATTTTTTGATCTTAAAAAAAAAAAAAATAAAAAAGTAAGTGTGATTCCACACGACTATATTTCCAGAGAAGAAAAATAAAAACAAAAAATGGTTTTAATTGTTCCTACTCCTTTTTGTTGTTTCAGAAACTACAAAAATGGCTTTATCCGCTAAAACCCATTATTATTGGTGTATAATAAATTATTGACAAAATATAATTATTTTTACATTGATGAATGATATTTTTCGAACTATTGTTGTAATTTATGCTGAATTGATCATAATAAATGACTAGGTTAGGTTAGGTTAGGTTGTAGTGGCTGTTTAAGGATCCGTTGTGATACCACAAAATGCTCACGAGAGAGTAATGAACTTAAACAAACCAATTCATGCTTTTAATGAAATTAGAGAGACATTTTGTGTCGATCGTTGCCAGTTCGCTAGTATTATCGAAGAAAGGATTACCGAGATATTTATGCCTTCTAATGGAGAGTGCTGGACATGTACATAGAAGGTGTTGGACTGATTTCTCTTCCTCCTCGTCCATGCAGCATACAGATTCATTTGTGTAGACCCCTAGCTTTAGAGCATGCCTACCTATGAGGCAGTGTTCTGTTAAAACTCCAATTGTAGAACTTATATTTTGTCTGCTCAAGGATATCAAGCCTATTTGCTTGGTTAATAAATGACTTAGTTTTGCTACTTTCATTTCTTCTAAAGAACCGCAAAACCGATTTCGCTGAAAACCAATGAGAGAACAATTGAGACCAATTTGATGTGATAATCGAGTAAACAAAACGTTACGTACATACGTACATGCATACGTTGTTACCAAGTCTAGTGATGTCGAAACATGAAATAATACAAAACCTGGGAATTTACAAAATTACAATAACTTCCTCTGGGAAATTCTTTTAATGCTACTTGATCTACTTGAAAAACAGACACACTCTTTTTCGACTTCTCTACTATTGTAAGAAACTTGCATAAGTTGCTTCTTGTACGTGGCTGACAGACTGAACCGTGGGTGAACGACTTAATGTTGTTTCATCAACGGTTTTTAGTCCATTGGATGAGAAATTAACAACAGTTTTTTTTGTTTTGTATTTGAACAAAAAACTGTTTCCTCATATAAAGATTTTGTTTGGTTGAAATTTACAAACAAATTGTGTTTCCAGGTTATGTTTTGTATTCAAAAACATTTTTTGTTTAACTTGATTTTGAAAAAGTTTTAAAATATTCTTGAAGTTAAGACTTTTAAGCAAATAAAGTGAGAAATTCGTTACTAAGAAAATTTTTAACTTTGTATTTTTTCTCAATCGAGTTATTGTAATATTTTCTAATAACAACAACCCCCCCCTAAAATTAAAATGACCATCACTTACATTTTTTTTGCCTTATCACGAAAGGATGTTATCGCACTATTATGTTTACCAACACTGAACTCTTTTAATCCTTAAAGGAAAACAGACAATAAATCCAACAACGTCATTCAACGAGACTTTGGGAAATTCTTTCCTCTTATCAGCTTATCACGCTTCATAGTTCAAACTTTGAAAAATTTGCGATACTTGCATTTCAATATCATTAATCATAGTTTGAAATATGAAAAGCGTTAAAGTTGATAAGGAAGAGAAAAATAAACACACAATTCACCCCTATGGCAAGATTCCCATGGCACCAATAAAACACTCAAAACTCAGCTCTTTGAGAGCAAACACTTACCTTAACATAAGTGTATATTTGCTGTTCTTCGAAGTCCTCTTCCTCGCCAATATCAACAGTGCAAGGAAATTTCCCATAACCCCCAAAATGAAAAACGAAACCACTACACACTTCAAAAAAGTAGGCAACGGTGCCCGTTGCTCGACTATCGCCCGCATTGTCGAACTTGCCAATTGCTCCATTGTCGAGTTGTCAGACCACAAGCTTTCTTCTACCGAACTATTTGAAATTCTTTGGACTCCCATATTCATAAAAATTTTCGGCTAGTGTCCATGTATCGTTTGAAAATCACAAGAGATCAGAAAAAATACCGCAAAATCCTCTCGACCAAATAACTATTCAACCAATAACTAGTCCGTAATCGTTTTGACAACTTTATTCGATTGAATCGCACCACTTTGTTCGAGTTTATTCTTCCTCACATGAATGTTTACACTAAGGCGTCTTGGCACAAACTGAATTCTACTTCAGCTGATGTTTACTAGTTACCCTCCAATTTGGGGGCGCGCACCACTCGTTGAACTTAACTGGGTGTACAGACACCCATATCGTCCTCACATCACCATCATCAGTTTCGTGATTGTAGGTTCCGTTTCTGGCTTTTGTGATTGTTTGTAATGACTTCTGGACTCAACATGCGTACACACTGAGTTACAGATGAAGAGACACAAAGCGAGGGGTTGTTTTCAATATAGCAAGCAAAACACTCTCAACCTTTTTCGGCTGTAAAAGATACTTTTGTCGAGTAAGTGTGCGATTGCTTTACTCATTGTTCGCCATAAATGCAATTGAATAGCCAATTATTATTGGATGATGGGGCGGAATCCCTAATGAACCTCAATAGTTACAAAGATGGACCACAAACACAGCGAAAAAAATCGCGCTGGGTGATTAATAATGAAATAATTACTATAACGCAGTTTTGTATGCTCAATGATATGTCGGAAAACCGCTTCGTCCTCGTCGGGATAATCCTTTTAAGTGGCAAGTAATATATAAATTGTTCTTTGGAATGATGATATTTGTGTTTGTTTTTACGCAATTCATTGAATTCTTTTTTTTCTGTTTGTCCTTGTAGGCTCTTGGGACTTTTTGTTATGAAGAACTTGGCGGATTATTTATGTTTTTATTGAAATATGTTGTGTGCGGAGGTAGGTTTGTCCTTAATTGCGTCTGTCTAAATGGTAATGACTGAGAGGTGGACTTATTGTGCTTGATGCCCACGTTTTTGACTTTTTCGTTTTTTGTTGGGTTCGATGAACTCCCCTTTAAGGACAACAGCAAGAATTTATGTTATTGTCTTTGTCTTGGCATAAATTGGAAGTAAATGATTAGGAGAGAGAAGACAGATTAAATGTTAAGAGGACATGCAAAATAATGAGTTCAGTTGAATTTGAATCTTGAGGTGATACTAGTTTGTTTGTAAATTGATGATGATGATGAGAGGATAGGAACAAGGTGTTTAATGTCTTTCAAAACTTTGAAATTGGATACTTTTTCATTTCATGATTATTTAATTCTGTATGGGAAGAGGGATGAAAAGTGTTTGTACAGAAAATATTACTGAGAGCCAACGCAGCGTGAAGAAGATTATAATTTGTTAACCTTTTTGAAGAGACATAAGCAACAGTCATTGACTCACACTTTGTAATTTGCTGTTAGGCAGCGAATTTAAATCAGCATTGATCAAGAATGGGGTGTTAAATATTTAGAGGCACCCAGGTAACAGATCCCGTTTATTATGGGTGTGTTAACATTTTAACCTTCTAACTGGATGGATTGGCCCAAAAACCAGTCTTGATCTCGGATTGACAGCGTCCCTATAGTCTCCTGGAAGCGGTTGTAGGAAATGGATCTAGCTGATTTGGCGTATATTGTCTGATAACTTCGCCTTGATTCAACGGGAAACTAGGATCGAAACACTTAGACTCATATATGAATGACAAAGAATATTTGATTTAATAATTCTCACATAGAACCCCAGCTCTCTGCTGGGTAGGCAGACCATAGAGATAATATAATAGAGCACAGAAGCTAACCTCAAACGTGTCTCTCAAATTTTGAGGAAGGAGCTATTAACGGACTCCCTGTAAGACAACAAACAATTTTGATTTTGACGTTTCTTATACTCTTTCTTACTCTGTACATTCCATCTTACAGTCAATCACCGAGAAGCTCACAGAGAGAAAGGGAGTCCATTAATAGCTTCTTTCTCAAAATTTGACGGGGTCAACTCCACTTCTACGAAGTGCTACCGCTCCCGTACTCTATTATATTATCTATATCTAGCAGACACATTACTACGCCTTTTCGGCATTGAATTAACTCAGCAATTTTGCTGCAAGCAACATCTATAGAAGCTCGATAAATTGGAAAACGTAATTCATTGCTCCAGAGTGCCGACGGCGCGGCGGTGCGGCAACGTTGAAGAGAAGTAAAGACACCTTAATACAATAAGAACTGTCAATTTGGGCTCACTGAATATAACAAGCTAATGAAAGCTCTTTTCTTTTACAGACCATTAGGTTAGGTTAGGTTAGGTTATATGGGCTGACGGTTGATTTTGTTACCATCACACTTAGATCAATATAGATCCTTTGTGATACCCTGAAGTATTGTAACTTCTGAAAAAGTGATTTAACCTATGAATTCTATGGTTGGTCGAGCCATTTGGTGGACTTGATAAAGTTCAATAGGCGATTGCCTGGGAGTTCAGATAATTCTTCTAGTTCATTAAAGAAATAGTTGCCTAAAAATTTTAATCTAGTACGGCAGAGTGCTGGACAGTGGCATAGGAAGTGATCATCTGTACTAAGCCCCATCTTCTTTTTGTGGTAGCCGAGTAGATTATGTCCGTTATCACACTTATGATGGATCTTAGGGAAGGTTTTTTGAGAAGTAAAATCTTATCGGATTTTTTCTTGTCATAATAAGGCCAGAGTTTCCTCTTGTTACTGCAGGTTTCTAGTAGGTTCCATCTATCATTTGCTTTTTGAATGATATTTTTACTGATATTTCTTTTTAATTCGCATTGAGGGTTCTGATGTTATGGTCTATGAGAGAGGGATCAAGTATCGACCCTTCTCTTGCAAGCTCATCCGCTTTTTCGTTTCCTGGCACACCACTGTGACCGGGAACCCAGCAGAGTCTTATGTTGTGCTGCATACCAAGAACCCTTACCTCTTCGCGACAGCAAGAAACAAGCTTTGCGTTGATTTGCGTGGCAGAGATCGCTTTTATTGCTGCTTGGCTATCAATGAAAAAGGTGATATCAGCGTGTGATATCGCCACCGTGGCGATGTTTGTTTAGCAGCGTTTTTCACTGCCAATATCTCGGCTTGGAAGACACTGCTATGGTCGGGAAGTCTGAATTAACTGGCAAGGCTAAGATTTTCTGAGTAGAAACCTGCCTCTACTCCAGTAATCATTTTCGAACCATCAGTTTAGAGTAGGGTACACTGTTTTCCCAATCTTGTCTATTGGGGAAGCTAGTAGTAAAATTTGTATTGAATAAAGGCGTCATGTAATCCGTACAAACATTGTTGCCAACGTATTTTGTAAGAATCGTGGTATGGCCGTTTTGATTAGATCTCCAATATTAGTCTGATTCTTGTACGAATAAGTCTATGGGGTGAGATTTACGATCGCTTCGAGGCCCGCAGTTGGGGTAGTCCTCATCACCCCCGTATTGCTAATGCATGCCATTCTTTGTACTTTGGTAAGGGTTTTTAAGTTCGTGGATTTCTCAAGAGCTTGCCACCAAACCAAACTGCCATAGTTGAATGGTGTCTTCTAACAATGGCTGTGTAATCACATGATTATTTTAGGGATTTGGCCTCCAATTTTCTTCCCAGAATCCTATTACACGAGTAGAGTGCAATCAGGCTTTCTTATCTCTTTCCTTGTTGTTGTGACCCCAGTTGAGTTTCTTGTCCAGAAAACTCCGAGATATCTGCTTCTTCTGAAAGTATAAGTGGGGTAGGTGTTATCAATTTTTTGGTATTTTCAAATGAAGGTTTGGTGAAAGTGTACCATACGTTTTTCATTTCTTAGGTCAAGTACTGAACCATTGTTAATGCGCCCTCTTAATTGTTACGCTTACTGTGAGTCAGGTATTTTACCGTTGCCAGAAGCGCTAGGTCGTCGGCATATGCTATAACTCTGACACACCACAAAGTCCAGAGGAAGAGGTGAGAGGATTCCGCTTTGGTTGTCCTCTAGATGTGTACATCTTATATCAGAAGGTTCTAGTTCACAATGGATTTGTTCTGCTTTTTCACATACAGTGATCCATTTTATAACTGTAGGTTTCCTTTTTTAAGGTCAGTGAGTGCTTTTGCGATGGCACTGTTGTGGACATTGTTGAATGCTCCTTCGATGTCAAGAAAAGAAAGCAGGGTATATTTCTTTTACCGCAAGCAACATCTCTATTGTTCTAATGCGCAGTGTAGGCTGTTTCTACACTTTTGCCTTTTGTATAGGCGTGCATGAAATGGTGGATATGGATTCCGGCTTTAAATTGCTTAATTAAGGATATGCATTTTCGATTAAACTCTCAAGTGTTTTTTGAGTGCAAAAGAGGTTAGACTGATAGGTCTGAAGTCTTTTGGTTCCGTGTGACTGGGCTTGCCAGCTTTTGGTATGTTTTACAGACCATGAACTGTATCTGGCGCGAAAGCTCTTCATAGTACAGCAATCTGCAATCATTTCCTAAATGGTCAACTTACCAAAGAAATGACAGCTTCCCATTTTTAGGAAGACAATTTCGTAATGCAGCTACTACGCAGTGAGGAATTCAAAAAGGCTTCAACCGTTCATTTACACGGAAAAAAAATCTATCCACTCAGACATACTTGCGTACTTATAAAACGGAAATACAGTTCGGATCGAAAAAAGCCTCGAAATGTTCCTCCAGTAGGAAAAAGTTTTCCTATATTCATTTTAAATGGACATTTTAGTTAAACACCAATTCCACTCGTATTCCACAGGTTTTGGGCCTTCAGAAAATTTCCCGGTTTCAAATCGCCAAATTCCATAGTAGGTAATATTAGATCATGTACGAGGAGTAAGCTCTATTAACCCTCTATCAGTCACTGAATACCAAAACTATCTGCGAGGTCTGGTTACCGAGTTATGATCACAAAACTATTTTTCTGTGTTTTTGTCATCAGCCATTAGTATTTAATCCTACAGACATAATATTTTCTGATGCAAATATCTCGGCGACCAGAGGTCGGAATTATTTTTGGCTATCAATAGTAAGCTCAGGATAATGAGACCCATCGAATGATACATCAAAAAAGGTCTGGTGGAACTCTATTCATCAAAATAGGTTACAAGTTTCTTGAAGGCCTGGTAGCCAAGATAATGACAAATATTTTTCCCGAAATTTCAAATCGATATTACCTTATTATGTACATATATGGCAATCGATTGTGGCGCCATCTAATGAACTGACAGAGAATAAGTTTTTCTTGTGTTTTATTTATTCCTTTGCTAAACCACTTTTTACAGCGGAATAAGTTAGTAAACGTCAGTTAAGAGAAGTATTATTTTAAGCATTTTCACTTAGCCCACAGAATAAGGATTAGTCCTTCGATATTCTGAGTTTATTTATCTGTCTATAAGAGTCTTATGATCGTTGTTGTCTCTATCTGTCTGGTGTTGAGATGACGTAATGCCTGAGCATGTATGGTTACACTTTGGTTTTAGCAAATATCAAAAATAATCCTTCGTTTGATTTCAACCGTACTTGTATCAGGACTAGTGATAATAAAAGTTTTCGAAGAATTGTTTGTAGGAAGCCTAGGCCGGCTTCCATCGGCCAGATCTAGTACATACGATGAGTCATTTCACAATAAATGTTTTCGAAGAAGTTCTTAAAAACTGTACCATCAGGTTTGGTTAATTTGTATTAGAAGAGTAAATATTTAAGATGGTTTGAAATAAAACAAATTTCACGAAGGTCAAGCATTTAACCAAATATGAATAACTTTTGAGACAACTCACATCCATTTTGAAAACATTTGACATTTATAGATATTCGTAGGAGTAGGAGTACAAATATTTTCCCTCGTAAACGACATCAATTTCGGTAAATTTTGTGCAAAATTTGAAAGCTCCTGTTCACACTATACATTAAATGAGAAAACTTTCAACAGCGCACTCAACAACAATCGATATTAAGTAATAAATACAAAACCATTTCCGAATTCTTCGTTGAAATTATTGGTGCTGCCTGTGAGTAAGTGCATAATCATAATTTGATCACTTAAAGAAAAAATAAACAAGAAATATTAATTAGGCATTTAGTTTTTCCGTGGAAAACTATTGCGAAGCAAATGAAAATATATTTCCCTGTTTGGCAGGGCATGGGCAATTTAGAACTCTCTGAATATGTTTTCGGGACAATTAAAGTCGGAAGAAATTAAGTGGGTGATAAAGGAAATATTATGTTCTTAGTTCTTATATTAATTTTTGCGTTGTAATTTTCGGGATAGCTGTTATTATTGAAAAACTACGCACTTTCAAATTTCATTGCCTTTATTGGTCTTCAGACTTCCAATTCCTTAGCCAAATTGAGGTTCTTGGAAGAAATTCTGTCAATTTTTTAAGCAGAAATTCTTTGTTTACGCAGATTTTCTTAAAAAAGAAAAACAATTTCTTAGGAAATGTCATACCTGTACATTTTTGACCACCAAAGCCATTAGTGACTGTAAATTTTGAAACTGTAATAAAAATAAATAGTTAATAGAATTATGTACCGGTCCAACTTATTTGTAAACAAATTTTGTTTTCTTTTTTATTACTTTTCAGTCTTCATATGAATTACAAAAATGTGCTTAAGCATTTAGTACTTTTTTTTCATACCCAAAAAACGTGAGTGTTTAACATAATAATTTAGCACTGGCTTATGTGAGCTGAATCTGAATTCTCAAATATCAACAATTTGCTGATTGTTCGAAAGAATAAAGTAATATAAGTAATAATAAATTCATTTGTTTAATTAATCGGTCAGATCGCGGACACACGACCATTTTGGTCCTTGAATTATTGAGCGAAATTGTGAGCTTGGCTATTGTTCATTTTGACGACAATGACTTGCAGCATTAGCACAAGTGATGAAATTCTAAAAAGAACAATAAATATTAAGTTGTTTCGAAATGATATTTTTTTTTTAAGAACTGAGAACTTGCGTAGAGAGACAATTGTTGTTTTATCCGCTGTCGTCAAAAAACGTTTTGATGTGACGAACGAAAGAAACGTCAGTTGCATTCCAAGCGGATATTAAAAATGGCGCGGGAGTGTATCTACTCAAAATGAATTGATTTGAATATTGTTAAATGACGTTTAAATAGGGTGACAAAATTGTAGCTTTTGATAAATCAATATGAAAATAGTTAGGCTGCTATTTTTCATCAGCAAACATAGCTTCAAAGCATGACCGAATAAGGCAGGCGCCACTCCTCGATTTAATACATTATTCAGTTGATGTGTTGGGTGCCATATAACGTACTTCGAATTGTTTGTTGATCTATGATCTGCAAATCTGAATGATGATGGCATTTGGAACTTAGCTTATATCAAATACTACTCCAAATGTTTCTTAATGTTTGAAGGCGTTTCATTTTTATAAAACATTTTATTGTCCACCCCGTCATCTTCAATAAAATATTTTTTTTTTAGTTAAAAAAAGATGCCCTCACTCCCTTTCCCCCTTGAATTGTAGTTAAAAAAATTCAATTTCAGTTGTTTTTTTGGGTTTTTATACAGAAACTAATGATCCGATTTAAACAACTTGTTTTTTGTCAAAAAAATTGTAGAAAAATATTGTGGTTAAAATAGGGCAGTGGCACCTGTAACCGAACACTTTTGAGAAAAATGGTTGTTTTTTCGTTATCTTAGCGTTTTTTATAATGAACTTTACATACATGAGTGCGAATTCTATCTTTACGAATAAGTTAGCATCTCATTAATACAAGTATATTTTAAAAGAGAGAAAAAATTATGTTCAGTGATAGGTTTAATTCTATACGATTTTGATAAACGCCTTTCAGAAAAAAAAAACTAGATTAGGACTTCCCAAACAGTTGTTTTGAAGAAAAAGCATATAAGTAAGATACTTACTTATCCAGCTCACAATCCATGAAAGATCTCAGCATGAGATACTGCAGCCTTCAATCGTGAACGGTCTCTCGCATGCACTCTCCAGTCGCCGAAATCAAGCGCTTGGGCATCCGCAGTCACTTGGTCCTTATACCGTAGGTTCGGTCTTCCTTGTCGTCTGGAACCTGGAGGCTGGGATGAGAAGACTTTCTTGGCTGGAGCGTTGTCGTCCATTCGCTCGATGTGGCCGAGCCAATGTAGTCGTCTTTTCTTGGCCTTCTGGGCTACATCCACATCTTGGTACAGCTCATACAGTTCTCGTTTGAACCTTCTTCTCCATCGCCATCGTCACATACGGGACCGAAAATCCATCAAAGAATTTTTCTCTCGAATATAAGTAAGTACTTTTTTATAATTAATTTTAAAATAATCTTAGTGTATATCAAGTTATTCGTATTTTTAATGTTTAAATGAAGGAAAGTAAAATTTTATTATGATTTTTGACTGTTCGAGGAAAGGGAACCAAATTTTACTGGGTTGCCTTACTCGAACACATGTGTTCGGAAAAAGGAAACCTACAAAAAAGACAAAATCCTATTTTGAAACATCATTTTCTTCCAATATTTATTGAGATCGGGATTTATCATCTGTAAGGAGTTTTTCAAACTATTTTTTTTTCAACATGTGCCCCAAAAATCGATAAAAAAGTAATTTTTTCTGATAAGAAGATTGATCCTGATCGGTAACATAATTTCTGGTGTGATTTACGAAAGCAAACGAAATATTTCGAACAGTAGGGATTATATTAAAGTGCTGTGCAACAGTTTTATACAGAATTTTAACTTAATCCTAGAAATGGGAATTTATGGAAAATAAAACACCTAAAAATTTGTACGACATGACAGCTTAAGGAAGCTCTGTGAAGGGAATGGCTTAAAGTTGATGACACCAAAAACATAAATGTAAAAAAAGAGCCAAGTTCTCCCGAACGAAAATTCTGCCTAACAAATTAGATACGAAAAGTAGTGAGATTTAAAAGAACGCCAAGTTCTAAGATTCAGCAAGTACTCGTAGATGTATTACAAATATTTTAAGTGGACTAATCAACTATTAATTTTGAAAAAAACTTGTAAACTAATGTAAATTAGTTTTCCAAACATTTTTAAATAGTAGGTTACTAAGAGAAAACCGGCTAAGTAAAAACAAAACTAATTTACATTAGTTTACAAGTTTCTTTTTGCAAAGATTTTTTGTTTTTATATTTTATATTAATTCATAAGACATGGGCGGGTACCATGCCTCCTCAGCAGAGAAATCTAAAAATTAATTTTATTTCTTTATACTGACTGGTAGAATTTCTAGTTTGCCAAATTATAATATTCTACGATGATCAGAGGTGCCCCATATATTTAATAAAATTAAATTTTATATGGGGGGTACCACGCCCCCTCAATTGAAAATCATAAATTTCATATTTTATTTGTTCTATTGCACGTTGTACTTGTATGCCAAATTTCATGATTCTACTGTACTCCAAAGTGCTCCATATAATTTATACTAATATAATAATGTAAAAGTAGGCGGCTACCACGCCCCTGATTGAAAAATTTCAAATTTTCGATTTTTTCCTTTGTATGTACCACATGACCTATCACTTTGCCAAATTTCAAGTTTCTAGGGCAACGGGAAGTGCTTCATAATTTTGATGATCTGTCAGTGAGTGAGTGAATCAGTCAGTCAGCCAGTTACGGTTTTCATGATTTTTGGAACATTGTATCTTAGAAACTACTTATGCTAAATATCTGAAATTTACTGAGGTGCTTCTTCTTGACTAGCTTAACAAATAATGTGAGTTTGAAACTTTTGGCTTCTTTGGTATAGAAGTTAGAGGGTGTGGAAAATGCCATGAGTTGTTTCCTGTAAATAGGGTTGTAGTGCCAAAGTTGCTGCCCGTGCCCCTTGATAAGTCAGTTTTAGAAAAGTTGGTCAAATTTAATTATAAAAAGAACATTTGGCTCAAATCTTGTTAATGGGAAATCAAATTTATTTATTTAAAACGTCTTTTTGTGTTGGGTTAAAAAATCAAATAAATTAAAAAATTTAAGTTGTTGAAAAGAATTGTTAAACTAACTAAACTTTCTAGCCCCTTTTTTCCTTGGAACTATCCCCAAGTGGGTAGTAATTATTAATTGCACTGCATTTTAAAAATTAAATTAAAGTAAGTAGTTTTTCTATTTATTAATTTGCCAATGAATTTCAATTATTTATAATTTATGTTCTGATAAAACAAAAAAACGTTATAAGAACGAAGATTTAAGCTTAAAAATATTTTTCCAACCGCTAAAGACTGTTTGACTTCAGTGTTCGAAAATAGGAAACTTTTTGTTCCTGTTTATGAAACTGTTGTTCTGCAATGGGGAAAAATGATTATTTTCAAAATAATCTTTTATTTTTAATATTTACTCATAATTTTTATGAAACAAAAACGAATCTCAAACATGAAACTATTTGAGATATTATTTCAGAATAAATTAACATTATAGTTCCAAGCTCAGTTAAGGTATTTAAGTTAAGGTTCGGTAACTGGTGTCATGACCCTATACCTACCTATTGTTTTAAAATTCAATATATCAGAAAAGAACATATTTGAACAGTTTAAAATATACGCTTGCACAACGCTGGTAAGTCAGAAAGTAACTCTCTGCAAGCTTTTCTCTTAATTTTATCCAAACATAATGTACTCTTTCGATAGCTATTCCAATCGAACCACAAAATATTTTCCACTTGGTTTCTTATCTCATTTTGCATTCAGAAAACCGACATATCAATTACGAAAGATTGTTGACTCTGTAGATAAAAAGGGCACGCGACTGTCATTTAATACCTACTTGCAGTGTAAATGCTAAGAAAGAAATGTTTTCACGGTTCAATTGGTAACATGGTAAAGAGTGAAGGCAGATAAAGTGTTCGGAATTAACTTGTTTCTTATCATACCTGTCATTTGCTTGTCAATAATTTATTGAATAATTTGAGAATCAGACTAGGGTTACCAAACGAAACGAATTATGTTACTTTTTTAAGGTTTTTATTGATTCTCAGCCTCTAGCATGAACTAGATATAACATTGTGGATCATAAAACTGACAATTCGCAGTTTTGTCTATTTCTTTTAGTTTTGTACTGAATAAGGTAGTCCACAAATAACACTGGATAAAATTGTCATTACTTTGATTAAAATTGACGGACAAAGCAAAATGTGTCTGTGTCTTATTTAAAAAAAAGGGTACAATTTCGTAAAAAAAATACCTTTTTAAAATGGAACTTTCATTCAAATTCATAGTGGCCAAAAACATTTTATTTGGTAACCCTAGAATGTAATAAAAAAAAAGAGTTCTCTTAGCTGCTTGGCATAGTAATTCCATTCCATTCACATTTCAGTACATTACCAAGAGAAAATTTCGCACTCGCGAGTCGCGAGTATTTGCTATCTCCATTCTCCAATTCTTTTTGTGTAAATTTTGCTTATCATCCGTGTTTCAACCAAGTGAAAATATTCTCTGTATAAACAACGACAAATTGTTGCTTCTCGCCCTGCTAGCGGTATTGCGTTGAGTCGAAAGTTTGTCACTTTGCTGCATACTCCCTCAATTTATTTGTCGTGTTAAAAAGTGTTCGAAATCCAAAAAGGAAAGAAATAATTATCAATTTTCTGGTTGTAGAAACATATGTTAATACTGATTCGAACAAAAATAAAATAAGGTAAGGCATAATTTTATAATACTCGGTTGTCTATACCTGTATTGTCGTCTGGAAAATTTATAGAGCAATATTGAACCATGTGGCCTTGAACTTGACAAAAAGAATAAATCGAAAAATGTACTTTAGGTACCTGTAGGTAGTGTGATGTGTAAACTACCAATTTGCCCATGTAAAAAGGTTTTTTCCTTCGTTTCTCGAAAATAACGAAGGTGGTACATTCATCTTCATCTCGTCAACTTCCATATCGTGAAAAGATCGATAAAATTATGTATGTGGGTACTGGAATATTCACACACTTTAGTGCTCATCTCCATAACCTCAAAAATGAATGACGTTGTGAGGGTTATTTCTTTTTTTGGTAACTTAATCAAGTGCATTAAATTAATGAACCATGACAATCAATAGCTGAAGCTCAACAGGTCGCCAACAAGTACACGTAACTTGTGTGTGTGTACATTTTAAAAATTTAATTGATTCATTATGACATTTTGAGTATAAATGCAGATGTTAAAAACAAAAATACAAATGAATGAACGCAAAATAACGGTTTATTTTTCTTTTCGTTTGATTAAATTTATTGCTTTTTAATAAGAAAAATTATTTCACCATCCTTATCTTTGGAGACTAAAATAGAAGATTCTGTATTCACTTGCTATTCGCCAAATATAAAATGAAGATTTCGTTTTTTTTTTTTTTTGGCTAAATCAAGTTCCTCAATTTCTCTCTCACTTTTGAACTCAAGGTTAAGAACAAAGAAGACATAACGGCAGCGGAGAAGTCTAAAAATTGAAACGCGTTATTCCATCTGTCTATACGTCATCCCTGAATGAAGCTCGGTTTACTTGAAATTATTATAATTGCATTTGAGAGTGATGGGTCACTCTGTACCTCTCCCCTACCACTACCCATTAAGTCAATAAAACTGTTAAAAGTATCTTTTCTCAAACAATTTTCCATTTCTTTTGACAATATTGTTGTTTTTTCTTAATGTCAAAAAAAAAGTGTCAAAATCTGTCTACGAAAATGTTTACGAGAATATTCGAAGATCTTGCGCAAAAAATTAGATGGTTGCCAACAGGCACATATCACATCGGGAGTAAATAAAATTGGTTTACCTGAAAAGAAATCTACTAACTGACCCAACTACTACCGTCTTAGTCTGAGAACACTCAACAGATATCGCCAAAGTTCACCTTTCCTTTTTATAGAATTTGACAGTTGCCAGATTATTTAAATAATAATCTGTAAATGTAAATTTACTAGCTGACCTGCCTATCTTACTTACTTACTTACTTATGGTGGCGCTACAGTCTACGTCGGACCAGGGCCTCACCCATCAAACTTCTCCAGCCAGCTCGGTCCCTAGCTAGCTCTCTCCAGTTTCGCACGCCAAGTTGGTTCAGGTCATCTACCACCTGTGTGCTCCACCTGAGTCGCGGTCTTCCTCTTCTGCGACATCCTTTCGGGTTGGATTTGAAAACTCTACGAGCCGGAGCATTATTTTCCATTCACTCAACATGACCCGACCATCTATGTCGTTGGACCTTAACTTTTCTGGCTAGGTCAGTGTCGCTGTACAGCTCGTACAGTTCTTGGTTGAATCTTCGTCTCCAACAATCACTCGAAGAATTTTTCTCTCAAAGCAGTCCAAATCGTTTTCATCAGATATTGTCATGTCCATTTCTCTGCCCAATACATGAGGACCGGGATGATGAGAGTTTTGTAGAGTGTCACTTTAGTTGCTTGGGAGAGGACTTAACTACTCAAATGCCTTCTATGTACAAGGAAGCAGCGATTGGCAAGAGTGATTCTTCGTTTGATTTCAGCGCTGGTGTTGTTGTCTGAGTTGATAGCTGATCCCAGGTAGACAAAGTGCTTAACTACCTCGAAGTTAAATCTGTCTATATTGACGGTAGCTCCAAGACGTGGATGTTGGAAGTCCTTTCTCCGTCTCAAGACTCACAAACGCTCCACTGACATCACGCTGTGTTCTTCCAATTATGTCAATGTCGTCTGCGTATCCTAGTAGCTGGGCGGACTTTTGAAAGATTGTGCCTCTGGTGTTGAAGTTGGAGCTTTGCACAATCTTTTCAAGAATGATGTTGAAGAAATCGCATGACAACGCATCGCCTTGTCTAAAACCTTTTTTGACATCAAAAGCGTCCGTTAGGTTTTTTCCGACCATGATGGAACAGCGTGAGTTTTCCATTGTCATCTTACACAGACGGAAGAGTTTCTCTGGAATGCCAAAACTAGACATTGCTGTAGGTATATGATTGGTCTCTATAGACGCTCTCATACGCGGTCTTGAAATCGATGAGAAGGTGGTAGGTATCGATTTAAAGTTACTGGGTCTTCCAGGAATTTATTCGTTGTTGCGAATAATTGAAATTAAGTAGTTTTACAAGTTTTATTTCTGTAAGTAATTTTGTGGTGGTATCGTTTTCAAGCATATTTACGTCTTTTTGGCAAATACATAAACGTTTTTTTTTTTTTTTAACTAGCTAAAACCGAAATAGTGAAAGCATTCAGCGAACAGTAATTCATTTCCAAGTGTGCGTGTTTCTTCTTCTCCCTAACAGCAAGAGTAGGCTGTTTGTAAATTATTCAAGGCAAAATGTGAAAGTTAATTAGGTTAATTAAAGTCATTGAAATTAATTAATTTGTATTTTTAATTTGTAAAATATTGGTCCAAACGAAGCTCGTGGGGTCAGCTAGTTTAATTTTTTTTTTCAAGGAGGATTTAAATAGCATTATTTACTCGAACATAATAATAAACAGAATTTTGTAAGCTAACTACCTGTCCAAATGAATACCCTCTACTGTGAAGGATATCCCATTTAATATATTGATTCCCATTCCCAACAAAAAAATGCGAGACTAGAAATCCCAAACCTATGTGGCGACAGGCGACTGCGACAGCAGACAGCACTGACCTGCAGCGAGTCCCTTCGGCTTGGTCTTATCGAATATAATAACTCGTCTACCTTCAAATAATAATTGCATGGTAGCTAGATGTAGGGATATATAAATAGGGTATGAAAAACAACAATACACACTAAGCCAGCTGCCCGGTTCTCTCAGAAGTAGTCACAGAACAACATGAGAAAACCCAGAACCACACAAATAGTCTGCGTTTCATTCAATTTTCAGTATCCAAAAGTATCTTCAAAGAGGCACATTCACACTCGACTTTTTTTCTACACTCTAAATAATAATTCATCTTGAATCCGTCGTCGCATCGGTAAATACGCCGTAGACCCACATAAAGCATTTTTTTTGTAGCTCAAATTACGACTTTCATTTTTACTGCTAATGTGTATTGATTAAGATTTCTCGCGTGCATGACTTCGCAGCGAAATAGATTTGAAATTTTGCAATTCTTAGTTAATGCTTCGTTAATTCGAGCTATTCGCCGTTCTGCCGTTGACTAGTGTAAGACCGTCTTCCACAAAGCTAACTTCATATCCGAAACTAACTCAAGTCATGTCAGTGAACGACATGGAAATCCGTAATCGGGGTGAAAATGCAGAAGCCGCTGTCGCTGTCGAAAACAATGCTCGAATGCAAACAGGTTGACTCATCGTTTATGTATTCAAAAATAGATTTATTGTGTCGTCATAAACAAAATAAAAATTATATTGTGAAAAATGTCTAAAAATCAATGGAAAACAATTTTAATTGCAGACAAAATGGACAATGTTGACGACGGTGTGTCGCTTAGCAATTTCAAGGTGCTGTATCTGCTTACACAATTATCGGGAATCACTTTGATTGTTTTGATGGCGAGCTGGATTGGAATCCATTTGGGGGGATTCGCTGGCACAAGCAATCCCAAAATTGAGTTCAACTGGCATCCATTGTTGATGACAATTGGATTGATATTTCTCTATGGAAATGGTGAGTTTTTTCTTTCATACAACAAAAAAAGATTAATAAAAAAAAAAAAACAAAAACTGTGAATTGTGAAATTCATATCGCATCGCGTCTATAAATACGAAAAAAAGTGGGTGAGGTCGTTTGCTTGCTTGGCTGTCTCCAAAACATCCAAATGGAATTTAATCAAATTTTGTTTTTTTTCTTTTTGTTAGAAGAAAAGAACCTAATTAGTTTTTCGGTTTATTGTGCTGACGAAAAAACACAGGTTTTTATTCTTTTATTTTCGGTGAAAACTTGGCTATTTATTGCTTATTTATGTTTGTTTTGATTCTGAACAAAATAAAGTGTTTGTTTTTTGGATAAAAAAAACACGCATGACATTTGACAGTCATTTTCGAGAGATGGTGTTTCTTTTTTGATTATGGTTGCCAACGGTGTTGCTTTATAACCATTGAACCGGAAATAAAGAACGATGTCGCCTAGCATGCAACAATGCACAAGTTGAATTTCTTACTTTGTTCTAGGCTAAGATCCTAACGTAAGATGCTCCAAATTGTGAAACATGACAAGCGTACACTCTCAGATACATCTTCTCTAGTCTCACCACAACCTACTGGATCTGGATGTGATCTAACTTGCTTGTTCATGCAAGACCTCATATATCCTTCTTCATTCTTCGATAAGCTACCGATGTGACAGATCATTGTAACGTCATCAAGCATCCGAGAGAAGTGTTTCATATATGTGACCCAAACACTTGATAATAAGACCACTTAAATTCATCTTGGATTATACCTGCTCTTAAATCTCCTCCTTCTTTTCGTATATTCATATATTGTGTATTAACTTTTGTACACCTCTGTTCCAGCAATTCTCATCTACCGTGGACTTCGCAACACCCGCAAGAAGACCCTAAAGTACACCCATGCCTCAATCCACATGGCTGCATTCATTTTTGTCATACTCGGAGGCAAGGCCTCATTCGATTCGCACAATCTTGCCAATCCGCCCATACCAAATATGTACTCGTTGCATTCCTGGTTGGGTGGAGCTGCTATATTTATGTTCATGTGTCAATATGTTGGTGGATTTGTTGCCTATCTGTACCCTGGAGCAAAGGAGAACTTCAAAATCGCCCTAATGCCATTCCACATCTATTTCGGACTGTTTGGATTTGTTTTGTCGATTGCTAGTGCCCTGATGGGACTTACAGAGAAAGCTTTCTTTTCGATGCCAAAGTAAAAATTACAATCTTGACCACACCATGGTTCAATTGTCTAACGAATATATATATATATTTTTATTTTAGTGGAATCTATTCATCACTGCCAACATCGGGACTCATGGTTAACTTCATGGGAGTGTTGATGGTGGTATTTGGGGCA
Source organism: Sphaerophoria rueppellii (assembly GCA_920937365.1). NCBI lineage: Eukaryota > Metazoa > Arthropoda > Insecta > Diptera > Syrphidae > Sphaerophoria > Sphaerophoria rueppellii. Next base: position 113,590,969 of record CAKKXW010000001.1, read on the forward strand.
CTTGTCATGTACCTGAGCACAGAGCCGAGATTCAAGCGCAAACCAATTCCAGAGGATGCAGTTTTACTCACTGGAGTAAGTGAGTAAGACGAAGGATATTAGTATTGTAACGTTTTTTTTCCATAAGTACTTTAACTACTTAATCTCAAATGTAAGCTTTATTTCGAATTATGGTTGTCGACTTGAGTAAGGATATTGTTTCTTTAAGTGATTTTGCAGTGACTTTTGTATATTTTTTTTTTGTAAGACTTTGCTCAAGTTATATTTCATGTGCACAAATATTTTGTAATTAAAAAGAATACATTTCCAAATATGTGTTTATATTTATTAAATAAAAGAACTTTGTGTTGTTAAAAAAATAAATATAAAATATCAAAATAAGCACAATGTCCTGTGGTGCGTATGTATGTAAATATTCATAACTATATATTTATACAAATAAATACTTATCTACATTTAAACTATAACTAAAAAAGAGAAAATTAAATTCCTTAGCCCTGTTTCTGTTTTTTTTTTTTTTTTTTTAACTTGTCGCGAACACGTTACACAGTCAGGCTATTCGCGAATAGAATGTTCCAATTGGATCCTTGAAAAGCAAAGTTACTAAATCCAAAGGGATTCAATAAAAATTGTTATCGTCCCATTGAAAAAGTATGGTCCTCTTGTTACATTTCTACCTGAGACTGAATGTGAATTTTAAAATAACAAATAATCAATTTATGTGAAAGTAAAGGCTATGCGTTGATAAATTATCCAAAAAGTAGGCTATAAAATATTTCATGACAAAAGTATGCTTTAAAATATTTTCATCGTTTGAAAAGTATGCTTTAAAATTATGTATTTTATTAATTGAAGTCAACTTGAAAAGTATATGTAAGATAATCGTTACTTCGTCTTAAAAAATTACGGTTAACTCCTTAAACATTGTCAAATTCCCAGAACTACGAATTTCGTAGCAGAGTTTTCACTTTGAATCCTCTATGAATGTAGTTTTAAAAAGGTTTTTTGTAATAGAGCTGAGTACTTCTCCTAAAATGTTCCAATGGAACTCTGGTAAGGAAAAGGAAATAAACGAAAACAATTTAAGGCTCTTATATCATCAAGTACCTAAATGGTGTAGGTACAGTATACTGATCTGATGGCTTGCTGACTACGTGATCTGCACGTTAGGGAAAATAAGATAATTGCTCTTGATATTTCAAAGACATTCAATTGTGTGGTTCCTTTCGGACAATTCAACGCAAATTGAATTTATGATAAAATATTTTAAAGAAAAAATGTTTATTTTATGTAGTGAAAAATTATGAGTTCAATGAAAACTAAAATACGAAAATAAATAATAATAAAAAAAGTTATAGGAAGTGATTTATGTTTGCAAAACAAACAAAAATAACAACGATAACAACTTAGAGGTGCTTCCACCAATGGCCTTTTCCGTCAATTCCTTTATTTGGCTGGAGTTATAGCTATTTCACGGGTGCCAAGCCGATCATCAGACTCCTTTATTAGTGGTGCTGTCTAGTTGTTTTTTCATTTTAATCGAAAAACTTTTTGAGTTCACATTTGGGATTTGAACCTAGGACAGCTAGTGGGAAGCCAACTACGAGCAGTGCGTAGTGCATTGTTGATTTTAAATCTGACAGCTTCGGACATGGACAACCATTTTGAACAATTGAAAGCTTCTCGGAAAACGATCTTGTTCCAAATGGTTTTTCTAATAATTGTTCAATTATGGTTTTAGTGTGAATAGCATTGGATTCCATTTCAATTTCTATCGGAAAAAATTACTATAATTATTATATAAGGTATCTATCTATTGCAGCAGAGTCCACAAACATCAATTTCAGTCATAATTTAATATGAAATATTAAGAGTAATCTGCCTGAGAAGGTAGAAGGAGCAATTCAAAAAGTTAACTCAAAATGGGAAAGAAAATTATTAATTATTAATAAACAACTGCAAGAATTACAGAGTTTTGTTATATTGTTCGAGTGAATACAATAGAGAATGGATAAATTACATCATACAATATAATTTGATTCATTGGTCCAGTTGATGCCACAAAACAAGAGTTACATATTTCAAAAAAAAAAAAAAGAACAACACATACTGTCCAACAGTTATGAATTAAAACAAATATTAAAATACAAAAATCAAAATAATTAAGAAACTCGAAAAATATTTCTAGTGAAAATTTAAATACAGTGCCTTGCATAAGTTTAACCGCTTCCGAAAAAATGCATTTAAAAGAAAACCTACAATAAGAGTGACTCCTTACTATTCCTTTATTGAGTTACATCACTGAGAAGCAATGAAGAAATAAAGTACCGTTATTTCATCTCCTGGTGTTTAAAAATTAAAAACAGATTTTGATGTATTGCAAAAATATAACCGCACAATGCAAATCTCTTTGAAGCTGCATTCAGTCAAGTGCTTTCAAATAAAAAACAACAATGCCACGTGGTACGCATTTAAGCGAAATTGAAAAAGGCAAAATCTTGGCTTTTCGGTCAAGCGACCTAAGTCTTAGGGCTATTGGAAGACGAATTTCACGATCGGATCATGTCGTTCGAAATTTTTTAAAACATCCAGAATCTTATGGGACAAAAATAAGACCCGGGCGTCCGCAGAAGCTGACACGTCGCGACAAGAGGCGTTTAATCAATGCTGCATTCAATTCGGTGCATTCTTTGTCGGAATTTCGTAACGAATTGGGTTTAGGAGTTTCGGTTTCAACCGTTTCTCCTGCTTTAAAAAGCAGTGGAGTGATTGTTCGGGGAAAAATGGTGCAAGCTCCAAATTTAACAGCAGCCCACAAACAAAAAGATTGGAATTTGCCCGCCAAAACATAAATCGGGATTGGAAAACCGTAAGTGACTTTCTATTAATCTACACTAAAATCTCGTTATTCCAAATGGCATACTGGAATTAATGTTTTTTATTTGGTTATTTTTAGTGATGAAAAAATGTTTACCTTTGCTCTATTGACTGTCATATTCTTCATGATAATAGATACAGAAAAATCAAAACAGCGACTATGAGCATAATCGCTTCGTATTGGCGAATACGTGCGTTGCGTCGTCGTACGTGCGTCGTCGTACGTGCGTCGTCGTGCTAATTGATATAGAAACACTACGACTACGAGCACGAAAGTTGCTAGAGTTAAAAATGTGTATCTGTTGCTGTTTCTGTATTCTCCTTCAACATTGTACATTGTCGCTGCCTTCTCAGTCGAAGGGAATCGCTTTTTTTTGCGCTTAACCTTCTCATTATTTTTACAGGCGGGACGGTTTCAAGTCTGTATACAACTGAATGAACACTAGTGTGCCTTAGGGCTCCGTATTGTAGATACTCTTTCTTATTTTTATTGATAAATCTGCTGTGCGAAGCTTTTTATACACTTAACTGCTTTGCTGACGATAATTTGCTCAGCTTTTCGTATATGTATTAGGATTTAGAAACCTGCTCATTGTTGTCGGATTTTCAACAGCAAAAGTCGGTTCTGTCTTCTGTACTTAAAGCGGAATACAGCATTTGCATCATGAAAATCAATTTTGATCAAAGAAATTTCATTCCCTTTCTGATTTGGCTGTTTTTAATAGAATGTACACCGGCTCGGCCTAAAACTGTATTATAACTCTCATCTCTCGGCTTGTACATCAATCTTATGCTGCTTCGACAGCAATTGAAATAGAGCTGTGGAATAATTTTCGTCGTTCAACACCAACAGATATGTTATGAAAGAAACGATATACCCTCCCTACCCAAATGTTCATAATGATTTCCTCAAGTTCATCTTTGGTCGTACTGTCAAGAACACAGATGCATTTTTAAGCCACACTACACGAGCGTGAAGCTGTTTATCCAATACCAAATCTTCTCCAGTCATTGCAAAATTCAGGATTTAAAGACCTTATCCTTCATTTGCGTATTAGGGGCCCCAAAACCACTTGGGTGAGACGTTGAGAAAAAAAATTACATCTAAGTTTTCACCACAATCTTAACTTTAATTTTTCATCTAACCTGTTAACATTCAATTTCTAAACTATTTACGAGCGGTCGACTTTGTTTTATAAAATTCAAATCTTCATCGATGCCAACAAAATAAGTTGGAATATTTCCTCGCCCTTTCACATACGTCATTCCTCTAAAAGTGCATTGAATATCGAATGACATCAATATCTCAGCTGTGTCCTCAGTCACCTTAAACAAGATGTTATCTTGAATCCATTTCTCAATCAAAAAATTTAAATTTGTTTAAGTCACCTGAATACATCCTGGAACTCCGGTCGAGTCCATTCTAGATGCCATGTTAACAGCGTTACCCCAAATATCATAATGAGGCTTGCTCGAACCCACCACTCCAGCCATTATTTCACCATTTGAAATTCCTACCAAAAAACGTATCACAATATTTATTAAATACAATTGTAGTGATCAGGGGTGTCGTTTGATTAAAAGCGGAGGTATGAAATTTTCGAGTAGAAGTTGAGTTCTTGTTTGCCTGTGGTCTGGAATTACATAGCTGTAAAGATTGAAATTATGGATTTCTCCAGACTTTCCTTAGTGGAAACGACACCCCTGGAAATGATTACAATTCTTACCGATTCTCAACATTCCTGCGTCCGAATGATTAGTTTCGCACTGAAGATTCTCCACATTGAAGCTGTGTAGAGTCTTCATTAGATCTAGAGCGAATTGCGCCATAACATAGACTACATTATTCGACTGCCGACTGCTGACCTTCCTCTGTCGTGGCTTCACAGTTGGAGCTGCAGAAGTTGAAGGCTCGCTTGGATTGCCATTTGGATCCATGCTTGGGGAAGAACGACGTGCTATCGCACAGTAGAATTACAATAAGATGGATTTTTAAAGAAATGTACATTGTACACAGTGCATACCATTGTTATAACTCCTTCGTCCATTTGGCATAAGTCCGGACGATCTATGACTAGCTCGGACAGTTGTGGATTCACAGCGATTCGTGTCTAGGCCACAAGCAGCCATGTAAGACCAGCCAGCTACCTTGATCTTCTCAATTTTCAACTGTCCCTGATATTGAAGGAGCTAGAATGTCCAAAAAAGTTAAAAGAAGTTTACAATTTTCATCATGAGACAACCTTTTCATCAAAATCACAGATGATTTCATTGAGGACTCTGAGGCCAACTTTTTCCGTGTCATAATTCCGAATGGTGGCAAACATTACAGCCACATTGTCATACTCCTCAAAGTAGTGCTCATTCTTCATCTTTCTCGACATGTAAATATCAGCTAAAAAATTGTTATTGAGGTTAGGGTGAAAAAAAACTCAATTTTCAAACTCACCAACATGTGCCGGCAAAATATTGTGAACCAGAATCTTAATGGTCTCATTTGTGACATGAGCGTCCTCCTGCTTCTTCTGTAACTGACGTTTCCAACTAAAAACCAAGAAAACAGGTCAATGAATTAATTTGTCGAAGTTAAACCCAAAATTGTCATACTTGTAATCAACCTTGGAAATGTACTCAGTTTGTCGATCCATAAGATGGAAAATTCCAAATGATATTAAAATCACCAATAAATGTGAATACTCTGGATTAAGACCCAAATTCGTCGAAGGACTCGTGTGGTAAATGTAGGCGTATTTGACAGCAACGAAGTACGAATAAACGAGGACAATTACAATTCCGACGATAAATTTCAATGCGAATGGAATTCGGGTGAAGAGGAAGTTCATGCAGATTGTTAAAACTAAACTCTCAGTTATGGCCTTGTAAGACAAAGTGACATTATTTTGATCCTTGGTCATAATCATAACAACAGGATACTTACCCATGGATTAAAACATAAATTGTGTTTGCCTCCTGTGATTTGGAAGCCACTGTTGTTTTGGGAAATTTCTTCAAATTGGCGACAGTCGACCTATTTAACAGAAATAATCAAGAAGGTGATTGTTGTATAAACGTGGGAGAATGGTGGTGAGGTTATTCTTACCAATTGAAGCATCGAACTTGCACATAGAGTCGTTACCATGGTCAAGTAGATGAAACATCGTGCGTAGACACTGCGCATCCAAATGTCGGATAGGTTATAGAATAAGAGGGAAATTTTGTTGTGCGGTTTGCCACGGTTCTGGTGATCCGAGGTATCCTCTTCCTCGGAGGGGTTAAACATAATCCATAGTTTCTTGTACCAGGTTATGAGAAGGAAGCAGGTGAGAAGGACACCAGCTATAGCATTGACTACCCAAAACATATCGCTTTGACTGGAAAAGAGAATTTATTGTATGAAAATTAAATTGTTAAAATAAACAGATGACCTGATATGTGAGATTTATTTAAGTAACTTGACAAGTTTGAGAATTGTTGCGAACCCTTAACATTTTCCTAGTCAAATCAGTTATTATTTGTTTCTGCTATTCGTCGATTAAGCCTTTGAAGTAGGGCAATCAGGCCGAATATTGAAACCGGAAGCTTTAAGCTTTTGTAAATTGTAATGCATTGCTAAACCGTGTAACCGGGGGCGTTATACTAGCTGATCCGTACCAACAGAGGCATTGTGACAGCTGATCCGTGTCACCATAGGCATTGGGCCAGCTGATCCGTGTCACAAAGGGCATCGTAACTGTGCAAACAGTGGCTTTGTGCTTGCTGATTCGTGCCACTAGAGGCATTATACCTACCGAGCGGCACCACCAAGGGCTTTGTGCCTTCAGATCCGTGCCACCCGAGGCATTGTACCTGCTAATCCGTACCACCAGGGGCATTGTTGCTGCTGATCCATGCCACCATAGTACCTACCGTTTTGCAACCAACATCCGCCCTCCATAAAGTCTCATAAACCTCAATTACGTATCAAATTTATGAATTTACATCATGAATCTAGCGTTGGATGAATCATATGTGATTCACAATAAATATAAAGACCCTAATTAATTGACTCATACTAAATGATAATGTTGTAGTATTACTTTCCGAGTCTTTAGATTCATGTGCGATTTATGACCACAAGAACATTTCCTGAATCAAATATGATTCATTGGGCTAGTTGAGCTGAAAGCTCACACAATATTGCTGGGGCGTTGAGTAACCTCCTCAAGGGGTCCCTTACGGAACACATAGCTGATGTCGTACGAAGTATGTTACCTACTTTTACACAACAGCTAGTACACTATACATTATACCTACTATTGGGAATCTCAACATTACGTTGAAAGGTTCAAAAACTTGGTCTGTTAGTTGTTTGCAACAGCTCCTAACTTGTCAAAACCATTCTTTTTAACATTTTTGAATACTCACGGCTTATTTATTGCCTGTACCGAAAGAATTCCAAAGTACGTAATAAACCCAATTAGTATACTGTATTTCAACATCACATCCGGTTCCATCATATACATGAACTCCCATTTCCAATCTTTGAAAAACAAACAAAATGTTGTCACATTGCTACTGAACGTCTGTTGTTCCATTTCATCTTGGGTCAGCCTTTTCGGTGGTCCAAAACACATTTTCGAAGCAGTGCTAAGAAATGAAGTTATTGGTATAAACTTTATAACAGCTCAGCACTATTTTCTTACTGAAATTTTCCGATAGGAATTTTATCCAAATGTCGACCCATCTCCAGCTTGGCTTGTATGCGAATTTGATTGTATTGTTCGATGGTGTTTTGCATGAAATTTATTGAGGTGTCGACTTTGGGACCCTAAAGATCACAAAAAATTACAAAAGTTATGCTTTAAGCCTGACTGAGACATACCCGATTAGATTCAATCATCCGGCGAGCTCCTATTGACTGCCTTTTGTATTCTCCGGTTTGATAGAACTGAAATGAAAATGGTAAGATTTTGGAGAAGCAATAATAAAATCCTTACTCGTTGGGGTTTGATGAGATAAGTTCTAATTTGATACTTATTCAGGACATCATCCTCCTTGGCTATTTGAGTGCCTTCTTCATACATATACTCTCCATCAAGAAGTTCAAGGGTCTGTTGGCTTACATGGACTCTCCTTTAAGATTCAAAAATTTCATACATGTTAACCTCATATTTTTTAAAAGCCTCACCCTGCTACCCCAGTCGACTCCAAACGATTAGCAATATCGACATCCTTCGACCAAATATCGTATTGCCACTTACAAACTCCAATCACGCCTGACAGTATACTACCCGAATGGACACCAATTCGCATATCAATATCCAATTTACGTTTTGTTCTAAAAGTTGCAACTGCATCAATTTGAACTTCAAATTATTTTTTGCAATCTAATTTATTCATAAGTACCTTACTTCACGAATGTCCTTGATCATCCGCAAGCCGAGGTCTACACAACTTTTGGCATGATGGTCATTTTTGACAGGAACCCCAGAGACGCAGTAATAGCAATCACCCAAGAACTTGATTCTGAGGACATTGTACTCCTCAGAAGCCTGATCGAACTTTACGAATAGATCATGAATCGTCTCAACTAGTGTCTTCACATCGAGTGTGGTAGTCAAATGGGTGTAATTTACGATATCGGCATACAGCACTGTCACATCGGAATGGGACTCAATGAACAGCTTTCTAGAAAGATAAAAAAAAAAAACAAAATGTTGAAGACACCGGGAATGTCGAAAATCCTTACCCAGTGTCAGGACGTCTCCAACGCTTGATTGTCCTTTGATGGGAATTCCTGGAAGGCAAATGGAATCTAACAAATACATATTGAGGATATAGAACAGCAGAGTTACCCTCTATCCAAAGAAGATCTACGATGTCGATTTTCGACCTTCATCTGATCAATACGATCTCTGACTTCACGTTCAATTTTATCGGCTGTCTGAGCAGGAATAATGCTCAGAAAGAGGCTTTTCTAATACATGAAAAAAATGCATGAAATGAAAACTCTACGATCTTAAAATTTACCTCCTGATCTCTTGCGTAGCGCAGCAGCAAATTCTCTTCGATGCACTCGCGGCGATCAAGAAAAGTCGTACGGATAGCAATTTCCTTCATAAAACGAAAGTAAATTCCCAATAAATTGACACAACCCAGAAAGATCGCCTCCGAAACGGTCTTGATCAGTATATGATCGTCCAGTCTGTAAGTTACCATCGCGAAGTTGACCATGTAGCAGACAGTTGCTGCTAGGCCTAAGAAACAAGCATGCCAGTTGTCGCTGAGCGGAAGGAACATATAGATGGCGTACAGGATGTAACTGCCGTAAGATGGCCGCAGTGGCGGGATTGGGAAATCGACAACAGCGTGGTAGGTTGGGATTAGGAGATCTAAAGAGTGAAAAAATCAGAATGAATCAGAATGAGAATTTTCTCATGAATTTTCTCAGGACTGACCTGATACGACTAAAATGAAGACAGCAGTGCATGAAGCCACATAGGCTATCCATGGCTGACGTTTGATGAGGTCCTCACGAAACGTTATGAAGAGAACCATCCAAACGAGCAATATGGATGCTAGGTATGAGAATATTTCGACGAAAACAGCACTCAAGTCGGATACAGCTGCCATCAACATCACAACGTGAGTTATTCCGACTAGAGCTTGTAGAAGGATGAAAAGGGAGAGATAACTTATTCGCAGGCGTTGCATATAAGTTGAATAAAACTGCTCCATTTCCAGGTTCCGACATTGTTTCTGAAAATCAAAAAGGTTTCAATTCATATAAATGTCTTTAAATGTTCTTGACCTACAGCGCTGAACGATATCAACTTGTAAACATTATCTTAAAAAACAATTATCATTAATTATGGTTGTAAACAGACAAGATTGGTCAAATTTATCAGCTCTCACGTTTAAAATCTAATTTTTATCAATTTTCAATTCAAATCTAACACTTTAAGCAGAAATATGATTCAACAAATCAGAAGAATCAAATTGAAGTTACGAATTGTTTTTGTTAGATAAAGACTTTGTTGGGCGCCATTTAAAGTGACCAAGCCTTTTAGCCTTACCCGTAGGAATCCCCACTCCCATTTTCTTTCATAATAGAGGTTTGCAGTTGGCTCGTGAGTGCATCTTCTTTTCAGCTGCTCCGAATTCCGCTGCAGAATCGTATTCATCATTTGAACGACTTGTGTTGTGTGTTGTGCGCCGCTTTAATCAATTTGGTTTTGTTTGGTCATTTATCATTTTGAATAAGTCTTTTGTTCGTTATCTAAAAGGAAAACAAAGAAAAACGATTTACTAAATTACAAATAAGAAGTGTTTCTTTCAGACATAAAATATTCCATTTGGTATCAAAAATTTGCGAGGAATTAAATAAATTTGTAGGTTGCACGTTGCCTTATCGTGACCAATAGATAAATATTGTTAATTGGATATCCGTGTCTCTAGTTATATATTTCTTAATGAGATAATGATAGAAAAATTAGCAACTGATTTTTTTATTATTAGAGCGAAATAGAAGGTTTACAAACATGAAAACTCGTAACTAGGTTTATTTTTGTTTTGTTCTAGACTTAAATCATCAACAAAATCAATCCGGTAAAGGTCGATCCGATATTTGTTGGTTCATGGTCTTCAATATTGATAGCAAACAGCTCAGCTCACATGCTTGACATCGTTAGAAAAACAGATGTGAATACTCATGCGGAATGCAAGCAATTACTGGAAAGTTGTCTGTCAGTAGAAATACATGTTAACGTGACTTATGGTTGATCATAAGAAACGTTTTTAGAATTTGCACGTTTTCTTCAAGATTGGACCCAGATTGACTGGCGAAATATAGTTATGAGTCGGAACTAGTGATATCACCAAGAGTAAGTAACAGATGTGTTATGACATTATTCAGGAGCGAAATATTGTTCAGCCACCCACGACCCAGAGAGAAATAAGTCATAGTGTGGAGTAAGCTACGGAAACGTTTTTTACTTGAGTTAAATATTCAATCGGATACATTGGACAAGCATAACAAGAGTATTACAAGTCGTTTTTTATGCCATTGGCAGCCGTACACTGAAATGTTTATACTTGTTTCTAAATTTTCGTTTTTCGAACTATATTCACGAAACGAATACGGAAAAGTTACATTTTGTGCAGACCTTAGCCTTGAATTATAGGGTCATTCATTTCGTGGTTTCAAGTTGGTACAGCGCTGGCATTTGATACGTGTCAAACTTAACTGTCATCTGAAGTATCTAGTTTCTAGTAGTAGTTGAATGTTTGTCATTTACGATAGTCGATCGCTTAGCAATCGAACAACGCGTTAAAATTAGTAAAACAACAGACAATAAACACCGATTTTTCGAACGGTTTGGGGTTGAAAAACCAAAAACCATATGACCGCGAGCTTCTTTGCCACTTTTTTTATGAGAATCTACTCCTTTTGGTCACCTAAATCTATGAGAATTCTAACAGCCCTGAATTTGGCCAGACTCTTCTTCAAAACAGACATTTTATAAGATGAGAATCATGGAGAACGAAGCATTAAAATTCTTCGTTCAAATAATTCTATTTAAACAGTAACCAGATTATTAGGAGACCACATGTCGATGGAATTTTTGATTGAATTGAAGTTGTTCGAAAATTATTTGGTGCGGTATATTTTAAAACTAATATTTTGTGTGTATCAAAACTGTAGTAGATCGATTGGGCCTTGCAACATTTTGTAGTAGTAGCCGTGGCGCAATGGTTATGTGCGTTGACCAGTAACTTAGAAGGCGTGGTTTCGTATTTTTACTCGTTTTCAAAAAAAGGGTTGTTATTTCCTCTTCTTCGCGAAACACAAACATGCTTTAGCTTCAATTCAGCTTCGCCTGACGTTTACGAGTACAGCCATAGGAAGTCAATGCTTGCTAATGCAATTAAGCTTCGACCTCACGCTTCGTTTGACAACCAGATGGAAAGGAACGTTATGTTTTGTAATGTGACTCCAAACGGAAGCTCTTGTTCAAATTTGCTGAACTTTATTTTGCCTGACAGCTCAACAGCTGTTTAAAAAAAAGTAAACACAAAATTCATTTGTTTTTGGAGCAGCGTTGCCACTTGAAAAAAAAAATGGAATCGAAGTAGATTTGGGAATAAAACGAAGTATATTGAGAAAAAGCGAAGAAGATTTTAGAATAATGTATATTATAAACTGGCCATGGGTGCAGATGGCCAACAATTACACCCACCGACATGGACGAAGTGAAGATAGCGATATCTACACTTAAGTCGAACAAAGCCGCTGGAGCAGATGGCTAGCCGCCGAACTGTACAAAGCAGGTGGAGATGATTTGGTTAGGAGCATGCACCAGCTCATCTGCAAAATTTGGTTGGACGAAAGATGAATGGAACCTCAGCATCGTATGCCCGATCCTCAAAAAAGGAGATCCCCTGAACTGCACCAACTACAGAAGTATAAGTCTCCTAAACATCGCTATTGCTTCTTCTGGTGTTCTCAAGGAGCCACCTCGGTCCAATTCTCTTTGCCTTAGCAATAAATGACGTCGATCAAATATTCTTAGATTCAAAACTATTAATTTACGCTGATGACATGAAAATCTATAAAACGATAACTTCCCTGAGGACGCACAGTTACTTCAGAACGATCTTAACAAATTCTTCGTCTGGTGTAAGGCAAATCTGTTGGAGCTCAATATTAACAAATGCCAAGCTATAACTTTCTCCAGAAAGCGGCCTCCACTACCCCAAAGATCATATTTTCTTGACACCCAACCAATAACTGTAGTTTATTCTATTAATGATCTAGGACTGCTATGTGATAGTCAACTCAATTTTACTTCTCATATCGATTCAATCATCAACAAGGCTAATTCTACTTTGGGTTTTATCAAGCGATGGTCTAAAGAATTTAATGATCCCTACGTTACAAAATCTTTGTATATGACCTTTGTTCGACCTCTTCTCGAATACTCCTCCCAGGTCTGGTGTCCTCATTACCAAGTACACATTAAGCGTATTGAAGCCGTTCAGCGACGATTCATTTTATTTGCATTACGTGGTTTAGGTTGGGTTGATCCTCTTGACCTCCCTCCTTATGAGGATCGTCTTAAATTACTGGGCATGCAACCTTTATACTTGCGAAGGGACAACGCTGACATTATTTTTATACACCAACTTTTAACTGGCTCTTTTGATTGCCCAGATTTGCTCTCAAGGATTTCTCTCTTCATAAATCCCCGTAGATTAAGGTCTATCCCTTATTTCGAACCCCTTACCACAGAACTGACTATGGTCGTAACGAACCATTGACTAGAATGATGACTAAAGCCAATAACTCACCTCACTTTGACCTTAATGTATCCAAAATCACCCTGAAGAACCTATTAATAAATTAATCCCACCAAATACTCCCTGACCTTGTATTACATATTTTATTTTATTGACCGCTATTTATAATATTGTTGTATTTTATTTTAGTTTTTAAGATTTTTTTATATTCTGGTATGGCTTGAATTAAGTCTTTAATAAAATTCAAAATTCAAATTCAAAAAATCTTGTCTGCCGTGCTGTGTGAACGTTTGAAGCCCTTCGTCAACAACCTGGTAGGTCCTTATCAATGTGGCTTCAGACCCGGAAAGTCCACCATCGATCAAATATTCACCCTACGGCAGATCTTGGAGAAGACCCAGGAATTCAATCGATACCTACCACCTTTTCATCGATTTCAAGGCCGGGTATGACAGCGTCATACAGCGTTTTGGCACCCAGAAAAACTCGTTCGTCTGTGTAAGATGACAATGGAAAATTCACGCTGTTCCAATATGGACGGAAAAATCGTAACGGACGCTTTTGATGTCAAAAAAGGTTTTAGACATTTAGACAAGGCGATGCGTTGTCATGCGATTTCTTCAACATCATTCTTGAAAAGATTGTGCAAAGCTCCAATGTCAACACCAGAGGCACAATCTTTCAAAAGTCCGTCCAGCTACTAGGATACGCAGACGACATTGATTTTTGGTCCTGTCTGCATTAATGGAGAATGGAGACGAAGATTCAACCAAGAACTGTACGAGCTGTACAGCGACACTGACCTAGCCAGAAAAGTTAAGGTCCAACGACTTAGATGGTTGGGTCATGTTGAGCGAATGGAAAATAATGCTCTGGCTCGTAGAGTCTTCGAATCCAACCAGGAAGACCGCGACTCAGGTGGAGCACACAGGTGGTAGAGGACCTGAACAAACTTGGCGTACGAAACTGGAGACAGCTAGCCAGGAACCGAGAAGTTTGTTGAGTGAGGCCGTGGTCCGACCTGGACTGTAGTGCCACCATAAGTAAGTAAGTGAGAAAGTATATACTGGCCATGGATACATTGAAAAAATAAAAAAATGTTCTGAGTGAAGTAAATTTTAAGAAATTCTTGATGGCGCGAAGTAGCTGGTAGATTTTCAAAGTTTTTCAAAAATCAAAAAGAGTAAAGTGGCAAAGCTGTTTTGGAGGAATGATGATGTGATGGAAGGAGAACTGTCATTCAAAGCAAACTCAAAGCGGGTGCATCGTAACGCAGGCGAAGCTGAAGCTGAAGCGTCTTTGTGATTCAGCCTTGAAGCTTCGACCTCGCGTTTCGTACGTAAGGTGACTCAAACGGTAGCTGTCCTTGCGCCCTATTATTATTATTAATATTATTATTATTGAGTTAAGAATTTACTATCTGTACCTCATTGGTAGGTACACATTTTTAGTTATGTGAAAGGGATTTTTTGTTAGAAGCTGTTGTATATTTTCAGGAAGGTAAGGGATTTGGTTATCTTAATTGTATGGACAGATTTAGATGATTTTTTTATATTTGATCGGCTTTTACTCTGCTTGTAAAATTCAAATTCGTATGAGAGTTTAATAAAAATCATTTGACTGGCACAAAACATTCACAATCTCAAATACCTCGATTTTAGAAGAGGTAGGTAGATATTTTTGTTCTCAATATTTTAATCAAAATCATTCATAAAAGTCATAAAAGCATATTATCACAATACATCACATAAATATAATATCAGTAGCGTCCGGAAATATGAACTAACTTCGTTTTCACTATCAATTATGCCAAAACAATGATTTATCAAATCATAAAACAAAAATTTGTTGACACTCCAAAGTAGGTACTTTCACTAAAGACTGCGAGTTCAGAAGACAAAAAAAACTCACTTTTCTCATTTGACGAATTTACAACTATGATATATTTTTTCAGGGAGCACTTTAACTTAAACTTTTATGACTGGAACACACTCATAGAAGTCAGAAGCCTCAAAATTCACTCACTCGCAGCCAAGTCAATATCAAATTGATTGCTTATCAATTTAGCACCTGTGAGAGTTTTCTGTCACGATAAACCAATAATCATTGTCTCTATCTCACTCACCAGCAAAAAAAAATATTGTGTTGACTATAAATTTGAACAACAATTAGCATTAAGCGAATAAATCCACCAATTGGACAACCGAGCAGCGCCAGTGATAAGGTTCACAGATAAAAAAAAACAAACGCACTTCAAAAACTTGACAAAGTAGGTTTGCGAAATTCGGAAAAGAGGTGTTCTTCATTAAAAATTAAAGACAAAAATGGTAGACACTGAGGGCATAACAAATTCAATATTTTTCGTTTACACGTGGATGAAAGCAGTTTTCATGATTTTGGACGAAATCAAATGATTTTCATTGATATTTCACTATCAAAGGGAACACACAAACGTAGGGAGAACAAATTGTGTAACTTTTTCGCACAATCTTATTACTTAAAAGCAATTTCAAAACACCTTGAAAGGGAAATTTTTCGCATTCGTTTAATCTCAAAGGAGATAACGATTTACCTTTTTGATCGATCGATGGTCTTAAATTTTAAATTAACCCGTTTTAAAAAATTCGAACGTTATCCGTTAAAGTCCCGCAACCAACTGAACAAAACTCTATTTGCGAGTAAAAAACCATTCATCGATTTCTGATAAATTCACCTCTTATCAGAAGAAATTGAGTGAGTTGGTGCGTGTGAATGAATGAGAAAGGTGATCGATTGCTTTTGTATGTAGACACAAGTGAAGTAGCTTAGCTTGAAAAGACATTTAGCTATAGTTTGATTGACAGGTGGAAAACTATCGAACTGTCTGATAGGTAAATAGTCAACTAGACAGTGAGGGGCTTTTTTATTGTTATCAGTTCTTTGTTTTGCATTGACTGATATTTAAGTTCGTTTTGTTTAGTTTAATTTTTATTGTTTGATACGATAGAGCTCATTGACCTACAATGAAGGTGCCAAGCAGTACTTATATTATTCCACAACTAGGTGTGAAACCCCGGTTGAAGCTGAGGAAGAGGATATGCAAATTTACGAAGATCGTAAATGTACGACATGAGTTGACGATGGAGAATGCATGCAAGTTCTCTATTGTGGCTTTTCTTACAACCCAAGAATTGATCCGTGACGTAAAAGTGACATTTTTGTTTCCCTTGAACGCATTTCTTTCACAAAGAAAGTGAATTTATTTCTCGAAGGATTGATTTCTCTTGAATCTCTTTTTGGAGACGGATTTACACATGCTTGTACACATATACTACAGCTGAGTTTTTTTTATTGTTGTGATTATCATGTAAAAAACGATTTTACAGCCAGCCAGACAACACAGACATTCGAAAAAGAGATTGATTCGTTTTTGCACATTTCTTAAACGCCAAAAAACATTGAATTTTAGTAGCAATTCTTCTTGGTTGTAAGAAAAGCCACATAGGATCCATGTTCACAAAGGACGAAAACCTTTGAGATTTTTCGACGTGACATATGTCATATTGATTAAATCTATTTGAAACATTTTGCTCTTAATTTCCACTACTCTTATGGCGTTTTTAATTGGCAATCTGGAAGTAAAAGAAAGCATTCTGAAAGCGTTCAATTGGGCAAAAGTGACAGTTCTGATTCTGATTATGGTTTTAAAACCAGAATGCTTCTTTTTAGATTCCAGATTGCCAATTAAAAACGCCATTAGCCATAAGAAAAAGAAAGAGACAGGCTGAAAAGACGTCAAAAGAATTTCCGAAATTTGCGTCTCTGATCTTCGTAGTTAAAAAATTACATGGGAGCTGTCTGGGTCAACAACGTATCTTACAGACTTCAATATTCATAAATAACCCTTGGCTCTCAATTCTTTAACCTGGAACTTCTTTTAAGAACAGTTATTTGTATATATTTGTTGTGTTTTTCAAAATGTAACTGAATTCCTTACAGTGCCATCTACACGCCTAGTTCATTACATTGCTCGTATTATTATTAATCTAGTACATTCTTGCGCTTCATCTCGTAAAATGTCCACCTGCTCAAAAACATTTGACACTTCTAATCTTATCTGTCATTTGTATTATTTTGTTGAGACGAAGAAAATATCCTTCAGCAAAAGGAAATCATTTCAAAATCTTCAGCATCTTTTCACAATCAACGTCGGCGTGAGCAGGATACATATTTGAAGAAAAGTATTACCTAAAAGTCTGGATTTTCAACCAGCTTTGGATTTCCGATACCAAAATTCACAACAAGTGCCCAAGCGATGTCTGCATTCACGGAATCCGCTCTGTTGAAAAAACTCCAAGAGTTAAATTCAAGTCAACAGAGCATCCAAACGTTGTCGCTATGGCTGATCCATCATCGCAAACATCACCAAGCAATTATCAAGACATGGCACAAAGAGCTGCAAAATGGTAAGTTAATACAGTTTTGACAACGTACAAATCGATAACAATCAAAAACCATCAAAACTTACAGTGCCCGAATCGAAGAAGCTTACCTTCATGTATCTTGCCAACGATGTTATCCAAAACAGTAAGAAGAAGGGTCCCGAATACGGTCGTGAATTCGGCAATATCTTGCACAAGGTATTTGCTTACATCGGCGAGAATTGCAGCAGTGACAAATTGCTCGGCAGTTTGGGTCGTATTTTGAACATTTGGGAAGAGCGTGGTGTCTACGATGGCAAAGCAATCGCTGACTATCGAGCCAAGTTATACAAAACCCCAGAAATTGTCGATCCACCGGTGAAAGAGAAAAGAAAAAGAAAAAGAAAAAGAGAAGAAACTCAAACGCACCAGATCGACTTCAGTGTCGGAGAAGAAGGAAAAAATGTCAAAGTCCGAGGAGGGCAATGGTGGTGTGACTGAGATCGATTTGAGTCCACATTTGCCGCTGGGCGAGCCTCCAGAGCCCGAGGAGCTGATCAAAGCACTGACGGAGTTGGAGAATTCGGCATCGAGCGATGCAGTTGTTCGGGAGAGAATTGCCAATCTGCCTCCTGAGATATCGGAAATAACTTGTTTGGCCAAGTTGGAGGACAAGGATGCAGCTAAAGCATTGGCAACACAGGTGGGCATTTTTTTTTTTTTGTTTCTTGGGGAAGAATTGGAAATCTAATGAATCGAAGTTTAGGTTAATGAAGCAGTTCAGCTGCTTAACGAGTATAATACAAGACTCGCTTCGGAAATGGAAGAACGAACAAAACTAGCAACGATGTTGAGAGATTTCCAGGCTGAACAGAAGGAATTGCTTGCTCAAGCAGAGGAGAGGCATGAGGTAAGTGTTGCTTTGATCAATGCAGAATTCTTGAGTTTGTTCCTTAGACAAGTCAGAAGCTATCGGCTGCCTTTATTACTCCTTAGATGATCAATGACTTATTGTTCTATTAATTTCAGGAATACACCCAAAAATTGCTAAAATTGAAGGCCGTACAGAAGGAACTCCAGGATCATCTTTCCAATCTGCCCGACTTAACCCAACTCCCAGACGTAACCGGTGGGCTAGCCCCACTCCCATCCGCTGGTGATCTCTTTAACATTCATTGAAATGACAGTTTTTAACCCAACTTTAAAAGAATTATTATTAAAATTACTATTATTATTACCGTCACCTTACGTAACACTTAAACAAACACATAGGGACTATTCGAAGCGGCAAGTTATTCAGCTTCCGCTTAGGTTTTCATATAATCTTTGTTTGAAATAAATTTGACAATTTCCTTAAGATGCTTAAAACTTGAATCCATTCAAGATTCGTTAACAATTAAAATTTTTAAACAAATTATTCGAGTGACACATACCAACCCCAAAGGGGTTCTATATTTTCTTGCAATCAATTCAGTTGAGCAAATTGCAACCAAGCACCAAGCGTTGTCTGTCGGAAATGGGGAGATGTTTGTCAATAAATGAAAGAAAATTAGTTCAAGTGTTTTTGTATTTTTTATCTTTAATGCATTGCGAAATTCGCAGGGCCACACCATTTTTCTATAAAATCTAAAATATCTGGAATACCCCCGGTGGGTGCCATTTTGAGGGCAACACTGAACTTGCTCCAGGCATCGCGATTCGACTGGTGATTTGAAGATTTGAAAGTCACGGGCTGGCGACCACGAACCGGGTAGGCGCTCAAGACGCAAGGTACATCACTAACACCCAAGCTGGATTCGTAAATGCCACGATCGTCAACTGGTAGGACCTATTCAAAACAATCTTAAGATAAGATGACATTACATGAAGAGTGAACTCTCTGACCTGATCGACTTGCTGGTCCATGCTTACTGCCAGGACCCATTCGCGGACCTCTTCGTGCAACTGGGGTTCGTTCTTCAAATGGATTTCTTCAGGCAGAGGCACCGAGCTGGGGAAATCCGTTGTCGACAAGTCCGAGTGATCCACTAGATTGCCAGAGCCCTCCTCGATAGCGTCACACACGTCCAAATAATGATTTAGAATGACAAATGCTTCGGATTCACGTCCAGCAGCACGGAGATCCATCCCAGCTTCAAGGAATCCCTTGTCAACTGGAATAACATCGGTATACCGAAGGAGAGCGACAGAAATTCGGACAGCTATAGGCTGAAGTGAAGGCAATTGTCGGCAAGCAGCTCGAGTGGCGTAAAAGTGTGCAATCAGAAGCAGTTGTTCGACGTTGTCGAACATTTGGGTTGCAGCGAATTCAGATGCTTTCAAAGTCTAGAAAAATACTACCTGAAGGAGATTGTGATTGTCAAAATTCAAAGAACAAACCTGGGAGAGTTTGAATAGGAAATTTCTCAAGTCTTTCCAAATGTCTGCAGCTACTTCCTCCCTTAGAGCGAAGCAATCTAGAGCGATCCGGTTGTAGATGTTAAAGTTTGCCTCCAATGGTGGAGTTCCATGGATTAGGTACTGTGCGAGAGCTGCAGAGGCATCTCCTTCGCGAATTAACTGTGCAGCATAAAGTGCTAAGTA
The DNA here is from genome assembly GCA_920937365.1 of Sphaerophoria rueppellii. NCBI lineage: Eukaryota > Metazoa > Arthropoda > Insecta > Diptera > Syrphidae > Sphaerophoria > Sphaerophoria rueppellii. The sequence continues at coordinate 113,611,107 of CAKKXW010000001.1, forward strand.
CTTGTGCAGTACTGGTCCGCTGATGTTCTTCGCTTTGTCCAAGCATCGCACCCATTGTCCTTGGTCGGCCAACATGTCGAGAGCGCTCATAATATCTAGAAAAGGACGAAGTTTTAAAAATTCCCTAGAAGCAATGAGACCATTTACCAATATCGGCCAACTGCTCGACATTCCCTTCGTTCTTCAAGCGCGATTTCTGCTGAATTTCTACATAGGCAACTAATTCCGGGTCGATTTCCTTAGCCAAGCGCCTAGCTTTGGCCCATTGCTCAGATTTGATGAACACATCGACGGCTTCCTTCGGCAAATCCGAAGCCAGATACAACTGTGCCGCCGGTCCAATCTGACGGATTTCGAGAAGCCGTGGACCCAGCTGCTGGGCGATATGGCTTGCGTCTTTTCCCTCCAAGAATTGATTGCAAATTTCGGCAGCTCGAACGAGAGCTCGTTCGACACTCGGTTCATCAGCATTGGAACTGTTAATCTGCATCAAGCACTCAGCGGCTTTGCGGAAATCTTCCCGCTTCGCAAACTCTGCTGCTTTCTGAAGATAGGCCCTCGAATCATCTCCAGAATTAGCGCTTCTCCGTTGATCCTGAGCTTGTAGGCGTTTAAGGTCGTTCAACGCCGATGGATGATGTTCTTCTGCGATCCGGAGAGCTTCTTCAAACATTCCATTTTCCTTATAATGGTCGACAATCAAATCTGGACGTTGAGCCCTCAGAAGCAGGGCTTCATACTCTGCGAAATTCCGGGTCTCCAGTGCCGAAGAAGCCTGATTGATCAGCACCTCATTCACCGCATCTGGGAGATGAGTTTCGGCAACACTCAAAGCTGCCTTCCAATCGCCCGCATGTGTGTACATCAAAATAGCTTCCTTCGGCTTATTAGCTTTGATGAACTCAACTTCGGCTTCCTCGAACTTGCCCTCATCCTCAAGCGACATGGCGATCTTCAAATGAACCTCATCCGTTGGCTTACCTGATATGCGACACAAGTCCATGGCGAATTCGAATTGACCTGAATCACAAGCAAATCCCAGAGCGGTATCGAGCAGGCCCAGTTTGTTGAGCAAACGGACTGCTCCTTCGACTGGCAGCGACTTGGCCCACATGTATGCAACCTGATTGCTGGCTCCATCGGTTCCTTTTTGCTTCGCCACACGGTAGCCATCGTCCCAGCGATTGGCGGTGCAATACATGTGGACAGCTGACTTCCAGTCCCCAGCAGCGATGAAGTGTATTTCGGCGTTCTTGAATTTCCCCTTGGTCTCTAGTTGCCGAGCTAAATGAAGATGGGTGCTATCGACCAGCTCCTTGTGAAACTTCTCGACTAAACGGATCATTGAATCGTACAGCTCCCGGCGTTTGTACATTGCGATGGCCAAATCTGGTTCATTGACGGCGAGGAGAACTTTCTCGGCGTCTCGGTATTTTCCTTAAAAGAAACCGCATTTTTATTCACCCCAAGAAATCCATTTTTCTTACCCTGTTCTTCGAGTTTTCCAGCGAGGCTTACAAAAAGATCCCTCATCTCCTCGGAATTCAAATATTTCTCCCCAATCGAGTAAGCTTTCTCCCATTTCCCATGCCTATTGAGAAGCTCAATGGCGTCTTTGAAAAGATTCGCCCGAACCAAGAGATCCTCAGCACCCTCGAGATCTCCCGCCAAAGCCAAATGTTTAGAGAGATCCAAAGCATACTTTTGAATCTCTTCGGGTTCGTCGAGAACCTTTGCAATTTGGACTGCCTTTCTCCATTGCTTCGCCCCGACCGCTGCATCAAGAGCCTTTCGGGTAGACCCCGCTTCGATGTAGTGATTGATAGAAGCATCAAGTTGCTTTTTGGATACCAACCAATCTCCCCATTCCTCTTCTAGACTTGTGACTTCATCGGGCGCCACTTGACGGGCGAGTTCTAGAGCCCTGGTATAGGCACTTCCCTTTCGGAACAAGACTAAAGCAGCTTCAGGATTCGATAGCTTGTAAGCAATATCACCAGCCATTTCATAAAGTTCTGAAAATAATGGGAGATAAGCAGACACTTAAATCTAACTAAAATGTTGTTACTTACCGCAATTGACCAATCCTTCGGTGACTTTTCTCATCAAACCTTCATCTTCCAACAAATAGGATACTTTCAATGCCAGCCTGGCTGCTCTAGCAGGCTTATTTGCCTTCAAATAGAGAGTCATAGCTTTCTCCACTTCACCCTGCTCTTCCAGCACCTGTCCCGCCTTTTCTTCCTGCCCCGACGATAGAAGAAAACTCATTTGATCCTCCTTGAGCTGTGTCAACAAAGGATATCCCCTCCTTTCAGCGAGATTTATTGCTTCATCCCACATTCGAAGCAATTTGTACATCTTCAGAGCTGATTCGATCTCGCCCTGTTCCAAATAGATTCGCTCTGCTGTTCGAAGATCGGAATTGAGAAGGGCCAACTTGGCCCTCACTTCGGGACACATAATTCCTGGACCCATGGTTTCCTCGTACTTATCCGAAGCTGCGATCATTTCGTGCAGATAGAAAGCCTTCGATACATTGCCCAAAGCTGCATAGCAACGTTGAGCAACTCGAAGATTTCCATCTTCCAGGAGATGATAGCGAGATTATGCCACATAGCCTTAGCAGCTGGCTTGTCCCCAAGAGTCTCGAGAAACTGAACAGCTCGCCCAAAGTCACTGTCATTTACAGCTGTTCCGAATTCAACCAGACCTTCATCCAGCTGGTAAGTGTGCTCGGTTGGGCCTTCCTGGCTTTGGACCATTGTCCGACCCTGTAAAAGAGTGACTTAAGATGTTTTCCATGTTTTTAGCAGACCTACCCCTTCTCGGATGACTTCCACAGCATCTCCCCTAATAGACATCATGGTAACATGTTCTGGGAGATCAATGTTGTACCAAATTGCCAAATTGTTGTTGCTCTGAGCCACAACGACATCACTCTGAGGGACCCACTGGACAAACGATATGTTCCCGAGAAGTGTCTGTTTCTTCCCCGCGTAGATATCAACCAGCATGAGTCTTAAAAAAATATTCCTTCAAAACTTGAATTCATTTAAAGAAAATTCTGAGCTACCTCAACTTCTTATCTCGAAAGAGGAGCTTGTGAGCTGTTTCACTCAACTCAATCCAGTCGATTTTTGAGTCATGAGTGACTTGAGTAATAGCCGTTTGGGAGATGAGATCCACCACGCAGATTGTCTTAGCATCCAAGAGAAAAGCCAATTTTTTGTTGTCTCTAGAAAAGCTTCAAAGTGAGTTTGAGTGCGAAATTTATTTTGCGTACTTTACCTTGAATTCCCTCTCTCATTCAATCGCACCGAGATCACATGCGGGTTCACGAATTCGGTCCGGACCGAGCCTAAAATATGAGAATCTCCATATTCAACTAAGGAGAGCTCACCGACGTTAAAAATTAAGCATACAGTAGGATTCTCAAAATAGAATCTTTCATGTCTCCCCGAAACCGACCAGGGTACCTCACTCACTAAATTTCTCGTGAGATCACTCAAAATGAGTGAATCCTCAGTTCTGGCCACCAAATAGTTGTCCTTTCCCATGATACGAACGTCGTCTATCTCGAGTCCTAGAGTTGATTCGATGGTCATTTGTTCACTGGGTTCCTGCATGGATTTCACCAGAAGCTGACTGGGGGCCACGAAAATGAGCTCAAATTTGTCTTGCCAAACAGTTCGTTTGAGAACTGACTCAAACATAATTACAGCTCCTGTTACAGAGCCCATCGCCACCCTAAGTGATCGAATATTTGACAAAGTTCATTGTAAGGGATTAGTGTCTTACCTGGCTCCATCTTTTCTCCACAAGATCCCTGTAACAGTATAAAAGTGGTCAATTTCTTTATTAGCCGTTTCACTCCAAGCCTGCAAACGCGGACTCCAAGTGAAGATCCTAATTCTGTCGAAACTCCCAAAAGCCACGGCTTGGCCGTTGGGTGAGGAGGCAGCAACAGTGAACTCTCGTTCGCCTTCACTACGAGAGTAGTCAAAGGTTCGAATTTGCCGGCCCTGTTTATGAATAAGATTTCTTTTAAAGAACCGTTTAAGTAAAGGGATCGGAAATCTACTTGAGAATCATAGAAAATAATCCTTTGGTCGCAACCTCCCGCGCAGAAACCACCCTGTGGCCAACCAAGGGCAAATGGTGGCACTGTATGTTGAACAAGGCGACCTGACGATTCCGCATTGCCTTCGGTAAGGAAAAATCGAATTATGTTTCCGTCATAGTGTCCTGAAAGGAATCCTGTTCCTTTGGTGTTGGGGGCAAATGAAATGGTCATACTATCGGCACTGTAAAGGCTCTGGGATTTGTTTGTTTTGCAGTGGAGAGCACGTACTTTGCCATCTTCTAGACCTTTTTTTTGACCAAAAACAAAATTGTTAGTATTCGTAAGCACGCCGTGACAAAAAAAAAAAAAAAACGGCGATACATCCTATAAAAACCACTAGCCAAACCAACCTGCAATTATCGACCCTGTCGAAAGCCAAATCAATGCCGTGACAGCTGCCGTTTGGGGGAACTTGTTACAAATGACCTTCTTATCGCTCCACGACTCACCCAGCTTATACACAAATACAATATTATCACTCTGTCCAACTGCCAATTTCGTTGAATCCGGACTAAAAGCTAATCCCCTTATTACGTACGATGACTTTCCATTTGACGGATTACTGGGCTTTGTTGAGAATTTGTCTCGCCTTTCGCCGGATTCGTCGAATATCAGAACATGTCTATCGGCTGTGGCAACTGCAAATTTTTGATGATTTGGCGACCACGTGAGACCGGCAACACGATTCAGGTACTCCTGTGTGACATGAAACGGAAACGGAAACAGATATTTTATGGTCCCCGAAAAGTGGACATCAGTTCTTGTTACCTGCCCTTCGATGAGAGTTTTTAAGAACTTTAACTGCATTTTAATAACTTTAAAAAACTATTCCGACATTTTTCTATCGAATAAAATGAAAACACACTTACTTCGTTTTGTTTGGGTTTTGTTTAATGTCAAGGGTTGCCATAGTTTTCGAAGACAGCTGGGAAATTTCTGTTCACAAAATAAACAAAGTTTCTCTTAAAAGAAGAAACATTACAACATGACATAACGGTATATTCTATTAAAAGTCCAAGAATCTTCTCTTATACTTTGTGTCCTGTTCTTCTCTTTTGGGAATTCTCTATTCACCACTCTCACCCGGGTGTTATATGTGGGGGATTGCTTTTTCGTGTAGGTATATTTCGATTGTGTTGTAGAGCTATTACCGTTATTTAAGGGTAGTGCGGGCGAAAGGGGGTGTTGTTATGAGGACCCAGCTACAGGTATGGGGCTGATGATTGTGTCTACAGACCAAAAGGGATGTGAACGTGATTCCGTACCAGCTGAAGGATGTTGTGGGTACCTACATCCGATGGAGATGTATGAAGGGTGACATCGAGTGTCTGCTTTCGTTTATATTCGTCGTCGGGTAGAGGACATAATATGTATTGGCTTCTGGCACATGATTTGTATGTGTGCTTTCTACGATAGGAAATTGTTTGTTCATTAGGATGGCCAGAAAAAATTCAAATATCGAGTCAATTGATAGGAGGTCCTGTTAGAAGAGTTTTTTAAATTTTTTTCGAGCCACCCTAATATGTACTTTCGTGGGTTGAAAAATGTATATGATACTCAAAAACTCAACGCAAATACCGACTTGGTTGAAAAACCCTTTGTTCATTGTTGTTGTAAGTAATATAACGATGGCATCTTTATCGCTAGCTAAAAGTTCTATACTTACTCATTAGGATGCATCTAATTGACAAACATTCATAAGGACTGAGTACCTTCTCGTCGTTGAATAAATTATTGTGGTTGGCTGACGAGTTAGTCCTCATGTGCCAAGAGTACTTGAACGAAAATAAAATAATTGTTCAAGACAATGGAAATTTTATGATTTCCATTTGCATTAAATTTCTGTATACCTGTCAGGTTGGTTGCGAAAGGATTTATATGAAACGAATTCGCCTTGAAATTTATCAAATTGGAAAAGGTCTGGTAAGTGGTTATTATCATCAGGTCAAGGAGTTTATTTTTATTCTTCGAGTGTCACAATGTTAGGTAACTTTCTAAAGAGATAATTTGGGCGGATTCAGTTTTGTGTACATAATCAGAGAAAATATTTTCGATTAGGTAAATAGCACCTAGAGTTAAAGAAAGACCAACAAAAAATCTACTCATGCCATCTCTTCTTTTAATAAAGAATCTACACCTTACCCCGACGACAGATTGTGGAACTTACGACGAAGTTGAAAATTAAGAAAATGAGAAGTAGGATAAGACCTGTTGGATTAGCAAAAAATAAAGAGCGAAATTCTTTTCTGTACCATGGATTCTTTGATTCCTTTTAAATTCTGATGCTCAAATGGTAAACATTCAAGAATTCTCTTTATTCAAATTTTATTAAAATTCATGAAAGAAACATTACTATTAGCAGACATACTCATAAAATGTATGCTACTAAAATGAATTCAACAGAACTGTTTATACAGCTATAGCGGTTCATTCTGTAGAGTGCAGTATGCTAAGAATGCTAGTTATCAGCTATAAAATAAGTGCATTGTAACAGGGGGCGTTAAGACTTGTTGTTGAAAAGTTAAACCAAAAAAACTTGAGGAAGGCTTGGTACTTTAACCCACTTACAGCTTGTGGAGACATCTGTTGGTGTTTTCGCTTTAGTAAGAAAAAAAAATGCAAAGCTTAACAGCTTTTGAAAATGGCTTTTTTGCAAAGTTCATAAATTAAGCTTTAAGTGCTTAACTATTGAAATAAGTAAGTAAGTATAATACCCCTGGCTCTGTGGTGCTTGTCTGAAGAAGTAATAATTGAATGAAAGTTGGTTTAGTACTATTCAGCTCCGCATTATTGTAAATCGGAAGAAGTCCTTATCCTTTAGTACTTGCAAATCAGCCATTGATATTTCCAACAATGCATACGCGTTTCTTTTTCGTTTTAAACTTCTTACGTTACGAGTCATACATTCGTTAAAATATTCGAACTCGAAATCGAAATTTTGACATACCTAACGATGGGAGGTAAAAAAAAATTTGGTCCTGCGATTCCGCTTTAACTATACCGGTATGATTGACTTCAAATTTGAAAGCAAGTGCAAACCTTTGTAAGCCGGTTTTTAACATTAATTTGACTGCCACATCGCACGATTTTGTGCGACACCACTTATTTCCCTAGGGGTCGCGTCGCACATTTTCGTTTGACACCCAGTACTTCATCTTCAGTTCAGGCTATGGCGCTCGTTTTTGTGCGACGTTATATGGGATTTTACATGAGATTCATATAGTCTGGCCTCTGCTGATTATTTTGGTCCTACCTGGCCCTTCCTTGCATATCTTTTGAGTGAAATATAATTTTTTTGTTTAACGGGAATTTTGTTTACTGCCAGCGCCACGTCGCAGTCGCACAAAAACGTGCGACACACTAAAACCGTTAGAACTTCACAGTTGTTATGACGACTAAAAAATATGGAATTTGCTTTAAACCATTTTTAGGCTCTAGGAAACAAAAATAAAAAACGGACCACAACACAAGAATTTCCTGTACTCGCTCGGTTACGGAAGACTACGTCCGCGCAGTTCCGTGCAAAAGTTAGCAAAAGAAGAAGGCTTGGCCTACATGACAATCAAGGAGAACAAAATTTTGCTATGAGTAATCTTTGGACTCGACACCATGAAATTGATGGAGAAGGAATTTGAATTGAATTATTATTGAGTCTTTTTTTCAATTGACAGTAAAATTGAGAAATTTGCGACTATTGAGTATTGCTTTTGGTTTGTTGAAACAACTAGGTACAAAAGTCCTCACTCGAAAGACAAAGGTTATTCTAAAAGATGAGCAAGAGCTCAGAGTCTGAGCTGACGAGCTTGAACTCATCTGTAAGATCGATCGAGCAGGGTGGAACTCAGACTCATTTTGTATGCAAAAAAACGAGTTCAAGCTCAACAGCTGTTACTCGTTGAAATTGAGATCGATCTCAAAGCTCTTTTCGTGGCTAAGTTATGATTATACTTTATGTGAAGCGTGTGATACAAAAATGTCGTCTGAAAGTGAAAATGATGCATACATAAATAGTGAATCGGAAAATTTTAATTAGTTTTTAGTAAAGGAACTTAAAAACATTAAAAATTTGTTAGAAAAATCGCAGTTGCATATTCATATGGCTAAGAGGAGTGATGCTGTGATCAAAATAATATAATCCTATAAAAGCCAATTTGGAATTGACATCACCCACAAACAAATAACTAGCCAGCAAACTTCAACACTTGTATACTATTCTTCCGCATTGCATGAAGCTTAAACATTAAAGTTGTAGTATCCCTTAGGATTAATGAACTCCTCATGATAGGTCAAAGGTTTCCTTATACGGATATGAGTGTAATCTAAGTCACCAATTGCATTATTAAACTCGTACTTCCTGCTTCACAACTTTTGCGCTTCTTGTTCTTGTAAATATTCCATAGCATGTGAGCATATAATCAAATTCTGTGCTTGGCTTGCTATTTCTGCAGAAACTTGCTGCACAACTCTAAAGGCTGTTGGTTGATGAACTCCAACGCCTTCACCTACTCCAATTTGGAACCCGGGGTCTCCTATGTTCTACTGAAAGATTCCTTTTTTTTCTTGGTTTGTGAGAGTACTATCATGAGTTTCTGACGTCTTCACTAAACCGATACAACCGACGCACGAAAATCTTCACCAATTTGACACCTTCTTTATTTATAAATTCTTTGTCCGACATAATTAACAATAAACTGGGCCATCCTTACGGTTTTATGTGAACTGAGTCCGAGAAATGCCATGCTTAACAATTTGTGAGATCGATCGCATTTAACCAAGTGTTTTCTCAGCTTTTTGCATATGAAAACGAGCTCAATCTCAAGGCGAGCTTTCATTGTAAGATCGATCTCATCCCTCTGAGATTGAACTCACAAATTGAGATCTAACTCAGTTAGTATTTTGTTGTTTGCATACCACCTTAAGAAAGTTCTCAAAAAGGTGAGTAAAGAGTTTGATCTCATCTTTTTGCATACGCCTCAAAGCGCCTAATGTACAAGACTTTGAGTTTACCATAACTACTCTACGTCTACGGCAACGAGTGCTACCATTTCGAAAGAAAAATTCTTCAAAGGATTTTCAGTCCTCTAATGCCACGATGTAGTGTCCGTAGCTTGTGGTTAGGTGCGTTGGCTGCTAAGCAGAACATTGTGGGTTCGCCGTTCGAAATCGGCATGAAATTGTAGATCCCCTCAATCCTTCACAGCACCTAGAGAATTGTTGATGAGAGTAAGCCACTTAGCCCTGTCGCGCCACTCAAGAAGGTTCAAAGGTTAAACAATATTGTGAGCTGTATCAAGATGTGGATGTAAGCTAAAAGGCCAAGAAAGTCTTCTCTTCGCAGCCCACAAGTTCGAGACAACCAGGAAGACCAAACCTCCGGCACCCGGTACAAAGACTAAGTAACTGCTGATGCCAGAGCGCTTGGTTTTGACGACTGGAGAATATAAGCGAGGGACCATTCCCTATGAAAATCTGCTGTTTCCCAGGCTGAGATCCTGCATATACAACAACAAGAACAACAAGTACTCTAAAAATAAAAAAATGATCCCGAATAGATTTCAACTGAATTGAAATCTGCAAAATAAAATTAATCTTTTTTCATTCATCATAATCATAAATGATACAACGAACCAGATTTTCCATCTGATTATTGGCCTTGAAATTAAGGTCCCCAACAAATTTCCCAGTTCATTCTCCACCATTTCCCCTCTCACCACACAAAAAAACCCATTCTCCATCACTAAAATATTCAACTCAACGATACTCCCTTTTCACCACATTGAGGTAAAGTTCCTTTGAAAACATTCTCCTTGCTTCGAAGAGAAGCTATGCCCATTAACCTTTCCCAACAAAAGTAGAAGAAAAAAAAATCAGTAGGTAGATGCGGCATACAAATACTTGAATTAAATTTATGCAAATTTGATTATCCTAGAGGAAATTTTTTCTAAAATACACCTCCTTTCATAAAGAAAAGCAGATAAAAAGCACAGTTTATAAAAAGAAGAAAACAAACGTCCTTCGCTCCAAGGCCTGCTCTGTCCGGGGGAAGAAATCTTAACAAAATACCTTAACAAATCCAAAATCCATTTGAATCCTCTTCAAAGTCCTTGTCACACGTTTTTATGTTCACAATGCCACGCTGAAGGTAAATTTATTTGATAAAGAAGCGACACAACAAAAAAAGGACATCCCATACATCCTAGAAAGCATTGAATAGAAAAAAAAACTTGAACTTGTATTTGAGGTTACCTGATTTCATTTACCCCACCTACTTTTGCCTTAGTTACATCCGTACATGTATGAAATGAACATGAGCTTGAAGATGCCCATGCCCGAAGTATTCTACATCCTTGTGTCCTTGCAACTCGGATGTTGCTGTTTTTTTTTTGTTATCTGCGACCTGAAAGTTGTGAAAAAAGGACTCCACAGCAGCGGAAGAAGAAGTGCAGACGGGCGTTAGCAGTTAAATAAAACTTCTCACCATAAAAATCAACAAAAGAATCGCTTGTTGACATAAATAACGGCTACATTCACAATTATTTGAAGTGAAACCGAGCCGCAGTGAGCTTAGTAGGAGGTTAGTTGCGAGGTATGCAAAGCAATAATAATTTAATTTGAGGAAACATGACTTGCTACTTGCCACGTTTTATTCACTTTTTTGTTTTGTCCATGTCCCCATTTTATTTTAATTTTTTCTTGGTTCGTTTTGTTTTTTTTAGACATGAGTATGTTGGCTCGCTCATCTCCGCTTCATATTCATTGCTATCGCTATCGCCATCGCCATCGGTATCCACCAAGCAGCACCAAAGGGACTATCTCCGCTGGGGTGCCATTGTATGCTTCCGGTTTGCTTTGTGTGCTATCTCATACTTTGGCCAAGCAATCACAAAAGGACATGCTTCCTGGAAAAATGTTTGGTTATTAAATTACTGGAGCATATCCTTGAGCTTTTGTTTGAGTAAGTTGAACACACAAAAAATAGACAAAAAAAGAAACTGAATCACACAAAAAGTCAGGCGAAAATAAAACGACGACAAGATGAATAAAATGCGGACCAAAAGAAATTGACTGAAATAAATTGTTGGTTTTTCTTTTCCGATGTCCTAGCGCTCTGGTCGCTGACTGTGACTGGGGCGAATGGGCAGGGCTGGATGTGGGTTTCTTAAACAAGTCCTCTTATGTGAATTTTTCTTGTCGTCTTGTGACAGTTTGCTTGTTCGCTTGGTTTGTTCCAGTTCCACAAACTAAAGAGACAATTTCTCTTAATAAAAACAGCAATTTGCAGGCTTAAGGATGCTCGGTTACATATGTTTTCCGCTGTTTTTTTTTTTTTTTTTTTTTTTTTGTTGGGTGTTTAGCTGTGTAGGTTTGTTGGCTGATGTGTGAGTAACATAAATGACATGTAGTCGGAACCTGTACCTATTCCGAGAATTTGTTCTAGGAAGAAAATATCGGTGAGGTTGCTGGACACGCTTAGCGAAAATTATTGGTTCCGACGAAATTGATGAAAACACTAATGAGAAGTAAAATATTTATTTATTAAGGTTCTTTGATATAAGACTTCGGCGAAGTAGAAGTAACATTTTTTTGGACGGAAGTAACGTCCTTTTTATTTATTTTATGTATTCACTCACGTAAGGTTGCCATAGCATGCATCTACTTTCATTCTGTCTCGTAATCCTGTCCTACACCCAAGCATCACGGTCGTCCTTATTTCCGGTTTGGACCGTAAAAGCTCAATTTAAGGACATTAATTGACAATGTTTGTTACCTTCTTTAAAATATGAAAATATAAATATCAACTGCTTCTTCTCAAAGTCTGCTAATTCCATGAGATTAAAAACGAAAACAACTCAAGTTAATCCACTGACTCTGAGCATAAAGTAAGTTCCATCAACTCAAATCCTCTTACAGCATACTTTTTCCTCTTATATATTTTTTTTGTAAATTTTTTAATCCATTAAACTATTAAGCCCTTAACCTACACCAAACGAAATGCTAAGTGTCCTCAAAGAGACAAACTGTTTCAATTAAAAAAGTTATTGAGTAAGAGTAAAAAAAAGATCGTTGCGCTTTTATCCTCCTTAATAAAGAAAAAAACACTTAAAAAAGTTCAATGTCTGCCAAGCGTTTTTTTTTCGTCTCGTTGTCGTGCTTTTCGTCGTAAATTCTTTTTTTGAGTTGAGTTGCTGTCGTCGGTTCGTCGTCATTGTGCCATGTGCCTTCTGCGACCATATCCCTTCCGTAAAGTCAATTTAACTTCTTGGCATGCAAAATAATTTCTTTCAAAATTAAAGTTCCTTGTTTTTTTTTTCTTTCTTTTGGACTAAGAAGGAGGAAGTTCAGAAGAAGGAATTTTCTTCTATGAAGTACGAGGGAACATAAAATACTATCCAATTGCTAGGTAAATTGATATACCATGAAGTTGATTTTGGTTATTTTTGGATCTTGGAAACAAGAGTAGACGGCAAAAGGCAAAAAAGGTTTCTTGGAATTCCCCTACACTGGTTGGGATGTTGACGTTGGTTGCCCCCGATATGGTCGTAATGCACATTCTTGCTGGTATCCTTATGTAGTGCAGGCTGCATGGAATAATTGAAATAACAACGGATAGGGAACGAGGGACATTGGCCTTATTAAATCTCAATTATATTTTAAAGTGATAATGCATTGAGGAGAAAGCTGTGAAAAATTGAATTTTGTGGAGAGCTGAGACTGTGTCTTGAATAAGGTCCTTTGTTATGTCGCACAAAGTGGCATGTGTTCACAATTGTTTGTCAGCCAAGTTGAAGCTTAAAACTACAACATTCTTGGGAGACATATAAAAATTGAATAAGCCAGACAGAAAGGAGAGTTCAGCAAACAGGATCATGTTATTTGAAACAAAACTTCGACAAGAACACATTTTTTGAATAGTCTTTTTAATCTGTGAGAAATGAGTTCAGCTACGTATACTTTTCCTTGAAAATGTTAAAATAGGTTTTTGGCAAAAATGTTCCTTAAGTGACTGTGCAACGATCGAAATTGACAGTCGAGTGCGGGAATAGTGGAAATCATTGGTAAACAACATTCGTGCTTCGGACGGGTATTAATGCTTTCCGTTGATTACCTTTCATAAAGGGTATAATTTATTTTTCGGTTTCAAAAGAAAAGCTAAAGAAAACGCACACAACGAAACATTTTCAATTTTATTTCGTTAAAAAGTTTAGACCTTGCCATTAAGTGATTTTTTCAGGTACTTTTTCACCACTTTTTTGCTCATATCGGGCGGTATCTTATATTGAGTAATGTTGGTTTCTTAATGCGTCTAGAGTTCGAGGACAATTCGCTTAAACACTATTTTTGGCATAATTTGGTCAAATCGCATGATCTTGGTGGCATGATCTTGAACCAATGACACCTTTCGACAATAGAGCACACCAACTAGTCACTTTTTCGGATGCAATGGCACCTCTTTGATCACTTGTGGGTTTTTTGAGCCTCATATGTGGTTCGAAAAATTGGCGTTCGATTGGTAAACGATCTATTATCGTAAATGGCAAACATTCAACTAATATTGTGATGGTTTTTTAGGTCTAGCAGCTGCCCGTGGCGTAGTGGTATGTGCGTTGGCTGCTATGCAGAACGCATGGGTTGGAATCCTGCTCGTGCCAATAAAGTTTTTATTTACTCTTTCACGTGTTTTGCGTCTTGCGAAGAACTGACAGCACTTTCAAGAGTATCAGCTGTCATGAAAAAAGTGCCTTTCAACTCTGCCGTTCTGAATCAGCTTTAAATTGTAGGTCCCGTCAATTCTTAACAGCACCTAGAGAATTGTTGATGAGAGTAAGCCAATTAGCCTTTGCTCTTCAAGAGCTGTCGTGCCACTCTATTTATTTATTTATATATGTTTTAAGTTTTTAGCTGAAGAAATACAGGGTTTGTTAAATGAAATACCGAATTTTACCGATCTGTCATAGTTTTAGATGTAATACTCCCCCGAAACAGCCTGACCGATTTTGATGAAATTTTATATGTGTATTCAGTAGGTATGAGAATAGGTTCATATCTGTTTTTTATACTGCTAATTGTTAAGGAGCCTCATCCACATATTTTTTGCATTAAGAAATACATTCAATCCTTAATCTTCAAGTTCCTGCCACCTACCCCTACTCTTTAATGATCGAAGCTTAGGTTAAATAACAAAAGACAAATAAACATAAGCAAACAATATCATGCTAATGCGGGGTAGAGGTCGGTAATGGTAGTGGGGTGGTGGGATAGTGGTAAGCGGGTATAGGTAAGCGGGATGACGGGTAGTGGGTAATGGGTAGTGGCAAGCGGGGTGACGGGTTGTGGGTAATGCGGTATCGGTACTGGGGAAGCTAGCGGGTAGAAGATAGTGATTTAACGGGTAGAGTGTAGCGGGTAGAGTAGTATCGAGATACCAAAGCCTAATACTTTTATTTATCGATTGAGGCAGTACGAAGTCTGCAGGGTCAGCTAGTAACTATAGAAATATGTACATCATTTCTATTGTATTCAATAATTTTCAAATCGTCTTGGGCCGGTGAGTGTTTCTGTTCTGCTTCTTCTGGGTATTTAATTCACTCGCTGTCTTCGTCTGATACGGGTATGGTGTTAAGCGTTGCAGCGGGTAATCGCTATAAAAGAATGTACGTTATCGCGGTCGAAACCATTACAATCGCCACCGAAAAGGGTAATCCCTGTACAAACAGGTTAATTGCCACTTAACGTGGGAAAACGCGGTCGAAACCAGTATAATCGCATTCGAAACGGGTATTATAACTAACCTTGTTCCTTTTTTGGCTAGCGACGAACTGAATATTTCACAAGAAGCCTCGTACCAACTTGACACTATCATATATTGATCATACATATATTACACCAATTAGAAGGTTATACATCGTTACATCGATGATCTGTAAAACTAAGAAGCACTGGAGTAAAGTTCTTATGGTTCTGGTTTCATGGTTTATGATTATGACCGGTGCTACCCCATAGTTTGCAATTTAAATGAAAAGGTGTTCGAAGCTGTCATGTCTAGATTTAACAACTTAAAAAAAAACTTGACATTTATAAAACCCTACTTATACTACAAACGAAAATAGTCATCAGTCCTTTCGTCGGAACAAGCTAAATCCGTATATGCACTATTAAGTCTTGCCATATTCTCAAACAATGTACACAGCACAATATCACAACAATCCATTGACTGAAACTAAATGTAGAGTCTCCTCCAACAAGTTGCTATAAATACGTTCCTATGATCCATTGAATCCTTAAATAGATCCCAACCCTGTAATGATTCGCTTGGTTTGGTTAGTTAAATGCACAACGAAATTGTTTCTCTATAAAATTCTGTTATAGTTTTTTGTGTGCAAGTTTGACGAAGAGCATCGGGGAGAAAGGCCCACTACGACGAGATGATGCGATGAGGAGAATTCTATCACTCATCCAGAAGGTAGTACAATTATAAACTCGATTGAATGTGTATTGGGGTATTAGAATTTCCTGCAACTGGAATTATAGAAGTTTCCGATTATCGCAGCAGGATGTATATATTTTAGGATTCATTCTAGGACCAAGATTCTCCTAGTTTTAATGAAGAGAATATAAATTTTAAGATTTATTCTTAAAGCCTCTTCCGTTCCAGCGGGGATACCAGATGTATGAAAAGAAAGCTAATATTTAAGTTCGAACGGGAAAATAAACGTACAATAGCCTGGAGTACAATAGATGCCAACTTATGGCATTAAGGACAAAAGCTGATTGCACATATTTAAATAATTCATAAGGATAAAGTTAAAGCAAAGGGATCTAACACGCCATCATCATACCATCTATGTCAACCGCAACCGCCACAAACCCAGTAAAGTCCCAAGGATAGCTGTGTGTGGGTGTTCTTTCTTCTTTGTTGGTCCAATAGGACTTATTTTGTGGTTGTATGGGGAATAGTTGCAAAGACTCTGATGATATATGGATGACATCATACATGTATGTTTCGCTTCAACTAATACCTTAAGGGTTGAGGTAGGTTAGATTAGATGCATGAAGACCTTTCAAATTGAATTGTGAGACATTCTAAGATGGCAGGGGAGATATACTTTATTGGATGAATGAAGTTGGATTAAGTGTGAGGGAAAATATTTTTTGTTTAGTAATGAATTGTTTATGTTTTAAGTATTTGATTTTATTTTAGCTTTTATAAATTTAATTTTAATTATTTTGAATAATTAATTAATTATAAGAAAATTATGGGAATTTATTAATTTTATGATAATGAATGAATTAGGTAAAATTATATAGTGAAGATTTAAATATATTAAAAATTATGCAAAAAGAGAATAATTATGGAGATTAATTTATTTATGAATAGAAAACAGATTGTATTATAAGATATTATTGAATATAATTTAAACATAAAATAGATATTTTTTAAAGTTCAAGTAAAACTGTAGATAATTAAGATTTTGGAAAAATTATAATACAAAACGAGAATAAATGAAATTGTAATTTAAAAAATAAGAAATTAAAAATAAAGGTGAATATGATTAACTTTAATAGTTAAATAAATGATGATTAATAGAAAATTAAATTATTAAAGAAATGGGGTGGTTATTTTTTAATGTTGAACTACTAAACCTAGTTGGTGAGAGGGGTAAATCGGGCGGGAATTAATAAAATTATGTAAGGATTAGAAAAGATTAATGAATTAAATGTATAATTAATATAGAAGTATAAACATATAGGATTATAGATATTTGAATTATAAATGTGTGTGGTTGAGGCGGGTGGGATTTAATGTAAATTTAATTTATAAAAATATAGAATAATTTGATTATAAAAGATAGATGATTTTTTATTAAATGTATAAGTATTATTGAATTGTAAATTTATTATTTAATGTTTATTAAGTAATTATTAAGTAATAAATTTAATTATAAAATTTTAAAATTATGATTAGATTATAATAAATTAGAATATATTTGTTTAATATATAAAATTAAATAAATAAAAAATTAATAAATGAATTAATGTGATTTAAAAATATTTAAAATTTGAAATTGAGAATAAAAATATTAATAAAATCATAAAAATAAAAAATATTATGATATATAAATAAATTAAAAATAATAATACTTAATACTAATTTTAAAAAATGATTAATTAGGGGGGGATAAAAAAAATAAAATTTACAAACAATTGATAATTTTATAAGAATTAGATTTTGGGGAATTATTATGATGAGATTGCGAATAAATATATAAAAAAGTAAAATTTAATAATAAGAGAATAATATAATAAAATAATTTTTAGATGATTATTTATTAATAAAATTATTTCTAGTGATATGAATTTATTTATATATAGTATAAACTATTAATAAAAATAAATTAAATATTATTCAGAGTATTGTAACGCCGTAGGGATAAGGAATTAAATAAAAGAATAATTTATGTGCATAATGAATTTTATAAATTGACATTAGTGAACTGTGGTTTTTGAGGTGAATTGGTTACCAGTGCTGATCCTTCTAAATAAGATGAACCGGATGCGTGGGATTTGGACGGATGTCTTAGAAATTGATAGAAAATGGATGAATAGCATAGTTTATAAGACGTCTTATGGTTAATTTTAAGTAAAAAAGAAGGTATTGGTACTTTGGTAAATGGCAACACTTATTCCAGAATGAGATGAAAGAACTAAAATTTATGGGAAAGAAAAAAGAGAGACTACCGGTTAGGCAGCTTAATGAGAGAAGAAAGATAATAAAGCACTTATTTGATTGTATACTTCAGAAGAGATCGGACATCTTTTTACACCTGATTTATTTCAGGCATTTTTGTTGCTCAAAGTAAAATAATTTATCTACATGTAGGTACTTAAAATACCAATATTTTGATGTATCAGTGAATGTTCGATTGCGATTTTTCTACAATGAAAGTCGAAAATCAACATGAAATTTTGAAAAATAGAATTCTTTGAAAACTGTCTGAATTGGGATACCTAGCACCATTCACGTTTGTTTTGATTTTAAAACGTTTCAACTTTATTCCGATTTATTTGGAATCCTCTTTAGACTAAGTAGACACCTCGCATTTCACATTAACTCAACAGAACGAACGTCAACAAAAACAAAACAATTCCCCACCGCCCACACTATTTTCATTTTTATATCCTATTCGTGGATATTCGTGGAAAAACAAATATTTTTTTGTTTCCTTTTTTTGCAACACGTAGTGTAGGCGCGGATGAAATAAAAAAAAAGATTAAATCAGTACAAAAACAGTAGAAACAAAAAACAACCTATTTTCACTCTCAAATCTATTTTTGTGTCAATTTGCTCTATTTGTATGGAAAAATATTCTCCTCCCTCGTATTTTATACGTCCTCTTTGAAAATAAATTGAGAAACTCCCAATTTACATTTTTATTGGATTTCAATTGCTCTTGTTTCGAAAGTAATTTAAGCTTCAATACAAGAATTTTTTAAAATAGAAAATAAAGCCTACTCGAGTTTCAGTTAATTGATATCGGAACACATGAGATAGATGAAGTTATCCATGTCGGGCCTCGCTTTTTGTACAGTTTCCAATAACCTTGGTAATAAGGTTAATTAAAAAAACGGTTGTTTGTTATTTTTATCTTTGAGGGTAGTAGCATTCATTCAAAGCTTTTGGTAAGTAAGACTCCTACCAAGTCTTGTTGGCTTGATAACCTCCTTCTACCCGTCAAATAATTTTCAAGCTCAAGAGAAACTAGCCATTTCGAATAATTCAAAAGAATTATTCAATTGAAAATTATGTTTCGGTAATTTTTGATATGAATTGACCAACGAAAGTGAGCAATTAGTTCTTACTTACTTAAGGTGGCGCTACAGTCCGTTGTGGACTTGGGCCTCAATCAACAGTCTCCGCCAGCTAGCTCGGTCCTTAGCTAGTCGTCTCCAGTTTTGCACTCCAAGTTGATTGAGGTCCTCTTCCACTTGAGTGCGCCACCTGAGTCGCGGTCTTCCTCTCCTCCTACGTCCCTCGGGAATAGTGTCGAAGGCTTTCCGGGCCGGAGCATTGGTGTCCATTCGCTCTAAATGACCGAGCCATCTGAGTCTCTGGACCTTGACCCTTCTGGCTAGGTCCATGTCGTTGTACAACCCGTAAAGTTCGCTGTTGTATCTTCTTCGCCATTCCCCTTCAATGCACACGGGGCCAAAGATGACCCGAAGAACTTTCCTCTCGAAACAGCCTAAGGCACTTTCATCCGATTTTGTCAGGGTCCATGCTTCTGCACCATACAGCAGGACTGGGATGATGAGTGTGTTGTACAGTTTTACCTTAGTTGCTCGAGAGAGGGCTTTTCCACTCAATTGCTTTCTAAGCCCAAAGAAACAGCGATTAGCAAGAGTTATTCTTCGTCTGATCTCGGCGCTGGTGTTATTGCCCGTGTTTATAGCGGAGCCTAGGTAGACAAACTCCTCTACTACCTCGAAGTTATACGTGTCTATTGTGACGTTCTGCCCGAGCCGTCGGTGTTGGGTGTCCTTCCTCGAAGACAGCATATACTTCGTTTTTCCCTCATTTACCGCTAAACCCATTTTTGCCGCTTCTGTCTCAATTCTCACAAAGGCGCCATTGACATCACGCTGTGTTCTTCCCATTATATCAATATCATCGGCGTACGCGAGAAGTTGAACAGATTTTTGGAAGATAGTGCCTCTGGTGTTGACGTTGGAGTTCTGCACTATCTTCTCAAGAACGATGTTAAAGAAATCGCATGACAGTGCATCGCCTTGTCTGAATCCTTTTTTGACGTCGAAAGATTCCGTAAGCTCGTTGCCAACCTTGATGGAGCAGCGTGAGTTCTCCATCGTCATTTTGCACAAGCGAACGAGCTTGGCAGGGACGCCAAAACTAGACATAGCTTTGTACAGTTCGTCTCTGTAGATGCTGTCATACGCGGCCTTAAAATCGATGAAAAGGTGGTGGGTATCGATTTGGAGTTCATAGGTCTTTTCCAGGATCTGCCGCAACGTGAAAATTTGGTCGATGGTTGACTTTCCTGGCCTGAAGCCACATTGATAAGGACCAATCAGATTGTTGACGAAAGGCTTCAGACGTTCACATATTACGGCAGAGAGGATCTTGTAGGCGATGTTTAGTAGACTTATTCCTCTATAGTTGGCGCAGTTTAGAGGATCTCCCTTTTTCAGGATCGGGCAAACAATGCTGAGGTTCCATTCATCGGGCATGCATTCCTCTGACCATATCTTACAGATGATTTGGTGCATGCTCCTATCTAGCTCGTCGCCTGCTGCTTTGAACAACTCAGCAGCTAGTCCATCTGCTCCAGCGGCTTTGTTGGATTTCAGCCGTGATATTGCGGTTTTCACTTCTTCTAGGTCGGGTTCACGGAATTGTTGGCTATCATCGTGTCCGATGAAAGGCTCCTGTCTGACGGCGGTATTTTGTTCGTCGTCGCCGTTATACAATCTACAGAAGTGGTCTTTCCAAATCCCCAGCATTGACTGCGATTCTACTATGATGTTCCCTTGTTTATCTCTGCAGGCATCGGTTCTTGCTCGATGACCTTGAGCCAGCTGTTTAACCTTTCGGTAAAACCTCCGAACTTCATTCCTGCTGTTGGCTCTCTCAACATCCTCGATCTGACGCTTCTCATGCTCTCTCTTTTTCCTCCTGAGAAGCCGGCGTTCCTCTCTCCTCTTTTGCTCGTAGAGCTCACGAGCAGCTCTTGACCTTCTATGCAGCGCCGCTTTGTATGCCTCCTGCTTGGCTGCATGGGCCTGCCTGCATTCTTCGTCAAACCAGGGGTTTCGTTTTGGTGGCGCACATTAGAGGCGGCATCTCTAACTGCTCTCTGGCAATGTTGCCACTGGTCTTCGATACTTGAGGTTACTTGACACTCGATCAGAGAATGATCAATTACGTTTCGAAATGTATTTTTCTCTTTGCGCTGTTGGAATACATTTTTTAATTGTTGGTAAAAGTGCTTCAGTTTTAAGTTTTAAGTTTTGATTTATGGTAATTTGTTTAAATATTGCATTAAAAATAGAAAAATGAACAAGTTATGCCTACTTTATAGGTATATGCTCATAATACCTGCTTTTCTGCACTTAAAAGTACGACGCAAATAAATTCGCTTGTCCATTCATCCATCCGAATGCCAGTCATCAACCAAAAAACCTGTCATTTCCTCTACTAATTTAAAAAACAGCTTTGCCAAAGTAATGAGTCAAAAACTGGTAAGCGAAATTATCTTTTCAATTGGTTCCTGTACAAAATGTGAAAAACTTTGAATGAAAATGAAATCTGCAAAAAAGAACATTTCTCTAGCAAAAATAGCAAAACAGTGAAAACCCACTTAAAAAATCCGCAAATTGGCTGTGAAATATATATGTATGTATGTGATTGCGAATATAAAGAAAAAATCACTAAGAACCACCAGCTTCACAGATTAAACCCTCCTTATCATCATCAAAAAGCTAAAACGCTACCAAGCTACTAGTATTATAGGTACCATCCCCTCTCTCCAACATCCAGCCCATGAGGCTTTAGTTCACCTGCTGTATTTATTTACCTCTGCATCAATGAATCACACTTTTTTTTCTCGAAAATCCATGAAAAATGGAAAAATGTTGAGTGCCGAGTTGAAATTTTGAAAAGAAGAACAAGAACAAGATAAACGGGTCGCCCCTTGAACAAAAATTTCCATTCGCATTCAGTTGGAATCATTCTGCAATGATTCATAAACACCAGTCTCCTCCTAGTTCGTTTTTACACTTTGATTTGAGAGCGAAGAAGCATCATCATAATCATCATGTACCACCAAGAGGAAAAATCTCTGGCTTTTGCTTGTGCCGGATGGCTTTGACGGCAGCACCGATGGAGGGTACGGTTTTTGTGACGCTCCATTGATGCGTGATAATGTCTCATTCCATTGCGCAAATAACATTGGCGGGATGCTTTTATAAATCGGCATATTTTCTTTTTTCTTTCAAAATACTTTCAGTTTACATTTGTGACGCTTCAATTGACACACGTGTAGGTCCTTGTTATTATAGATTGCACATGAAAAAGGTGTAAATAGTTGAATGTTAAGGTGAATTTCACAAACTAGACAACAACTAAAAAACCAAATGAACAAAGAACCTACAATCCCGACAACTTGTTCCACTTCATGCCAAGGACAAAAGTGAGTTAGAAATCGATGAAAATCAGTAACGTCAACTGCCTGAACGGCAAAATCCCCTTTTCAAACATTTTATTATCATTTAAACGATTCAAGAATGTGAAAGCTAAATAGACAGTTGAGTTTCCTTTCCGTCATTGATGTGCCACTAACAGCAGCTTAATGTGGAACTGGAAGATCCATCTTGTGGCTCATAACATTGTACATTTAAATTCTTCTTTTCTCCCATGTGCCATTGGGGAGCATGCTGGCATCAAAATGATAAAATAATCGATGCGGGTTGCATTTCGAGTGCGGATTCTTGCTTGTGACTTGTGGGGAAGGAACAAAAAAACAACAACGCAGACACACCCTTAACTCTTGAGTTGAACAATGAATATATTTTTCATCGTTTATCCTTGAAGAGAACTTTTAATTCGACATGGCAACTGAAGGAGAAGGAGATGAAACGACCAAGATGTAGAAAGAAAATATTAATATTTTCCTTTCGCTTGCCGAACTAGAAGAGCTCCATTCAATTCCTTGCATAATAGACTCATACCTGCGAAGATGAAAATCGGGACTAGGTTGTATGCGAAAGAGTGAGAATTCATTGAAATCGGGAATAGCAATAGGTAAATAAATTACGTCGAAGCGTTTTGAACTTGGTTGATTTTAAACTGACTTGACTAACAAGGTCTAATTCCTAGAAAACATACCACCCAAGGGCAATGGATGGCATGAAAGTGATAAAAAAATTGACCATAATCTGAAAGAAATGTATTTGATTTTTTTCTAGGAATTTATGAAGTCATTCTATTAAGGAAGCTAAACTGCTAAAGTGACAAGTTGGTAAGAATTTTTCTACGAAACCGATAGGAAATTTTTGTCATTTTTTTGCATGTAACTTTTCGCAAGTGATTGGTCGTTGAAAGTCAAATTAACCGAATCAATGAACCAAACAAATTTCCTTCACCTGAAGAAAAAGTCTAATGAGCACCCTGAAAAAGGTTATAAAATGTATAACCGGAGCAGGAATGTTTACGGAATGTTCTCCCTAAGTCGAAAATCACTCTCGCGTTGCGTGACAATTCGATTTAGAAGAGTGGTCTTGGATACAAGACCTACTTTTTTTTTTTTAAAAAAAAACCGTCAACGATGGAAATGGAATTCGCCAACGTGCGACAGTTCGACGTTTAAATTATATTAGGAGTTAACTCCTTTAAAGAGCGGGAAGTGCAATTAGTTTTAGAGTCATAAATGCGTTAATACTACTTGACAAAAGAAACCGAAGTAGATTTTAGGAAAAAGGGAAGTAGATTGAGAAAAAGGTAAGTAAGTATAGATCTTAAAATAGTATATTTTATTTTGACCCACGTATAGAAGGACATAGACAAATACCCTACTCAATTTAAAAAAAAAATCGTTATTACATTAAAAAAAATTAGCTGACCCACTAACGTTATTGGAATCACAACTCGGTAACCAAAGCCAGCCGACAACGTACGACCAACGCCAGATGGCTTAAACAACAAGAAACTTACATAGACACAGACATAAGTAACAATAAACAACGACAACGAAATTAATTGACATCGTACGTTGTTATGTACCTTACCTAGTACGAAAGGGATCGCGTTGGCGTCCCCTCCAATTATTATTCATTCTAGTTCGAACCATCGTGCTGGCTGGTCGTTGCTTAGTTTATCTTGGTCGGTTTTCTTTAAAATTGTTTATTCCATGAGGGGTTGGGGTCGAAATTCTGTATGGGCCAAAATTCGGATTCCAAAATTCTGATTCCAAATTTCTGTATTCCAAAATTCTGTATTTAAAAATTCTGTAAATTCAAAATTCTGTATTCTAAAATTCTGTAAATACAAAATTCTGGATTTCAAAATTCTGTATTCCAAAATTCTGTACTCCAAAATTCTGTAAATGAGAAAAGAAAAATTGTTTTGATAATGAAAAAAGTGCGCACTTTTTTTATTTACAGAGTTTAGGACTACAGATTTTTGATGTTTTCTACGCAGAAATATAAATATATAATTCTAACGTAACGGATCTCTCTCCAACTAATTTTCATATTATATAATGTAACGGACCTCTCTCCATATTGCATATGGTTTACATGAATCACATACCTTGATAACACATTTTGCGTTCGACAGCTTAAGTTAAGTGTTATAAGTTAATCGTGATAAACTGAATTCAGAAAAAATGACAAATATTAAATTATTAAAATCTAATAAAGCAAAGAATAAATTGTGTGTCGATGTTTTTATGTTCTACAACGAAAGAACAACGAAAAAAAAAAACACATTTAATTGGGCGTGCGCTAAGCGAATAAAAAAATAAATGTAAAGCTCGTATTGTAACAAAATTGATTGATAATGTGCACACTATTGTTGCAATTTTTCTACCGACGACACGACGACCCGACTTATTTATTTTTTACAATTCGATATTGGATTTCCGACCCAATATCGAAACGATTAAAAGTAACTTTTGCAATTAATAAAATTAAACAAAACGAAATGCACACATCCGATGTGCCGCGGAATGGAAATTTAATTTACAATGTCAAACTTCAAACAAGAGGGAAATGTCAGGTCGTTTGACGTTTTGTGGTGGAAGAATCCAACAAGGCAGCAATGCAAGTGCTGCCACACCGGTAGCTCAATTAAGGGGTGGGTTCAATTAAACAATTTTGATCGAGGTGATCAAAATTAAATTGATATCAAATGATATCGAAACTAGTTGATTAAAAGAAATTAAAGTACAGGGGCGTACTCAATTTCGAAAATGGGCGCCAGGAAACTTTTTCAATGGAAGTTTGCCAAAACCAAAGACGACGGAAAACCTGAAAATATCTTCAAAATTATCAATGAGACAACGCAATTTAAGGAAGTCGCCTGGATTAAAAACCAAGATCTTTTCGACAGAAAACAAAAGGTTACAAAGAGACTTTCTGAGACTGACAGAGGGTCAATTCTCGAAAGTTTTAGGGCGATTAAAATAAGCAAAAAGAAATTAAACGAGAACAGATTTTGTGCCCAGGGACACGAAAAGAGAGAAACTACAAGGCAGAAAGCAAAAGACAAAAATCAATCTACTAAAATCCGACAAAATACTTAGCTTTTTTCCTTAATTTTCCAACTCCAATCAAAATGTCTCCTCTTCTTCCACAAAAAGTTCAAACAAAATTTTTCCGATAAAATTCCCAAAAATTCTCCAAAATGGCTTCTCGAACTTTCTTTCACACGTCTGCACGTTTTCAGATCCTTTCTCAAAGAGACCGACAAAACTCGCAAAAATATGGTGGCTGAAGCTTTTCCGGTCACTTGGCCCTAAGGCCTACCCACTCTGACCTTTAGCGTGGTGAAGTTCTGTCTCGGTCCTGCACTTTCCTCCGTCCATAAGACTGGGGTGTGCGACAGAGAAACCATGAAGCATTCATCGCACGCGGTCTCGTACGAAGAGTGATACGATCACTCCGCAACCAATGGAAGAAGTCAGCCCCATTCCGTCAATTCCCTTACGAGTGGAGAGAATTCGAGAAGCGCTTTACCGAGCCATTAGATTTGTCAATTTTAAGAGGACACACTTTAAGAAGAATTGGAAATTTAAGAAATCGATTCGGTTGTGTCAAATTTACAACTCGAACCACCATCGCGAAAATCTTAAAGAGAAATAGGCCTTGTATAATCTTTCTAACGTGTTTGGAACTATTTAGGTTGGGCACTCGGCCATACTAATTTTATGTTGGCGTGATAACAATTCACGCATCGTTGGGCATGGGTTATTTCTTCATGCCTTTTCCACTCAACCCAAGGATAAGTCTTCCATATCTGTGGACCGCCCGTCACACAATTCGTTGGTGTGGACCACCTGTCGCACACTTCTATTAAAGGAACCTGTGGGATTACGTTCCTAAAATGCTAGAAGAGCAGGTCACTGGCTGATGGCCCAGGTTTCTACTGAACTCTTCAAGAATGAAAAATGGTTAGTAAAGGGGAAGATGAAACTTGTTGTGGTAAATTTTACCGCAACACTATAACTAAACAATCGGGTAAACATTCGCATGAGCCATGTGCAAACGAGTGTGATACTGTAGCCGCAAACAATTCAGTCAAGTCCTCAGCTCAAAATAGTGCTTTTAATTCAAGCCAGATTATCCAAAAATCTGTATCTGAAACACCTCATTTTAGTAAATTGTTCTACAGGAAATTAAAGAACCTGTTCATAACTGTGAGTTTTAATGTAGAGATTTGGAATTGCAGAATTTTAAAAGGATTTGCAGAATTTTGAAAAACAGAATTTTGGATTAACAGAATTTTGGAATACAGAATAACGACCCGTTCCCTTCTATAAGTTGTGAACTCACCAAAATCAATATATAATGTGATATGAACTGAACCCACATTTTCTTTCTATTTATTCCTCACAATAATTGCTTGATTCTGATCTTTAAGTTTCAACATAATTACTGAGTTGTGTTTGTGTATGAAGGCAGACAAAAAACAGCCATTTAATTAGCGTCCTATTGAATTGAGCAATGAAAGTCCTTCAAAAGTTCACCCAAACAAGCGTTCTTCTATTTTCTTTTTCATACAAAAACTAATTCACGTGACCAATGGGGTTGGGGCCAGTTTCTAGAAAAAAGTTTGCGATGACATTGAATGTGGAAAATTGTTTGTCGGACTTTCACTTTTATTCAAGTTCCGATTCACTATTGAAAAGGGAGAAAAGTTCAAAAGATTAGTTTCTAAGAAGTTGAACAAAAGTCTTGCAGGTCTTCTCAAGGTAGATTTAAGTTTATAGTTCAAATGGCTTGAAATAGAAGTTTATTAATATGCCATTATACTAACGGTTGTTCCTCAATTACAATATCAATTGCCTACAAATTATCCCAACGCATTTCCACCCTAATGACTAATTGATTATCCCCCGCAATGCACATTTAAGACATATCGAAGGTTATTTTAATCACCGCATTCGAATCCTCAAAATAAACCCCTTTCACATGGATATGGCATTTCTAATAATGAATACATGAATACTTCCGTCAGCGGAATAATGACTTCCTGGTATCATTAAAGCAAAGGCAGTATTATTTGTGCAGTACATCACATTCACAGTCGCTTCCGAGTATATTATTATGTCTGAGAAACTAATTTCGCAGACAATGGGTATAGCTAAATTTACAGCCGCTGGTTCTATTATTAAGATATTTGCCGATTTGACAAATTAATTGCATGATGTATTTGGGATTGATACTTGAATTGCGTTGATTTCTCAACCTGAAATGTGGATATGCAAATCTTGCCGGAATTGAAACCTTGAAATCGATCATTATATCACATCGGAAGACTTAGGCTCCTGAAAGAGTTATTATCTAAATTCGTAGCTTTAGCCTTGTTATATTTGCGAATATTTCGCTTTCAGCACAAGAATTGCAAAATATAGTCCCCACAACATAAATCCCACTTCTGAATTTGTAAATCTTGACTATATCTGTCAAACCACTCCATGCACTTCCAACAAACCAATTGGTACTCATCGTTTTCCTTTAAAGAGTTTAAGCCATCATCAATCTTCCGTGCAGTAAACTCATATTTAATTCAAGCCCTGTCTACACGGCATCCTCTCTCTCTATCACTGTCTTGTGCCATTCTAAATGAAACCAAAGAAGACATACTACTGAGTACCTTAGGTCTTCTTCTTCAAATCGATTGATTGTTCTGTTCAGTAAAACGAATGTGTGTGTTGCCATAATCGTTCGGTGTCACTTTATTCGAAGAGGCAATAAATCAGTAACGTCTTCGCACACCAAAGAAGTTCCAAGTCACTTTTGCACTTTCATTTTCCAATAACAACATTTCGAAGTATGCATTTGTAGAATAATAATATATTCGGAGAAAAATTCTTCCTCACTAGAAGAGGTAGCGACAGGATTCAGAAGAACTCTGGCACACCGTGTCTGTCGTCTCCTTAAGATACCAAAAGATGCAGCGTCAACAGCTGTTTTTGCTTTTAACAAGAACTTTTGCTTGTACATCGGCCCAGGCACGTACCCTACTCGTATAAATTGCAGCACCAGCAGTGCTCCTATACTCGGCGGAAGGATGAGATTGAACTTTTGCATGCAAATGCCTTAAAGTCTTCCCTCGGAGTTTATTTTTAGTGGGTGTTCAAAAGTTAATCAAGCAAAACACTAATTCTTAAGGTGTGTGAACAATTTGAAACACCCTGTTTGATGGGTTTCAGTTCATATAGAAATGGCAATCTGTAGAAACACTGAAATGGACTCTGCTATGCAAATATCAGAGCTAGTTGGAATGTTGGTATTTTTAAAGACGATATCTCTCTCAGAACATAAAGCAACGGAATTGGATACACCCACCTTGTTGCTTTACTGGGATACCAGCACTCTGCTATCGAAAGATTATGTATATTGATGCTGTTTCTAATGTGGAATGCATTCCAAGATAAAGGGGAGTGCGAATAAAGGTATAACTGCCGCATATACAAGCAGAATAACATAAAAGTAATTTCAATCGATGGAATCCTTTTTCTTATTGCTCGAAGGATAGCATTGTGGTTCGAATTGCAACAATACAATAAACCAACGGAAAAAGGTTGAAAAGAATATCAGCAAAAAAATTAGAAGAAGAGGTATTGATTTCTTAATGAACATTGTTTTCCTTCCGTCTGTCCCCTCTTTGCCTCATAAAAAAAGGAATATCATAAAAACGCTTGTTGTGTGCGGTCAATGTGAAAATTACTCCTGACTTGTATCCGAACCTATAGGTTGCAAGTTTCTTTTCTTATTGGAAATGAACAAAAGGTCGTATCAACAATGCTCGGGGGACATTTACCTGTGTTTCAATTAAAGTGCAGTCCTTTTGTTCGGATCGAAATGAAAAATGTCCTTGAGACTTTCTGAAGTTCCCTTAGTTGGGGGTTTTGTATTTATTTCTAGATGAAATACATTACAGAATAAATAGAAGGAAAAAGGGGTTGAACTTTGATTTGTTGCAATTTGTTTTGGAGTATTGACTTTTTTGTTTAGGTTATTATTTGAAAAGTAGGTGAAGTTATGGCTTTGTCAGCAAACTGCTTACAAATTATGCTTTTGACACAATTTTTGAATTTGAATTTAAAAGTATGCGAAGAAGTTGATCTTTTGGAGAATTTTCTGATAGTTTATGGGAATTAATTGAATTTATTATATTCTAGGGTTTTGAACTAAGGAATTAATTGTGGTTTGTTCACCAAATTGGTGAAAACCAAGCAATACCGCATTCCAAATTACTCATTCACCTACACCACAATAGGGATCCGGTCCGAGGCTACTTCAGCAAGTTGTTTCACATATCCCAATCGTTGTTCGACGCCAGCATCCATATTCACATTTTGTCTGCCACGCTGTCTCCTACCATAAATTGTACCGAAAAGGACTTCTCAGCGTCTCCGGAATCATACTTCCTCACGACTGCACTCGAATGTGGCTAAGAGTGTCTCGGATCCGTAAGTGAGTACGACTATCATGTTAATCGACAAAAGTTCACGAACAGGGAAATCCCTCCTTTTCATTAGTTAGTTAGTGTTAGTATGAATGTAGGACTGCATATCGCAGCTCGGTGGACGTGGCAGGCATATAGGTTTCAGTTCTTTTCGTGCATCTAACGAGGAAGGTCTTCCTGAGTTAGTGAAGAATCAAGATGCAGTTCCATATTTATCAGTCAACAATCGATTGTCACTTTATCCTGGATGGCGACAAAGCTCATGGTGTTACAAGTCGAGTAGCAGGAATCTTTCTATCATGTTGCTGTAAGAGTCAGAGTCAAACAACCTTCTTCCGCCTTAAGCCATTTACACATGACAAAGCTGCTTAGTGATGCAGTCTATAAAATGCGCCATCCATCTGGGTTTGTTTCAGCGTGTTTCTGACTGAAGGACTGGTGTCCCATTTAGCTGGGTAGATCTGTGGCACCTTACAATCCGCCAAGCGCTTTTTCACGCGTTTGAAATCAAGTTCCTGGTCCTAGTTTTCCATTTGTTTTCGGTTTTCAGCTGCAGCAATAGTAGATGTCAAAGTGTTCGATGGCCTGGATCATCCCATCTCGTTTCTTGAATGATGGTTTTGTCTAAAAATCAAGACTTTGAAGCTTCTAACATATCAAACTAAAATCTAAAATGTTCATCAGACAGGAACTCAAATAAGAAATCTCCCAAATTCATAAGGAAACTTGTAGAACTCGAAGTTCACCAAAGAAGCATATAAAAAGTAACTTAAGTCCTACTTCGCGAATACAATTTATCTTTTATGCACTTGCAAACACTTTACAAGCAATATAATGTAGCTCAACCGTTTTCACTACCATTTTCCCATTTTTGAATATCACATCATAAAAAGTGAATCTTAATTCAACCGACCGCCCACACCAACAGCCAGATCTAGGGCCTGGCCAACATAATGTCCTTCATCTCGAACACGTCTTAACATTTTGAAAAGCATTTTATGGAATTCTGATGGCTATAACCATTTTCATTTTTATGGCAAACCCATAGA
Organism: Sphaerophoria rueppellii; assembly: GCA_920937365.1. Lineage (NCBI taxonomy): Eukaryota > Metazoa > Arthropoda > Insecta > Diptera > Syrphidae > Sphaerophoria > Sphaerophoria rueppellii. The sequence continues at coordinate 113,641,990 of CAKKXW010000001.1, forward strand.
CCATTGCTGGTTGGTGGCCGGACGGACAGTAGTGATGGCAAGAGAGGGAAGAAATTGTGACTGTATTATAATACTTTTTCTGCGGTCCCGAAAGAGGAAATGGTCTCTTAACTACTTCGACATCATCGTTTTTTGTTGTTGTATTTTTGCGATGCAGCGCGTGGTAGCTGTGGGAATATGTACTTGCCGCCCGACCCATCGGTATGGATAGTGACTTTAAAATGTATTCACCTCGACCTCGAATTCATGTGGCTATTTCCTTCGGTCGCTTACGACCACGACAGCTTTGGTCGTCTATACAAATTGCTTGGTTACGAAATGGGGTCGGAGTAAGGAAGGATGCATTGTATAAAACGAAAAGCACTTAAGATTTGCACATGAAATCTTCCAAGGACGACCGACACGACACGACGACGATGCGACGGCTACAGCCAAAACGAGATCATCTTTCCAATCCCAACAACTGCAACCCACTCTTCCACTTGTCCATCGTTTTATCGAGGAGAAATGATATAAGTGAAGCCCATACAGTGGCAGCAAGCTCAACAGCACCAAGTGCCGGAAACCGTGAAAGAAAATTGCGACGATGAAAATGACTTGGAAGAACCAACAGCCACGCTGACAAAAAAAAAGAAGGAAAATCAAGAAAAATCAAAAAGAAGAAACAAACTGCTATTTCAATGCTGATTTTTATCTCCGTGTGCTAGCATTGTAATTTCTCCAGAGAGCTTCGAAAATGAAGCTCGCATATTGGATACCCAGAATTTTTGTGATGATGAAAAGTTGGAACACTTCCAAGGATTAGTAATGGCCAGGGCCAATAGGGAACGCTAGGCGACTTGAGTTGTGTAGTAAATTTTAAATTTTAACTTATTTTTTTTTTTTGGTTGGAAATGAGGTATGGGCCTAAGGGCCCGTTGAACATTTGTAAGAAAAAATCAAGTCAAGCAAAACATATCGAAGAAATGCTATTTTTCATTGAAAGGCCTTTGACATTCTAGAAGTGCAGCTGTAGAACAGATCTCTTTAACAGAAGATTAACTCTTTTTGTAGAGTTTTAAGGAATGCCTCAAAGCAACAACCTGGAACCAAATTGGAGCCATTATCCTTTTGTGTGGCTTTCAGATTTTAAACTGAAATACTCCAATAGATAAAGGTAGAACTTTTCTTTTTGTTCCAAGTTAATTCACTTCTCATCTTTTTGATCAAAAAAGATTTATGGTCAGCTGGTGCGTGGTGAATTTTCGAAGGCACAAAGAAAGAGAGAGAGAGAGAGAGAGTGGGTCTATTTGCAGAAGATATTAAGGACGAAACTTCTTCAAGGGATAAGATAATCCCTTTTCAAGCTTTAAGCCTTCGATAATACAAAAAACAAGTGAAACAAAAAAAGTAGAGCTCGTTATGACATAAACAACCGGCAACGGACACTATAGCCAACGCAGACCCGATGAGAAAACAAAGTACTTTTTCTATCGACGAAAAGGACGAAAAAGGAAACTCATTTATTTTTATCATTCCTTCAGCTAATGAGGTAACAGAATATTGACACCAAAGTTACACAATTTGTGTGTTTTTTCGAGAATGAGAGAGGGAGAAAAGAGGAGGACCTGAATTTTGTTTTATCGATGATCTGAATATTGTATACCTGATAAATGGAACCTATTAGTCTTTGTTCTGTATGGTTTGTCGGCAAGGAAAAATAATCTAATTTTCAAGGAATTCAAATATAAGACGGAAAAATTATGCTTTTACTGGGATTTTTGGGGGGCTAAGATTTCGTTGAGAGATTTATGTTGTGGCGTTGAGTAGTGTGGAGGAAGAAAAAAATGTCTAGGTTTTCTAGGAACGTTATCCATAATTAATAAATTGACATTTTAAGAAGGATCCTTAGAACGGTTTTACGTGGTTTTATTTTCTAATAATCATTTTTAAGAAATTGCGTCAATTAATATTTAAAAATTGTGTCTAATGACTTCCTTATTAATGGGATTGGTTTTTTGTTCATAAAACTGCAAACAAGTAGGGCGGATCAGTTCCTAGAAAGCCGAGGCCTAAGTCGCTTGACACAAAGAAAGCGAAAGAGCAGGCAGTACTCACAAATTACTTTACTTATTTAACCGGCTCACATTCTATGTAGGATTTTAGCTTGAGCAAGCGGTTTTTTATCGGGAACGGTCCCTGGCATCAGCAGTTATTTGGTCTTTGTACCGGATGTTCGGTCTTCTTGATTGTCTCGATCTTGGGGACTGCGAAGAGAAGACTTTCTTGGCTGGAGCTCGACCAAAGTAGTAGTCGTCTTTTCTTGGCTTCCTGGACTACATCCACATCTTGGTACAACTCGTAGAGTTCGCGGTTGATACTTCTTCTCCATTCACCTTCACCGCGTACAGGACGGAAAATTGTGCTCAGTATCATTTCCCCCTTTTTACTAACCATTCAGCATTCCGCGCCTTAGAGTAAAAATCAAAGTCTTGTAATATAGGCTATTTGGTTTTCGAGTGAAGAGTTTTGAAACCCAGTTGTTTTGCCAAACCGAAGGCAATACTCAAAAGTCGTCAATTCTTCATTTATACTGACATTTAAATGATTGTAATTTTAAAATTAAACAATAGTTACCTAAAAGATTCAATAATAAATCATCGTGTCTAGTTCAAGATATCTCATAGCAAAACTTCGTTCTCCTTGATTCTCATGGATTTGAGTGATACAAATCAACACAATTTTAAACAGAAAATGAGAGTGATGACGTTCATGAGAATATACGTCATCAAAACGGTAAGAGAAAAGGCTGACACTCTGCGCTCTTGTTTCAGATAAACGCAAATATGGAGTTGATCCAACGGCAGTGCTAGAGTATGGCTTGGATTAGGATAGTGCGAAGTGTCTTTTTAGGTTTTACTGTGGTGTCTGTTCTTGGCAGTATGCAATGGACACTGAGTATATTTTGACATTGACATTGACATTTCACACTAGTTCGCACATGAATTTAACGAACTACGGACACATTTTAGCACTGGCGACTGAGGCCATCGGTTGGGATAGAACAAGACATTAATACAACAGAGAGAGACAGATAGACACATAGAAGCACACTTAACGGAAACCTACGTGGCTCAGAGGAGGAGACTAAGATCTGTATTGTCTCATGTTATCGCCTCAGATAAACTGGTAGTAAAAGAATGGACAACAATCGCAGCTATATTTGCTTTATAGGGCTTTCAAAACCTCGCTACTTCTACATAATTTGCTAGTTTAAGGGTAAATTTTTTATCTTACAATCGATTTTCTAAGGCTGTTCAAAGCTATACACATTTTTTCTACTCGGAATACATAATTTAATTAAAATTTTTTGCACTTATATTTTTTCCTACCGACAAATAAATACCAATTTCATGTATTATTTCACACAACGTTAATGATTTCAAATTGAAAGTTAAATAATGTTTCATCAATTTCACTTGTTTGAATTCAAAAGGCAATTGAAAACATCATCATGTGAAGTAATTGGAAATTCACAAATTCATAATTTTCTCAGAATTCAGTTTACAATTTAGGTGCTTCAGCCTCAATTGAACACTGAAAGAAAATATTTCTTTTTTATGTGGGTAGCCTTTTTTATAGGAAGTGTTCTATGGATGCATGGGTTGATGTGTGTTCGGTTATTGGAAATTGAAAATATCAAACTACCTAGAAAAATCTAAAAATAGCAATGAGTAGGAGTATATAACGCGTGATCCATTTCAAGGTCCCCTTCTTTTTGATAGAAAAAAACACTGAAAATTCATATTTAATGGGGAATGTTTATTATCATTTGAAAGAACATTCTTTGGCATTTATTTTTTTTATGCGCAGCTCGAAGATGATCCATCCGTTGAGTCCAATTTTCGATGACTCGTTCGAGCATTTCGACTGATAACTGGCGAAGAACACGCGTGATGTTTTCCTCCAAGGCCTGAATCAAAGCGGGTTTGTCCGCATAAGCTTAAGATTTTACAAATCTCCACATCAAAAAGTCTGACAGTGTGGTATCACACGATCTTGGTGGCCAATCGACAGGCCTAAACCTTAAAATTATGTGCTCATCGAAGTGTTATCCCAAATCTCAATAAATTCATTGATTGATGCGATGTGTGGGAAGTTGCGCTGTCTTGCTGAAACCAAATGTCGGCGAGATCACGAGCTTCAATTTCAGACATCAAATAGTCGGGTATCATGGCACGACAACGGTCGCCATTGTCGGTCATGCTCGCATCGGCCCGCATACCACACCAAACTGTTGTTTTTTCTGGATAAAGTGGGAGTTCTTGAATCTCTTCAGGTTGCGCTTCGTCCCAAATGCGACAATTTTGTTTGTTTACATACCCATTGAGCTAGAAATGGGCCTCATCGCTGAACAAAATTTGCCTCGAAAACGTCGGATCTTCTTGGAACTTTTCAAGAGCCCATAGAGCGATTTGTAAACCTTGTTCAGGCATAAGTCTTTCCATTTGAAATGCCCAGCAATATTAAACGAAAATAACCTGACAACATGACACGACTCACACGTGATCTGTCAAAAAAAGGCTATTGAAAAAAGTATCTCCACTTGGATCACCCATTACATATGTATTTAACAGAAACGAAATAAAAATAGGAAAAAGAGGACTTTTTCAATCAAAAAGGGCAATTGAATTCGTGAAACTTACTTTGATCAGAAGTGGGATTATGTTGTTAAAACAGTGCTTGGCGTCAAACAAACTTTTTCCCTTGTGATGTTTTTTCTATGACCCTTCGTGTAACCTATGTCAGTTATTTCACTGGCAGGGGATTTGCTTCTTTGATGGTTAAAGACTTTTTGGTGTTATTGTCATATCAAAACACTAATTCACTATGTTAATGTTTGCCTAAAGCTGAGTAAGGTTAAAATGCAAATGTTATGTGTTTTTAAGAGTAGAACATGACCAAAACATGAATGAGACTTAGGACCTTCTTTAAAGAAAGATTTCCCTGTTCTACGACATGAACATGAAGGATAGTGTCGGGATTTATTGACTCGTTAGTTGAAAAATTCAAGTGATTCCATGAAATATGTAGACACACTCATCCTTCTCAATCCCCTAAGCCCCATTGGTCCTTTTATGGCAAGATTATACAAAAACAGTATTTCTCTTATTTTCAATCAATTCCAATATTATTTTTCTAGAAGTGTATAGATAATGAGAATGTCAGAGCTGAAGGATATTTACAGCCGAAGAAACCGAAATAAACATCTGTCTTAACGCACAAGGATAGCGATAGATAGATCATTGTCAAATTCTCATTCTCGAGCCTCATTATTAATACCATGAATGCATTAAGCATAAAATTTACAAAGGGAATAAATATTACAATTCTTCGAATGTATAGGATCCTGAGAGAATTATTAACATTTTATTTGTTATACAATTGGGTGCGTGGTGTGTCGTATTGGTGGCGGTGGCGGTGGCGTTGACGCATGTTGCTGTCTTTGATAGAAATTTATTCGCCTTCATCCCATCGAGTTCATTGAATAGATAATTGCATAGAACTCATGTCAAGACTGATGGATATATAGACAGTAGACGCAACAGTTATAAAAGGCTGATGGTTTATTTGCGGAAGAGAAGAGACTAAAAAAAAAGAAAAAGAAAAGAAAAGCAATAATAATAATCACACACATTATGCGAATGAGAATTATAATTTATCAAAAGGACTACGCCATGAGATGGAACTGAGGGAAATTATTATCATTTTTCATCACTTTTTTCCATTTCCATTAAATTATTGGGTGTTATTTTTTTTTAACAGTGGCAACGCCATATAAGAGTGGTAGGGGTGACAGCAGAGGAAAAGTATTAATATTGCGATTTCTCATTCTGATATCAACTCACAGCCATATTAATAAAAAAAAGGCTATTCTACTCTTATTCATACAGTTTTGTATGTCAATCGATTGTGGCATCTCCGATAAACTGACAGAAAAATAGTTTTCTTACATTTCTTTTGTTCCTTCACTAAGCCACCCACGGTGGTATAAATTAGTAAACTTCAGTAAAGAGAAGTTATTAGCATTTTCCACTTAGTTCCCAGAATAAAGGTTGATCCTTCGTTATTCGGTGTATATTAATTTGGCTGTTAGTGGTTTTAATTGAATACGTGGAACACACAAAAATAGTGACGAAATTGCTGTTGTTTTCAGTTCCTATCAAAGTATTTTGCTTATAGTTCCCTTCAGATGCGAAGGTCAAAAAAGGTCTCATAACTCACAAGGCGTTTTCCAAACTTGTCAACAAAATTAACTCAACTCTTGTAAAATTGTCGACTCGGCGACCAAGGACTTCTAGAACAGTCATTGTAGTTGTCCATATATTCGTATAAATATGCTCAAGGGCAATATTGCTCAGAAGTAGATGGTCGCATAGTGAAACTGCACCTTAACGATTTTTCGTTTATTTTTTTTCTTCAATTTTCCACTCCACGAAGCTTTTCGGCTTAACTACTAAATAATGCATTTAGCTTTAAAACAGAGTACGAAGACGAGAAAATTACCCTTCCCAATACGGTAACGTGGCAACAGTTTAAAGAGAATATTTTTTAAGTAGAAAGGTTTAAGAGTTAAAGTGAATACCAAATTTAATTTTCGACAATATATTTTTGCATCCATATCGTTCGGCTGGTTCGTGTCCTGAACGAAGGTCGGTCTCTGTGGTACATCAAGGCATAAAATATAACTCACGGGGGATTTTCATTAATGAATTCTTTTGTTGTCATCTCTCGCCAGGATGTTGGCTTTATGATAAATTCGACGGGGTGAGAAAGCGAGTGAGTGAGGTGATGTCACATCAGTGTGCTGTATAGTAGAAAGATTGATGTTTTTTTGTTGACGCTCTCTTGTCCTTGCCAGGGTAATTCAATTATTATTATAATATTTTTTCCTTTTTGATTGGCATCCTTTTCAATAATGAGAATAATATTGGTCTATTAATATGGAATTTTTTTCTTGTGTCAGTTGCCCACGTGTAGGGTGGTGCTGGTGCTTTTTCTGATTTATTTTGTGTAAAAGAAAATTAATAAATTAATATTTTTACTCTTAGAATATATTGAAAATATCAAGTGTCATTGTGGACACTGGTCTTCCAATTTTCAGAAATGCGGAATACCGATAAGCCCGGATGTAATATGTTGATTGCTTTTATTCCATTAATGAAATTGCCAAAGTAAAAAGTTTTTTTTCTGTCCGGATTTGGGCCTTAAGGAAATATTAAATACCCAAATTTGAAACACTTAACTTCCCAATACTCCATTTTGCCCTCATTAAAAACCAATTTGACTCCAGTGGTCTGCGAGGAATTTCATAATTTCGCCTTGTGAAACATCGTCATACTTCTTGCCGACGAGCCTTCAGGTTTCATCGGACAAATTTGCGGTTGTGGTATACTCCCATCTACAGGTAGTCCATTCATATCCTCGGCGACTACCTGTGGCCTCCATTTATTAATAAAGCGTTCACAACAATGCTCGTCTCTGGGGCATTGTTCAAATGCACATGATGAGTACCCTCAAGAATGTGCATTTCGAAATATGGATTATGGTCCCGAAGCACTTGGATCAGTGGATCACTGTGCTCATCGATTACAATTAACCTCGTTGCCTTAATTGCAAGTTGAGGAATTTAAATGCGTTTCGCCATGTCGACCATTCGAGATTCTCAAAAAAATTTCACTCTAGGATCTCTCAAAAACTAATACCTGGACGGATACAATGTTGACCTGTCGACGTTTGTTCAGATGAGATGTTTGCATTTATCCATGTCAACTAAATTATTTGAACCCTTATGAATTCTTCGGACATTTTCTTCATACGCTGGCGCTGTGCTATGTTTCTCCAGAATGCGTTGCTCTTGTAGTAGAAACCCATCGACAGCAGTCTTCATATACCGAATGACTTGCTTTGGCGAGTTGTACTGGAAGTCAAATGTAATGTAATGTAATGTAATGGAGTTCGAATGGAACCCATCGATTTGGATGAGCATGTCAATTTGTTCCGTAAAGTGTGTAGCAAAGACAAATACTTCTATTGCGGTCATCGAGACTTTATTCCAATTGTAGCTCTGCATAACCCGGATAATGTCTATCAATAATTGTGGTTGCGGTAGACAGCTCCTTTGGGAAGATGAGATGATTCTCCATGACCAGGCCTGTCGATAGCAGGAACGCCGTTATGTGGCGGCATGAGTGGTACTAGGGTGTCCAAGTGCCATAGTTGTCTAGCCAGCCATGTAGTGCGAAAATGGAATGAACATTTTTTTTGCGATAATTCTGATCTCATCCAACTGAAATGAAAACAGAGAAAGAGAAGATGAACACAAAAAACGAACGAAAAGAACCAGCTCGGGCTCAAGGGCTTTTTTGTGTATAGATTTTCAAATCAAGCACGGCAGATAGATTCTATGGAAAGCAAATAATAATTGAAATGTGGGACTTGCGGCAGATTGAGGGCGGGGTGCATTGGGAGTACAATTTGTCAAGGGGTTGGATTGTAAAATGAGTTTTCGAAATGTTCATGGTAGTGCTTAAACTGTACAATAAATGAGCTGAAATAGTTTTGCAAACAAGTTGGGACTGATCGAACGAGCGGAAAAGTTTTGTGTGCCGATAAAATTGAATGGATGATGTCCATGGAGAAAAAAAAGCGTCGAGTTTAATGGTTGAGTTGGTTTAGTTTTATAGGGGAAGTGACCGAGTTGAAGTGTGAAAATATTATTTGTTTAAATCGTTTGAGAAATTCTCATTAATTTTGCCCTTTAGGATGGGAAATAAGTTTTATTTGAGTTCAATTTTTTTAACAGCTTTCAGGGCATTAAGTTTGGAGAAAAACATCAATAAAGAAGAGTGTCTGGTTTAGTTGTTTATTTAATTCTGGCTGAAACGATATGTAGGACTAATATTTTTCGAAAGAAATGAAACAGTACGTATACGCCACAGTGAACTTTACATAGAAAATTTAAAAATTAGTGTTGGCTACACTTTTAGATTCTTGGATAGTTGACTTGAATATCACTGATCAGAGCATGTACTCCAATATGATTTTCATTTATTCTCATTATCCACTAAATTCTACTGGAAGCAAATTATCATATCAGTGATAAGAATGTATGACCAGAAAACATTGTCTCATTTCCAATGATAAGAAACAAATAAAAACTGCTACAATTCCATGAAAAAAGAATTCAACAAAAAGCAATTTACAAAACTATTGCAACATTTTCAGTCAAACAAAAACACTCAAAACAACTGAACAGTAATAAAAGTCTTATCAAGTTCCGAAAGCTTTTTGGTTCATAAACATATTCAAAATTTCGAATCCAAGAAAAAAGAGAAACTAACTTCTCTCGTTTTTGATTGCGAAGTCATTTTTGTTGTTGTTTCTTATGCACCGTCACTTTCACTGCGATCGTCTTTTAAGTTTTATTTTCCTAAATGTTCTCTTCATCAAATCACTTGATTTAGTTTATAGTTTAGTTTAGTTTAGTTTATTTCCATCAATTTGAGATTGAATTCTCTTTTAGATTACACAAAATATCTTTGTTTATACTTAAAATATTTTTGAACACAAAATTTATTTAAACAAATGCTTTTCCGTCACGCAAGAATTTGGAACCGTGGAAATAACTTGTTTCACGTGCTTAAGCTCACTGCTACTCGCATAAAAGTTGCGATTCCATTTAAATAAAGAACATTCGCCTATTTTTGTATTTTTGGGACCCAATTAATTGAACTATTTATAACGTCTTCTCTTTTCACTCATGCCTTGTATTTATTATATTTTTATTTGGATTCATACAAAAAAAGTTGAGATTTTGATCAAGTATGACATTACGATGATAGAGAAGTCGAAAAAAGTGGGTCCGGCGATTCCGTCCGTCTGTCTGTCTGTCTGTTTGTAAACACATCTACAGCCTTAACCATGGGTCCGAGCTCCAAGTGAAATCATGCTTGAAAATTAGAGGCTTGAGCCAAAAAGCAAAAGTTTCAATTTTCTCAAAAACGGCCCCTACGATTTTTTTAAAACTTCTTCGATTTTTTTTTCTTAAACACTTTTGTATTTCTCCAAAATGGTACTATTCATAGAGCCATTTTTCTGTTATAAGAAATTTCCAGGGACGACTCGCCACCATTGAAATTGGGTAGACAACAAAAATTATGTTCCTTTCTCTTGTCCTTTTAAGACGTAGCATACTGCATACATAGAACGTGAATCCGTAGGTATTCATTTCAGCTATCGATATAGATCTTAAAGCAAAATCTGAAATCTTGTTCTTCTTTTAAGTCTCAACTGGAGTTCTTGAGATAAAAAGGAGAAAAAATATTCCCTAAAAATTAATTATATAACGGATCGAAGGCAGAAATACTTTATTTATTTAAAGCAGGATCGGCAAAATGAAAATCATAATTAACCATTATTGAATAACAAAAATCAATCAATCAAATTAAACCACAGCGAGCAATTAGACATTTTCAATATTGTCTTTTTTCCCCATACAAAAAAACAAAACCTAAAAAAAAATCAATTGAACGAAACAAAAACATGTCTTCGACTGTTTTCGTTTTTTCCCGAACGCACAGTGGACGCAAGGTTGAAATGAACTAAAAGAAACAAAAAATTAGACATTTTCAATTATGTCTATTTTTCCCATACAAAAACCAAAAACAAACGTGTGCTGGCACTTCTTTCCCGAAACAAATTCAATAGAGAACGAAGACATTTTTCGGGATGTCTTCGTTTTTTCCCGAACTTGGTATGAAGTATGACGTTGACGTTGATCGTTGACGTGTGTTGTGTTTGTGTATATCTTCTTTGTTCAATGTTCGCATTTCAAATTTCACTATGCTATGCGATTTGAATAAGGGTTGTTTGGGTTTATTTATTAATTCATTATTTTATTACTATTTTATTTATTATCTATTCATAGTTTATTCTTGATATTTTCTTCAGCCTATCGATTTCGTTTGGGTAGACACTGTCTTAAATGTCTATATGACGGTTCGTCCCTGGAAATTTCTCAAAAATTAAAATCAGATCAGTTTAATTTTTCCGAAAGTACGTTTATATTGCCCAAATAATATTTTGTTTTCAAAAATATTCGATCAATAAGTAATAAAAATCGAAATTTGCTTATAAAATGTATATTTACATATTCTTGAATACTGCTTACCCAAAATAATTTTAAGACGTTTTCCAAAAATTTTATGGGCAAAAAATTTATTAAAAAAAACCGCTCCAAGAGAAATCTTATGACATCAATTATTTTTGGTCTTAGTAAATTTTTCTATAAATATTTGTATTTATGAATTTGCAATATATGTTCTAAATTTTTAATGTTTTTTATGAGTTATAATTTGGGATACAGGAGCAAGTTCGTACGGCCCAGTGGTGTACATATTTTCATGAGGAAATGTGAAGATATTTAACTGCGAGTTGTTACACGAAACGATTTATAATCCTCTAGTTAAATTTTATTTTATTTTAAGTTTTTTGTTGATTTGGCATCACTGATACTTTTTATCCTTTTAATTAAAGCAGAAAACCGGCTTAGAAAATTCAGTTAAATAATGAAAAACGAAGTTTAAAAGCAACTGTCGTAGTTTGTGCGTATACGAAGCAAACATTTTATTAACTAATTAAATTCAAAACAGAAATATTTTACTAACAAATTAATTCAGAACAAAAATATATTACTCAAACCTTAATCATCTAAGAAATACCCAAATTCTTGAACCTTTGAACGCTTTGTGCTTCTCATATCACAATTACATACTTCTTTTAAAACGCCTAGAAAAAAAGTGCGAGCTACTTCACAACTTCGCCTTTTGCCATACGTCAGGTTTCCTCGGACAAATTTGTAGCTGTGGCTTACTTCCAGACACAGGTAGGCCATTGACAACCTCTGGCTTCCATTTATTAACAAAAGCGTTTACAACAATACTCGTCTCCGGCGCATTATTCAAATGCACATGATGAGTGCCCTCAAGAATGTGAAATTCAAAATTTGGATTATTGTCCCGAAGAACTGGGATCACTGGATCATTTTTTTCATCGATTCGAATTGACTGCGATGCTTTGATCAATAAATGCGGAATTTTTATTCGTTTTGCCATGGCCACCATCGCCGGCACATCCTCAAAAAATCCAATTAAATACTTCACTTTGGGATCTCTCGAAAAGTAATACCTTGACGGATACAATGATGACTTGGCGACATTTGTTCGGATGAGATGCTTGCATTTATCCATGTCAACTGAATTATTTGAACCCTCATGGACCCTTCGAACAATTTCTTCGTAGGCATACGATGGTGGTGCTCGCATTTCTCTGTCACGAATGCGTTGCTCTTCAAGGAGTACGCCATCGACAGCAGTTTTCATAAGCCAAATGACGTGATCTCCTGAGTTAATATACGGATGGAAGCCATCGATTTGGATGAGCATGTCAACTCGTTCCGGGAAGTGAGCAGTGAAGACATAAGAGAATATACCAGATACCGAATGACCCATTAATGAGACCTTTTTCCAATTGAAGTAATCCATTACTCGGAGGATGTCTATCAAATAGCTGTGGTTATGGTAGACAATTCCTTCGGGTAGATGAGATGATTCCCCATGGCCAGGCATGTCGATGGCAAGGACGCCAATGTGTGGCGGCATCAGTGGTATGAGGGTGTCCCAAGTGCCATAGTTGTCTAGCCAGCCGTGCAGCGCTAGAATGGGTCGGACATTCTTTGTGCCATACCAACGTCCAGCAATATGACCCCACGGCACTGGAATTCTGATCTCTTCGAACTGAAATGAAAGAGATTAATAAGTAAGAAAAAACCATATAGAGGGTTCCTGTCTATCTAGAGAGAAGGCATGAGGGGGATTTGTCATGAGATAAAAACCAAAATTAGCCAACATTTCTTTATCAAAATTGATAAGCGTTATAATTTTTATTTAATCCTCATATTAACTGATTAAGGAATTTTATCGGAGTCACAATATCTCAAGTGCATGAAATCGACTGTCGAACAAAGATCAAAATAAGGAACATATGGTTTTATTTACATGAAAAGATTATTTAAAAAAATAAACACAAAAAAAAAAATCAAAATTTAACCGGCTTAATTTTTTTTTTTTTTGACGGAAGATATTTCTTTTCTTTTTTTCACTCAAACAAAACCACTCAAAACAAGTTTGAAATAATAAACCTAATCAGTGTCCAAAAGCTTACTTATTCATCAAAAATGAAAAAAAGCTTCATGACCAAAACATAACCTAGCAAAGAAAAGAAAGAAAAAAAAACTCACTTCTCTCGTTTTGACTTGCGGCAAAGTCATTTCGATGTTCATTTTAATTTGGTTTCTCTGCCTCTGCGAGCGTCTTTTCACTTTTGTCTTTATTCATTAATGTCAACAACAGACATCTTCAACGTCAGAACACTTTAATTTGCAAGAATTTGAAATTAATTCGATCACAAAATATTAAATGAAATGAACAACAAAGAAAAATTGCTTGCGCTTCACACAACAGCTGACTTCTGTCAAGACCAAACTACTTCTGGTTCTCACTTGAACTTTAAAATATCCGCGGGAAATTTCTAAGCATGTTAGAAGTTTTTTTTTTATAACAACAAATCGACAAAAGTGTGGAATTCTATGTAGTGATGACTAAACCGTCAGAGCTTATAGGCTGCAAGCTTGCAACAGGTTTTTAATTTCTTCAAGCTTTTCGGACTGTAATCTAATCTCAATTATAATAGTTTGATTTCTGTTTGCCAGGGTTAAGGTGAGAGAGGTTATAATTTATTTGATGGCATTTTTTGTAATTGTCATGAGATATCAAAGGTTAAGCACTCAGTGGATACGTGAGTTTCTCTGATCAAAATTTTACTATCAACAAAGTTGCAATTCGGCAAGCAATATCATCGTAAGCATTTTCAACTCCGGATTTTGTTATTTGAAAATATTACACTGTTTATCCACGATAACACCATAATTGGTCACTGTGGGGAATTTAAACTATTATCTAGGTATTTAAGAGAAACAAATACTGTTTTCGACATGATTGATTTCAATGCTAGTAGATATTTATATAAATGTTTATTGTTAATTTTATGCTGCCAAACCATTGGTCGTAAGATTGTACTTGCTAAAAGCTCTCTTCGACCAATTCTGATAGTGTAAGAAAAATGAAGGGTTATGTAGTTCATGGTACTACTTAAAACAACTTATTAGAAAAATGGTCTACTCGTTAAAACAAAATATTTGTTGAAAATATGCTTACAGAGGACCTGACCCGACATACATAGTTTTGAAATTTTGTTTTTGTAAATTCTTAATGAAAGATATTATTTATCTTTGAATCATACTAAAGTATAGGACAATTCCATCTTATGATTTTTTTTTTTATTAAATAACTCAGCGTTTTTATATCATATTTTATCTATGAAAGTTCATTCATCAGAGAAACGCAAGTCGGGTCAGCTACTGTTCACAAATCAAAATCGATTTCTTGCAAGTTATTCGTAGAGTTATTTACTATGTCCGCTGGTAAGCTGAATTATTTAGGAGTTGCATTGTATTACTAAGTTCTTATCAAAGAACTGTCCAAAAACTAACAAAATTTCTCGTTTAAAAATAATCCATTTAGAGGAACTAGCTCCGAAGGGAACCGTTTGGCAGTACGAGAAAGCCAACTGGTACGGTCTCGACAGCTTTTTCCCGAGCTTTTACTGGTCACTATACTTCCTCGATAGTGACGTAGACTCCAGCGCAAATACGATTACTAATACGTGATTATTTTGGGAATGAAAACTTTTATCCCAAATAAAGTTAAAAGTATTAAACCCAAAAAAATCATCGTTTAATTCCATCTGTAAAAAGGTTATCAGGTTAAAAGAATTACATTTCCGCTGTTTTAAAGACAATCGAACTGAGAAAAACTGTTTGAATATGCCAAGAAGGCCTGCAATGCCCATATTCGTCGGACCAAGTTTTTGCATGACCAAAAATTAAGGCAAATAATACTGCAATGGCCCAAAGGCAGTAAGAATTTTTGGTCATTTGTAAAAAATATGAAGAATTTTTCTTCTTCCATTTCCAGTTGTAAACTCTTTTGTGAAAGCTAACATTTTTGCTAGGCAGTTTGCCGCCAACTCTACGCTACCAGAGAATGTCATGATTCCCCCAGTTCTTGAGCGCGTCAATGATTCTATGGGTTACGGATTGCATAAATGCAACGAACTACAGACACATACAGCACATACAGGCCATCGGCTGAGACAGAACAAGACATTAATGCAACAGAGAGAGAGAGAGAGAGACAGATAGACACATAGAAGGAAAGAACACATAACAGAAACCTACGTGGCACAGAGGAGGAGACATAGGCTGGCGAATTTTGTAGAAAAAGAATGCTTTCCGCCGAAGCTGGGGATTGAAACCGCTGTTTTGGCTTAGCAATCGACTACTCTTTCCTCTGAACCAGGGCCACCTGCTGGTCCGGATTGTATCTCCGTTATTATTCTGAAAAGGTGTTCTTCCATGCAATTTCCACAGCATTTGTCCAGTCAATTACAAAAAAAGGCGAATTTTCTTCTCCCTCCAATTATCGTCCAATTGCTCTTACGTCCCTTCTATCTAAGGTCATGGTAACGCTGATAAACAACTATCAGCACAAGAAATATCTCGAAGACCGAATCGGTCTAGCTACTTGTCAGGATTTCCGACACATACACAAACCCAGAAGAATTATTGTGAGTAGGTAAGGTACCTATAAATAAACATGCATGCATTATCTTTAATTATTTCAAAAAGTTGGATTGTTGGCTTAAGAGTTAGATGGAGAGAGGGTGATATACCATTTTATAGACCTTGGAGGTGATTATTTCTAAAACTGACTTAAGTTGTGTTCATTGACACTGTGCTGGACTGTTCTAGACAGAAAAGTACAGCTTTTTGCTGTTCATTGAGGTTTTTTCTGTGCTGATCTGTTCTACTTTCCTGTTCATTGACAAACCTAGAACAGTTTAGAACAGGATTTTCTGTTCTTGCTTTTGAGTCAGATCAACTTAGAACAGACTGAAAAATGTCAAAATCGAAGTTGTCATTTTTTTTGTTTACGTTTTGATTTGGCTGTGCTTTGTGTTTTTTTCTCGTGATATAAAAATATTAAAGTAAAGTTATTTTGCCAATTTGTTTAATTTGTTCAAATAAATAATTATAAAATAAATTGGAAACAATGCATCAAATTGAGTTGACGTCCGAGGAAGGAAAGACTGTGGTTGTGCAGTGTTCACCAAATACGCGGTTGAATATCGAAAGAGGTTAAAATGAAACGAAATATTTCTATTGCATTAAATTTAATAAAATGTTATAATTTATAGATGAAAATTTTCGAAGCCAGGTGTTTCAAAATTCATTAATAGGTGAGCAAGATTTCGTGCCCATCCCGCCAGTCGTTCACCAAGGCAATGATTTTAGAGAGCAGTCAACATCTGTGCAAGCTTCAGAGGAGCGACAGAGCCAGAAGGCCGTTTGGCTAGATGGAGACTGTCTGCTCCTTATTTCTCTTTACAGGGAATTGTACCCTAGGCTTGGCAAAAATGTTGCACTAAAAACCAAAAGGAAGCTTTGGGAACAAATTGCCGACAAAATGAATGAGCAGGCAACAACAAACTTCAGCTCTTGCCAAGTGGAAGGGAAGTGGAAGAGTTTGGAGAGAGCATTCAAAAATAAAATGATCCATAACAAAAAAACTGGGAATGATCGAGCGACATGTCCATATGAAAAGTAAGTAAATTAAATAAAAGTTTGTGTGGCAAAAGTTGTAACAAAATATTTAAATATTTCAGAGAACTAGCAGATGTGTTGCTGAACCGCCCATCGATCGCTCCAGCGTATTTGTTGGGGAGCACCATCGACAGTGGGATTTCAAGAAAAGAAATACTCCAACAATCAGGAATTAATCCAGGTATTCTTAAATAAATTTTAAATAGAATATCTTATATTTATACGGACACAATTTTTAATTAGATCCTCCAACACCCGTCCAAGTCGATGAATCGAATGATCCTGTACCTGACGTAGATGAAACCCAACCACTAGCAGATTTCACTGGGTACACCGAAGACGGCCCACCACAGAAAAAAATTAAAAGGGCGGAAACGATTGCTGGTGAGCTGTCAAAGTGGAGGCAGCAATTTATGGAAGAAAGCCAACAAAGGAAGGAATACAGGAGAGAGAAATTAAAGGCATATAGGGAAAGAACAGAGGAACTGAAAAAAAGTAGGGAACTAAAAGAAAAATTTCTCGAAAAGCTCTCCGAATAAAAAAAAAACTAAAGATTGTTGAATGTGGAATTATTACTAAAGACTGTTCTTATTTATTATTGTAATGTTTATTCTCTGTTATATTTATAATTGTTGTTAACGTAAACTGTTTTTATAATTGTAATGTTTTAGTAATAATAATGTAATAATTAATGTATCGTTTGATAAATGTAATTGTAAAACAAATGTAAAGAGTCAATTATTAAAGTCAAATATAAAAGAATAAAAACTAACTTTTTGAATGATTTCTCAATTAAAATAGGAATATACTTCGTCACATAAAGTATTGCGGCGGGCTGCTCCTTGCGCCTGCTCATGTGCATTGTGTTCCTGCTGGTTTTCTTCTACAGGTTCCTGCTCAATTTCAATTGCAAACTCATCGTCATTACACATGTTGTGAAGAACAATGCAGGCCCTTACAAAATGGCACAGTTTTTTCATCCCTCTCAATTTGCAGTAATATAGCTGCCGAAATCTTTGTTTCAAAATGCCGAAAGAATGCTCTATTACAATTCGGCCAGAGCTAAGCTTTCGATTGAAAAATTTTTGACGCGACGTTAAATGACCATTGTCACGATACGGTGTGATCATGTACTGTGAACATGCATACGCCGAATCGCCTAAGAGAAAAAAGGTTCCACATCGACTTGGTAGCTGATTGTAAATGGTTGAATTTTCATAGACTCTGTTGTCATGGACGGAACCTGGATGGCCAACAAAAATGTCAATGAATTTTTTCCTTTCGTCACATATAGCTTGTAGGCAAACACTCGTTATGTTCTTTCTGTCAATGTAATCATTTTTCCCATGCTTAGGAGGGTCAATTCGAATGCGTGTACCATCAATTACACCTGAAAATACAAAAAAACTGTTAGACAGTAGATGCAATAGCAAAAAAAAGTTTATTTCATACCAATTACTCCATATATTCCTGTCTTATTTTGCATCCACTGAGCAGTTAAGGATTTCCTTTCGTCGTTTGGCCATTTTATATATGATTCGCAAAGGTTACTAAGGAAGTAAATTACTCTCTTTATGATAGTCGAGACAGTCCCCAAGGCAAGATTGAATCTATCCCCAATGTCTCGAAATGAGCAAGCCTCATGCCCTACAGAATTGTTTAATGAAATGAGTTTTAGTGAGAAGTTAAGAAGGAACAATTTTTTGCTTTGGAGAACAATAAGCATACCTGCAAACCACAGGAATAGAGCTAAGTGTACTTCTGCCGAAAACGTTTTCCGCTGTTCCAATGTAAGGTACTCTTCAGAAGTTGAAAACTTGTCGACCAATAATAACATTCGTCACACTTTCATTCCAATCATCTGAAGAGGAATCCGACGAAAAATCACTATCGGTGTCTGAACCACTAACATTTTCATTTAGTATTATCTTAGCAATCACTTGATTTTCCATTTCAATAATTTTTAATAATATTTTTCACAGTAAAAGCACAAAAAATGAAAAAAATAAGCGAGAAACGAAAATTCACACCATTTGCAATTTGTTTTGTTTTTTTTTTTTTACAACTGACGTTTAACTGACTGTTCTAACTTGATCTGACGTTTCTCACGAAACTGTGCTGTGCTGTGCTGTTCTGATCTAGAAAAAACCTCACTGAACACAACTTTAGTTGGCTTTTCGAGCGATAACATTTTATTCTTAGAAGTTACCACTTCATAACAGAAAAGACCAGAAGAAGAAAAATTCGGGACAATTCCCTGTAATTTAATCAAACAGAATTAGATCTACACTTGTTGCCCACGACGTGCGTCGTCCGCCTCAACCTCATCCACCGACCAGAGGTGCATCATGTCCGCATGGGAATTTTGTTGCGAAGTTACAGTGGACTCCCTCTAAATCGAAATTGTTCTTAACTCGAAGCCTTTATATATATATATATATGTATAATATATACATGTAGGTATGTATAATTTTCCCCGTTTTAGCTACTCTTTTCACTAATGCTTTGCTCTTATTATTCGTAACTTATTAAAGTAACGTTGAATAGCTTAAATCTTTCCTCAAAAAACGAACAATTCAATTCCAAAAGAATTGTTCAATTTTATTTAGCAGTTGCTAGGATAAACGCGTTCAAACAATCAGAAAAATGAAAAATTTGTTGCCGTTTTTTAAACATTTTCCACTGATTCCTATTGTTATATATCCTAAGTCTTTCCTTAATTAATGAACTATTCAACACAAAAAGAATTGTTCGATTTGATTTAGTAGTTCCTGAGAGTAGTTCCTTTCAAGCAAACAACAGAAGCCTTTAAAAATGTAATTTCTTTGTTTTTTTTCCACATTTTTCATTGACGCTTCACTCTTATTGGTAGCAGCATAATATTAAATACTATAGCTTCAAGCCTTCTACATTAAATGGATCATTTAACATTAAAAGAATTGTTCAATTTGATTAAGCAATTCCTGAGATAAAAACGTTAAAACGCAGAAAAATTAACATTTTTGCCGTTTTTCCACTTTTTCTACTGTTTCTTCGCTTTTTTTTTGACAAATCTTAATGTTAAGTAGCCTAAAGCTTTCCCAAATAATGAATTATCCAACACAAAAACAAATTATACCATTCGAACCAGTAGTTCCAGAGATTACCGCGTTCAAGCGAACAAACTCTTCAGCTTAATATAGATATAGATAAATCGAGACGCTATTAATTTGGGGCAAACAACCATAGTATGCGATGACATCATGACACAGTTTTTAATAAAAAAAAAAAAAAACGAAAATCCTTCCACAATTAAAAAGATCAAATAGAACAACGAGAATTTTTCTAATTTGCATCACAAAGGGAAATACTCTCTTTGACTTTGACAAAGAGGAAAAAGAACAACAATAATTACTTTTCCAACACATTGACCTAAATTGCATCACACTTTGATGATAACTTCAAACAACGTTCGACATCATTAAAGCCGCAATCATATCCCTAAACAAAAAAAGAGAACTTAACCTTTGTCTGAGTCTTTTTCTGTTTTTGTTTCCTTATAGCCAAGACCCAAATCACAATTCTGCTGCAAATGACACGTCGACCTTTGGCTACGCACTTAAAATCTTACAAAAAGGAAAAAAGTACGAAATAACAAATGTTTTCACCTTAAATGTGTTGTACAAAACGAAATCTTCATTTGAAAAGTTTTTCTTTTTTTTCGAAAGAAGGTATGAGATCCATATATTAATTGTTTGGTTTTGGAAAAAAGTCAAGAAAATCTTCTCACGTAGTGGGATCATTTTTCTTCCAGCAAAATAGCGCAGCGGGCTTGAGCATGTTTCGAATGATGAATGGAGTGGATTTGAACGTGGTGTTTTAAAACATGGTTACCAATTCGAGGATTAAGAAAAGAGGTCTAAAGATTTCACTCAAGTCCCAAATTTTTAC
Organism: Sphaerophoria rueppellii; assembly: GCA_920937365.1. Taxonomy (NCBI): domain Eukaryota; kingdom Metazoa; phylum Arthropoda; class Insecta; order Diptera; family Syrphidae; genus Sphaerophoria; species Sphaerophoria rueppellii. The sequence goes on from CAKKXW010000001.1 coordinate 113,662,742, forward strand.
TATTTCTTGTGCAATCTAGAGATGTAATGTGATTTTACATTAGGACTTTCGCACAGCCCTTCTTCCTGATATAGCGGATGTCAAAACCTCTACGTTCCTTGCAGAAAAAGCTTACAATTTTCCATAGAAACTTAATATCAGGAACAAAGATTACAGCGATTCTGGCAACCTCAACCGTAATGCATGATGGCAAATAAATCGCGAAGGTGGATGGCACGAAACACACTTTTGCTAGAGATGTGTGTCTGTCCCATTTTATTCTTATTTTTCGTTGTATTCCACCGAAAGTAGTGTTACCGGCAAGTTGGAGGCGAATATTCAACCGAGATATTACAGTTTTGTATGTTGTTAATGTGCTCTTTAGCAAACATGGGGGAAGGAACTCAACGAAAGAAAAAAAAAACCCAAAACAGCTACGTGCTTATCCGATGGCACTTTGCATGCTGCGACCATCATCTCTTTTTCTTCGAAAATGTACTTACTTATAATCGGGATTATGCTTTCTAGTCTCGACTTGAAGGTAATTTTTCTGTTCAACTTTTGAAAATTTCAGTTGTACTTCGCATAATGAATATAAATAGTTTTGCCTTGCCGTCGCACCCTGGCAGAGTGGTACGACAAAAATGTCCTTTTGGAGTAGGGACAAAATCACTTTTATTTAAGTCGAAAGTCTCCCAAGAATCTGTTGAATCCCAATTTAAAATGAAAACTTTGAATCATGCCAACAAAGAAAACAGAAAATAAAAAATAAGAAATATTTTCAGAAGTCAGATATCATCGTCGTAAGACACAAATCATATACTCTACGGGTCCATGGGCAGGCTGACTGCAAACAGGAAATTGGTTCAACTTGCGTTATCATTCCTAATGATAACTGACAACGACTGTGGTGGAGCTGGGAACTTCGCAAAGTGATGGATGCAGGGGGAATGAGAAATGAAGTCTATCATCATTCAAAACGTAAGCCCACCTCTTGCTGTTGGACGAGCGAAGACGTAGTATGGAGTTGGAGGAACATCCTCTTCAATTCTCGACGTGCCATCGTGAGTCTTGTTTTTGGAAGAAGAAAGCATGAAATTTGAATGAATGAATCATTCAAATGGACGGAAAATGAAAATGAAGCGCCATTCTTGAAAAAGCTAAGGAAAATTTAATTTGTAAGGGTAGGTTAATGGGGCCCTGTCCTGGGCCATAATTTGCGTATACAGCTCTCAGCTTTGTCTTCTTCTGCATCCATAGAGCAGGCATTTGCCGAGAGCTAAGCAAATCGTCTTATTCACGGAATATCAAGATTCTTATGATGTTTGCTTTCTTGCCTTCAACGTTGAGCCATCGCATCGCAACGTGTTGGCATCGCAACATCATCTTCGAGAAGGACTCTTATTTGGATTCATTGTTTAGGGAGCCGGAAGATTTAGTGTTTACGAAGTGAGTTATTGTGTGGTGAATGATAATTCCCATAAAAAAGACAATAAGATTTAGCATTAGACTTCTGCTGCAAGTTGTTTGAGTATTGTTTACTTATTTATATGCGTTGGAATAATGGTCTTTTGTGTGAGTTTTGTGTTTTTGTTTACAGATGCGGGAGTTGCGTTCAAGCCAAACCAACAAATGTGATTATGGTTCATAATGTTCGCCGTTTAGTGGCGTTCAATAAAAGAAAATCTTTTGCAGGTCTTGGTAGCTTAAGAGAGTTTTCAAATTAATTCAGTGTTAAGTTTAATTTTGTGTTCTGATAGGGCTGAATTTTTTAAAAAGTCTTTTTGTACGGACTTAGAAGGCAATTGAGCATGGTAAAGTCCTCTCACTCAATATAAAATCATCATCGTCATGTATGGTGCAGACACATAAACCTTGACAACATCTGATGTAAACGGCTTAGATTGGTTCGAAAAAAGATCTTTGAGCTATTTCTTTTCGCATAAATGGAGAATAAAGACAAAGAGAAACATATCATCGGCACTGACCTAGACAAAAATGTTATGAACCAGTGACTTAGATGTCTGGATCATGAAGAGCAGATAGAAAATGGTGATCCGTCTCGTAGAAACTTACGATCCAACATAGACATTGCAGAAAAAAGGCTGCGAATTGAGTAGATAGATTAGATTGATTGATTTTATTTTCATCATTTCTTAACATTATTTATAAATAACAAAATCAGAATTAGCGAATTGAGTACATCGCATAAGTGGTAGATGACCTCAACCAACTTGGTGTGTGACCGAATTGCCTGAAGACATTTGTAAGGTAAGGCTCTGGTCAAGTGTAGGGATTTTCTTAAACTTTCATTATGAGGACACGCCTCAATTTCCTTCGTCCACTATTCCGTAGGCTGGGAGATAGCACTTTAGTGAAAATTCCACCACTTCGATTTTACGCCACCGATCACAGTTCAATCTACTGGGTGATAACGGAACTAATAACTTTCTGGCAAAAAATGGATAGTTTTGCTATTTCCGAATAGATGACGTCGAGATCAGTGTCAAAAAATCGTGTTTTTCACCATTTTCATAAAAGTGCATTTTACCAAAGAAGATCGAGAAGTCATAGAAGTGCTTATGAAAGCTGCTACGCACTTGCTCATTAGTTCCACTATCGCCTTTGAGGTGACGCTATTAAACGTTTTTATAAGCAATTTTCAACGTTTCCATATTTTGCTATCGGTCACAGCACTATCTCTTAGGAAACAGCGGAAAGAATGGTTGAAATATGTCGGGATTTTTTTTAAGCTTCCATATGGGATCACAGTTTTTCTCGTGGATTATTCCGTTGGCTGGAAAATTGCACATCTGTGAAAATTTCAACATTGCTATTTTCCTTTATCGATTGGGCTATAGAGGAAGTAATGATTTAAATGTTTCTATTGCATAATTGGGTAGTTTCGCTTTTTTTTTTTTTCTCAAAATTCATTTTTTATTCATTATCACTTACAACTACTTATTACTAGACAAAGGAATTCAAACTAGCTTATTATCTAAAATCTTATATTTAACTTACTGGCCCCAACCGGGCGCTCTAAGGAATTCATGATCAACTTAAAATTAATGCCTTTCGGCCTATGAACTATTTTATTAATTTTTATAGCTGTTTCTTGTTAGAAAATTAAAAAAAAAACTAACATAGTATCATTTTTTATTTTTGTTCTTACAGGCTACTTAAAATTAGGTCCTTAAAAATAAAACTTAAAATTAATTAAAACTACCTATTCTACCTAACAACTACTTACGAACTAGAACAACCACAGCAGCAAATCTCTATCATTTTTATTTAATTTTTTTTTTGTATTTTTTACATTTTTTTTGTAGTTTTTTTTTTTTTTTATTTCTTTTTTTTTTTTCATATCTTTTTTTTTTTATTTTATATTTGTTGTCCTTGTCAATGTTTGTGCCACCATGCATGCCTACTCTACTTAAACCTAAACCCAAAACCCTTAAACTAAAACAAGTATGTAAGCCGGCCAAGGCTCAAAACCCCACCCCGACTACTCATTGTCAAGTGCTGACTGAAGCCACCAGAACTGGTTCTCCTGCTTCACCCTATCGATTCGGTCCCGTTCGGACACAGCCCTACTGAACCGAAGGAGCTCTGCTCCGTCTTGTGCGAGGATGTCTCGACCGTAAAGGAGCCGCCGATCGACGGAGGGTAGTTTCGCTATTTCCCAATAGATGGCGCTGCGATCGGTGCGAAAAATAGCAATGTCCAAATTTTCGCAAAAGCGCATTTTACCAAATAAGGGTATCTACGCCCCACGAAGGAACTCGAAAATATGAAGCTTATGAAAATCGCTAACTATTTCGTTCATTGGTTCCGTTATCGCCTTATAGATGGCGCTGCTACTACACGTTTTTGTAAGAAATTTTCAACATTGTGATTTTTCGCCACCAATCACAGCGCCATCTATTGGGCTATAGCGAAACTAATGACTACAAGTGAACTGTAGGGAAGGATATGTTATGCATTTGAGTTTCTCAGCGGTCGGTCGGTTGGTATGAGAATCTGGTTTAAGCTAACCGGTCGGTTTTTATGATGGAATTTTGATGGTTTCTGACTAACGGAGGAGGACTATGTGTAACTTTTTGTTACAAATTTCATTGCATTGATTTTGATCTGATGTATTTTAGAGACCAAGCTAAGAATGTCAGAATAATTCTTTCCTTTGACTTGCTATAGTTATAACCTCTTGAAGCACCAGGACCACCCATGAAAACAAGTAAATTTGTGGAAAATGCATTTTTGGCATTTTAGGAAGTTTCGCGTAAAACTTAGCAATTTAAGTCAAACGGTCATAATTTTTTAAATCTTCAAACTCATAAAATCCACCCTACCTGTCAAGAACATCTCCAAATCATTAATTTAAGCTTAACTAATTGACTTTAATATTTCCTTTATAACATCCCATCCATCGCTGCGGTGAAGCACAACTGTCAAATTAACACACGCGTCATCTGTTATCCCGAACCACACCTTCTTTAAATCTTTAATCACTTTGTCTCATTTATCATGCCAAAGATAAATTCTTCGCAAAAACCCACTCGAGTTCATTTAAAATCTATTCTCAAGCACTTTTCACATCAGCATAAGTTCAGCGTTAAATTTTCGACTGCACATTTAAAAATTATTAAATTTTGTTCTTGTATACATTTTTCATTAAATTAAACGCCTACGACGTCAATTCAGCGCTTTTGAAGACATTGTTCTTTCGCAACGTCACATCTTGCCTGAGTATTAAATACGAGTAGACATATTTTAAGTCTCCAAAGGGATTTGCCAAGTCATCTCAATCATGAGAGGTGCCCCAAAGTCAAGCCATGTGTTGTTGTTGTGTATTTAAGAATTTTCATACTCTTCAATTTTTTTGCCTTCAAAGAGGTGGTCGGGCACATTGTAAATGTCAGAACGTTTCTTTATGATTCATAAAGTGCCAAAGCGCTCGTAATCCATCTCAACAGCATTTCACACGGTCCTTTTTAACTGCCTGCCTGCTTTGCCTTAGCATAAAAAGTATATTCTTAGCCAAGTCTAAGGTGTTTGTGTATTAAATTCGCGCGTATTTATTTTATCTCCCAAAGGAAATAATCTTTTCCAATAAAATTTTATGGCATTCTACAAAACTTGTCAGGATGGTTCCGTTTTTGTTGTCGTCGTTGTCTTCGCATCTTTCCAATTCGTTTGGCCCTCCCAAAGCCATCTGGTTGTCAGAATTGTTGTAAAAGCTTTTTTGTAAACACAATCTTCGTTGAGATAAACTCAATATTATTGTTCCGTTTCGATACCTTATTTAAAAACACAATTTATCTCAACATAATAAGATCCAAGCAGCGAAATGGCCAATTTATTATTTTTTAGTGTCCTTCTGATTCCTGCAATTAGAGATCGAAAGGAACTTGATTCTGATGCGGTCGATGTGGAGTATGGGGGCGTTTCTTCTGTTGTGTCCTGACACTTTACACAAACAACTTCAATGTTTTTGTGAAATTTATTGCGATCGTAAATTACTACAAAATGGGGAGGGTTGAGTGCGAAGCAGTAAATTTTGAGCGGATTATTTGGTGGAAATTATTGAGACACAAAAAGGATAAGGGATAAAGTACTGAGGATGTTTATCAGGTATAGTTTGGGGATTGAGGGCGAATTGTATTGTACACACAAACACGCCTTATACATGCCGTCCTTCCTTTCAAACTTGGTCTTGCTTTATATGAGTTAAAACTTCCCAAAACTGTAATTAATTTGCATGTACGTTTTCTTTTATTTCAGACAAATAACTCCGGCCATAAAAAGTGAAACTTTCTCCAGAGGCAAATAACAAGAACTTATAATTATTTCCGCGAAATAAACAATAACAGCAAAAAATTAATAGAATAATTGAAAACAAAAAACAAAAGTTTATTCGAATTTACAACTTCAAGTTGAGACTCTTTCAGATTTCCTTTTCCTTGGCAGGCAAAATGGACAACACTCTCCGTTGCAAAAAATGGAAGGCAAGAAAAAACCATAAATAATAAATAATGCAAACAACTAAGAAAGCTATCTGTGCAGTTAAAAACACTGCGAGGTAAGTTGCAACTCTCATTCCATTTCGAACAAAAAAAAGATGGAAGGAAAGTTATAAAGTTGATCATAACAACTGTGTCCATTTCCGTCCTCGGCCATATCCACATCCGGCGGTGGATACAGCCACTTCCCTAATTCATTGTCCACTCAACTGGCTTGCAATTTTGTTAAGAACTTTAATAACCCAAGTTAAATACGACTACTGATCCTTCAGCTGCTCCCTGCTGCTCATCCATATCCATCGTTCTAGTTTTTATTATCATTGATACAATGCAAACGGTTGTGGTTCATCATTTTTGTTTTTTTGGTTCGTTAAACATCCACCATCACTCTCAAACAACCCGAAGGGGATAAAACAACCACAGCTGCTCCGACAGTCTCACTATTCCCATTTAAATAATTCAAATTTGTTGCACAAAAATGATTGAAGTCAAATGATAATTTTGAATTTGTATCCTTGCAACTTTGACTATCGACGACCAACGACGACGACAACGAAAGTTGAAGAGAAGTCTCCAAAGTCATTCAGATTCAGCTGGCATGCTCTTCTGTCGAGTTGTTCGTCTTGAATGGCAACACCGCACCACCACCGACCGCACCGGAAAGGACCACGACCATCAGGACACAGCTCGAGGAAAAGAATACACAAGAAGTGCTTCGGTGATTTTTCTGGGTTGTTGCAGTTCGTTTTTGTTTTCATTCACCTGGATAAAGTTATGCACAATTTTTCTGAAAATAGTACTGAAGTACCAGTTACCCTCTATCCCCCCCAGGGGGCTCTAACTTCAACTTGATGCTGCTGCTCTCAGTAGGTACTCTCAATATAGATGGTTGAACATAGAGCAACAATTCGTTATTCTGAGTTCAGACAGTGAGGGAGAGTGAACATTTTCTGAAGAGAGTTGAGTTGAGTGGAAAAATGGTTTTCCAGTGTTTTCTAAAATGGACAGTCTTTTGTTTGTGGGTGTGTGTTTTTAATTTTAATAAATGCAAACGTTGAGCATTACACTTTTTCGCATATTGTTTATCATTTTTGTGGGCAAACAGAAATTAAAAGTTTGTTTTATTTTTTGGTAGTGTTGGGTTTATATAATTTGAAATTAATTCATTTAAATGATGATTGTATTTGTTGACTGTGAAAAGGGCAAATAGTTTCCGAGAGAAAATGCAATTAAGGAGTTTTGAAAAATATATTTTAGCAAACTTTTTGCGGCTGCAATCAAATTAAAACGATAAAGTGATATTGATGCACTTTTGCTAATATGATAGTTGAAAAAAAATTAAAAGTTGGAAAAGAGAATTTTTCGAAATATTTTAAAGAAACTTCAGAACTTTTATTGAAAATGATTTTAACAAACAGATCTGCTCTTTCAACAGACAAATAAAATAGAGTCAAAGGTGAAAAAATTATTCAACGCATCCAGAAATAGGTTTGGGGTCGAAAGACTAAAAATTAAAATCCTGGATAATGAATTGCCGAAAAGAACTTTCTATCAGTACATTTTCCCGCTTATAATCCTACCTTTTTTCATAAAATTCCACTCCTTTTCATCCCTCAAATTTATGAGAATAAAGAAGATGGAAATCTGGTACCTTTTTCGTGTTTTCTAACAGCCTTGATTTAGACCACACTTCGTTTTCAAAAACAGACACCACATGCTGAGAATCAGGGAGAACGAAGCAATAGAAAGAAAATTGGTCCAAAGAAAGAAATTCAACAGTGAACGCCTGAGTGAGCACTCTCTGCCGTCCCTCCAAATATCACAGATGTCAAATGTCGACCGAGCCAATTACGAAAGAGAAGCAGACTAGTCAATGAGGACCCAGTCTCACCCCTAGGCCCGAAAAGGTAGAAAGAGCCATCCAAAAGCTAAAAAATACCTGCATACCGCCATACCTGCGGAACTTTTTCTATATGAAGGATGTGTTTTGATGAACCGCATGCAACAGGTCATCAACAAAGGGTATGAGGAAGAATGCATGCCCTCTGACTGGTCGATAACCTCCATATATGCCCCATCTATATGTCATGCAAAACCTACCGAGGCATATCCCTGCTTAATGTTGCATACAAAATCCTATCCAACGTACTGTGTGAGCGTCTTAAACCGTTCTGCAACACGATAATCGACACGTACCAGTTTGCCTTTAGGCCAGGCAGTACAACGATATACCAAATATTCTTCTAACTGAGACAAATCCTGGAAAAGACCAACGAATTTAAAGTCGAAACCATCCACCTTATTATCGATTTCAAAGCTTCTTATCATAGCATCCACCGCCAAGAGCTTATGAGGGTGATGTCTGATTTCGGGATCCCGAACAAACTGATCCAGCTGTGCCGCATGACGCTTAACAATACTCAGTGTATTATAGCAAATGGGTAACAGATCATCCGAGTTGTTTTAAACATGCGCTGGGCTTAGACAAGGAGATGACTGTCATGTGATTTCTTTAACAGATCCGACGAAAAATTAACCAATAGCGAATTGCTGCAACTTTGGTTTGGCAAAATAATCGGGTTCAAAATTCCTCACTCGAAATACAAAGTGTCTGCTATACAAAGCTTTGATTTTACCAGTCTTACTCTACGGCAGCGCCGTGTTTGAGGATGGTGACTGGCGAAGAAGGTTCAACCAAAGGTTCGACCGAATGGACGACAACGCTCCAGCCAAGAAAGTCTCCTCATCGCAGTCCCAGGTTCGAGACGACAGGGAAGAGCGAACTACGGTGCAAGGACCAAGTGACTGCGGATGCCAGAGCGCTTGGTTTTGGCGACTGGTGATTGCATGCGTGGAATCGTTCCCGATAGAAGGCTGCAGTATCTCAGGCTGAGATCCTTCATGGATTGGGAGCCAGTTAAGTAAATAAGTAGGTAAATAAGATACAAAATTATAGTTTAAAATTCGCGCCAATTGTTATGGAAGTCCGATCTGCGCTATAATTTTAAGTCGATGATTACATTTTTAACTTAAGACATGTTACCGTTTTGTAACTGTTGACAAAACTCTTAGGTCAAAAAATGCAAAGGCTTAAACTATAAACACTCAAATAAATCATTCCAAATTAAGGAGAAGGTACTCAATCTTTCCAATTGTATTGCTTCCCATTTGTATGGTGTTTGAATCGAATGAGTCAATTTATAAGTTTTCCGAATTCCTATGGTTTCTGAAAAAAATGCAAACACCTCAGGCGAAGATAAAATTTACTTTCCTCACTTTCCTTCTTCGGACCATATTTCGGAAAAACAAAAAAAATCATTATACACTTGTAAACAAAAAGCCTATGTCTGTTTTAGTTGACTTTTTTGTTTCAAGACCAAACACAGTATTTGCTGAGAACTATTTTGTTGGCTAAAGAATTCTGTAAATCGTTTCAACAGGTAACAAGGAGCCAGTGTAGTGTCTTATAAAAGCTCTCCGTTTGTAAGTCCGTTGGCAAGCACTCCTTTTCTCCTTTTCATTGAATTAAACGTCCATAAACAGATGTTGCTCTTCATTGAGCATCCTTATGATGATATTTTGGCAAACATCACGAAACTATTAGGAGCTATAGACAAAGCCCACTATAGTGATAGGCATTTTAAGTGGCAACCAATGGAACCATGTTCATCCTGAGGGGCGGAATCAATTACACGCTTGACAAAAGGATCAACATTCTCATTTTGAAAGAAGTTTTTTCTTTCCCCCCAATATCTCGTTCTTAAGAGAAGAAAAAGAATAAAATGAAAAATAGCGAAATTTTGTCGTCGTCTGTGGGAGAATACCCGGCTCCTTAAAGGCACAAGCATAAAATTCGAGGGTGGACACTTAAACCCCCGCATAATAAACGTGTCTTCACAAAAATCCGTACGAATGTCCCAATGGATTTGCTGGTTAGGGTTTTTTAATGTAGGTATCACAGTTATCCTCTTGTATCACAACGACACATTCATTGCATTCTTTCGTCTGCCATACAATGCTTGATTGTGTGAGATAGCTTAGTTTGTTTCCGGATATCCTTTTAAAGTGTCCTTGTGTTCAATTTGCTATCTTTATTTTTCCATCCCATACATAGTCATATTGCAGCTGCCAGTTGTTGTGTATACGACTCTGGAAGGTGGATTGTTTCATTTACACAATAAAAACTAGGACAACTCAATTGCTATCCATCCACCTACACTGTCGCATGTACATATATAAGAGAGGGCTTCATAATGTCCTTTTGTGTACTCGATTGGTGGAACTTTAGTTTGTGTGTTCTTTAAATGGACCACGACCGACGACGACGACGGACGTCGACAAACGGTCCTTGAATGGGCTGCAGTGAGAAAGGGGCACGTATATTGTATAAGTCCTTACTGAGGATCGTGCAAACATTTTATTTACGATTTATTGCGGAAGATTGCTGAAAAGGACTTTCTTATACTTCTTGAAGTTGTCAGGGATATCCCTGAAGATTGGTATATTGGGATTGTCCTTTTCTATTCTCCATGGTATCGATGCTGTGTATATATAAATGTCGGAACTTACTAACGAAACAAAATATCGTCGATGTTACTTGGCAAGAAATAAATGTGAGTTGAAGAGAAGAAGAAGAAAACAAAAATTAAAACACAAAGAAACATGAAACTTTCTGGGCACAAAATTTTTAACAGTCCTGACAACAAACAGAACAACAAGCATAAAAGCAGAAAATAAATACAACCAGCGGAGAAGTAAAAATTATTATCGATAGCGTTGGCACTAAACAGGCTGGAATTGTGGGTGTCAAGGATCTTCGGATAAAGTCGTATGTCCTTTCTTTCCATTTTCTTTTTTGAGTTGAAAAACTTTCGCATTTCAGGATGTTTCCAAGCGGAAGAATTCGTCGTCGAAGTCGTTGTAACAAGATACACGATGGCTTAACTTCTGTTTGGCGATGCTTGTGCCGCCATCGGCTGTATAACTGTAACTACTGTTTTGGAAACGAAACGAATCTCGATCTATGTCGACTCTATCGAGGTGGGAAGATGACGATGATTCTTGGCAATGATGATTTTGGATTCTCTGACCCAGTTGGCATGGTGTAAAACTTGAAACGAAACCAAACGATATATCTTTACTTCGACTCGAATGAAGAAGGAGGACGAGAAAGGACACTATAACAGAGATCTTCCTTTCTCTGGAATTTATGTAAAAGAATTTAAATATGTCATTTTGTTGTTAGACTTTTCGTACTTAAATTTAATGGAGACTAAACATGTTCTTGTGCAAATTTAACGCAACATGGTTTGGGGGCGTTGTTGAGGGCGGTCTGTTTAAATAAAACTTTGAAATAATAATTTTTCTGAAGAATACTTTTTCCAAATTCGTTATGTGACCCACAAAAAATTGTTATATATTTTTTGTTGGGGGGAAATGTAAACAGGTATTGTTGCGATATGTATCATGGGATACGAGTAAATATTTTATCAGCAACCCTTTTTTCAGTCAATTATTATTATTTGTACAAATAATGCAAATCAAATATTTAAAACTCCAGACAAATCAGAGCAAAACAAAACAATAAACAAAGTTAAAAAAAAGCAAGAAAATATTCAATTTGATAAATAACAAATCCATGGAAATGTTTCGGTTGATTTTATGGGAAACACAAACAAAAAGCCAAAAATTTGACATAACAGCAAAAGTTTATGGTGCTCTGAATTTGATTTGAAGGTTGACATGGAAATTTCATTTTGACAGAGATATCAGAAAATCAGTTTGAATTTAATCATGTCCGGTTTTGAAAGCATTTGAACAAGAACGTACGTTTACATTTTCTCGAAAAAATTTTGTGTTTTCGCTAACACTTTCAGAAAGAAGCATTCCGAAGAAAATAAATTTGATTATTTAATAAGATATTGGAAAAAGTACATTTTATCTTACAGTGGTTTAATTGGTCAAACGATTTTTGGGATATCAGAAAGTGGAAGGAACTTAAAATTCTAGAAAATGTTGCGCTGTTAAGGCCAATGTCCATGCTTCTGCACCATATAGAAGGACTGGGATGATGAGGGTGTTATATAGTTTTACCCTAGTTGACCGAGAGAGGGCTTTTCCACTCAATTGCTTTCTTAGTCCAAAGAAACGGCGATAGCAAGAGTTATCCTCGTCTGATCTCGGCGCTGGTGTTATTGCCCGTGTTTATGGCGGAGCCTAGGTAGACAAACTCCTCTACTACTCCGAAGTTATATGCGTCTATTGTGACGTTCTATCCGAACCGTTCTTGTTGGGTGTCGTTTTCCTCATTTTTTCCTAATTTACCGCTTTACCCATGTTTGCCGCTTCTGTCTGAATTCTCACAAAGGCGCCATTGACATAACGCTGTGTTCTTCCCATTATAATCAATATCATCGGTGTACACGAGCAGTTGAACAAACATTTAGAAGATAGTGCCTCTGGTGTTGACGTTGAAGTTTTGCACTATCTTCTCAAGAACTATGATCAGAAATCGTATGCCAGTGCATAGCTCGTTACCAAACTTGAAGACGCATGAGCTCATGAGTCACTGAGACATGCATAGCTTTATACAGTTTGTCTTTGAAGATGCTGTCATACGAGACCTTAAAATCGATGAAAAGGTGGTAGGTATCGATTTGGAGTTCGTAGGTTTTTTGCAGGATCTCCCGCAAAGTTAAAAAGTCAATGGTAAACTATTCTGGTCTGAATCCCCATTGATTATGAGTATGACCAATCAGATTGTTAGCGAAAGACCTCACACTTTCACATAGAACGGCAATGAGGATCTTGTAAGCGATGTTAAGTAGGCTGATTCCTCTGTAGTTGGTTTAGATTATCTTCCTTCATTTATCGGGCATGCCTTCTTCTGACCATATCTTACTGATGATTTGGTGCATGCTCCTATCTAGATCGTCGTCAGCTCGATAGCTAGACGATCCGCTTCAGCGACTTTGTTGGATTTCAGGCGTGATATTGCCGTTTTCACTTCTTTTCATTCTCTTTTTGTCCGGTCTATCCCATCGCATTTCCTGGATAGCGGTTATGTCTGTTGTTGCTTCGCTACTTAATGCTTTTCCAAGTAGTCGTTAAGTCACCCCGACGACGTACAAGCCATAACCTGGAGCACCTGTCACATGATTTAACTCCAAGTTCAAGTGCCAGAAAAACCCCTCCTTTTACGGCCTGTGCTTCAAATAAGTCAAAGTAGCTCGTTGAAGGCCATGGCTTGAAGCACGATGGATGGTTGAATCACTGAAGATAATGAATGACATTGTGTTATTTCACTAGACCATAGCAAATAAAAACATGACAACGGAAACAAATATAATAGCAGGTCCTCCCATTGATTTGATTCTAAAAGAGTACGTATAATCACTCTCAAAGGAAAAGTCCTGTTGAAAGTCCTTCCGAACTTCGCACTGCGAACTCAATTCTAATTTCTTATTCAAAACAATAATCATAATGCTCCTTTATTCAAATTATTATAAATTACCGACCATTAAAATGAAAACCCTTTTTTCCAAAAAAACTCAACAGGACCCAGTCGGTAAAATCTTATTGCTATGGATGTCTGCCTTTTCAAGATAAAACAGAATTCTCTCTCTCTCTGTCAATTTAAATAACAATACCAAAATGGAAAACTTTGTATTGCCTCTAATTTCTATGGGTTGCTCAATGCTGATTTTCCAAAAAAGAGACCTCTTGAGGAACTTTCAACTACCATCCAAGCCGACCGGACCGACCGACCGTCCGAACTCGGACGAGTCACACAAAGGCCGACAAATAAATTACATCCTATTAAAATTTAACCATCTCATCCAGAAAAAGCAAAAAACTCTGCCCAATTTCTTTTCGAAAAAAAGTTGATAAATTTACCACAAACTATAATACCATTTACAGGCACTTTTGGGCTACTGACTTTTCGAAAGTCCTTAAATCGCTTTCAAACTTGAACACACAGCAGCAATCTCAACTAAATGCGATACTTTACAATCTCCTGCATGAAATAATATAAACTAAGCCATTGACATCTCTCTGTACCGTCTGATAGTTCTGTTCATGTCCAGTAGCACTCTGTGCGTTTGGGTCCTTGAGAAATTGCTATGCTTTCGAAAAGTTGTAAATTCAGAATTTAAGTTCCGGACTTTTGCGGGGTGACTAAGCTACAAGTACAAGAGTGGTATTATGGGCTGTAAATTAAAGTTGAAAGGGATAAATAAAGTTTCGCATCTACACGAACCTAACATTGCTGCAGTAAATATGTCGATTAAACGGTCTCAAAGAACAAACTTCTACAGCCACCAAAGAGCAGCCAGGGAAAGAGCAGCTCGCACTTAGCCGAGAGACGGGTGGCTATGAAATGGCCAAAGGATAACATTGAAATCCTTTCGTGTGCAACGATGAATTACGACCATAAAAGGGTGAAATCATCTTTTTTTATTCGTTGGTTCCAGCGTCCGTCCGTCATCGTCATGTCGTCGTCGTGTAGTCGTTGTGCGACAGAGAGGACTTTTCGTTCATTAGATTTAGGAGGTGTATGTCCTAATGGAGTTGTGGTATATCCAAGTCTGTTTGCCATGCTAAAAGTAAATTTCTGACAACCTTTGTACTTTGGTTGCATGACTTTTGATATTTCAGATCGTCGCAAAGCCTTTCGTTCATTCCAGTTAACCCACCAGCAGTCGGACTGGCCCAACTGTCTAAGCCATTTGCAAGCACACCGACCTCTGTGCCACCGATATGATGTCGATGTCGCATGGTTGGACCAAAGCCAAAATAGGATTTTTGTAATAGAAGATAGTGGATTTCGTTCAAATGAATCTCCTCTGCACACTCAAACCAGTGCGGCATGTGTCGTTTGTTTTTCAGCACAATTGTGAATGGCTCCTCGGAGTCCGGACTTGAGCAATTCCATGTTCGTGTCCGATTGGATGAGAATTGTGTTCCATTGTTCATTTGTGGATTTCTAACTTAAGATACATTTTTTATGTGTCAGATGCGGAGAGTCGTCCATTTTTGAGAATGAAATGTTCGTTTCGTAGCATACATTGTGGACATATTGTGCTGTGTTTGAGGAGAGCATGAAAATGGTTTTGTTTCTTCTGTCCCTCGGGTAGTTCGCTTAGGAGTGAGAGGTTGTAGTTTTATTCTCCATCTTCTAGATTAAGAGGCAACTTAAACGAAGAATAAGAAAACCGAGATGCTTTATTTTGTTTGTTTAAATTTGAAAAAAAGCAACAAATAAATAGTACAAGGACGTAAGACAATGCGAACACAATGTACTTTTACTTCACTTCTTCGTTCGTTATTTTCGTTCCTTATGATATATTCAGGACTCCATTGTGCTCACACAACACGCTATAGAGTTTTTTTCTTTTAATTTAAATTGTGAGCTAAATGCATTTTACATAAAAATAAACTGAAGCACTTTCACTCTTCAGCCAACACGGTGCGAGCCTGAATGGATAGGAACAAAAAAGTGTGTTGGTGTTCTTATTCCTTAATTGGGATGAACAACGATGTTGATAGAATACTCGTAGATACGGAATTTTTCGTAGTTTTTTGTCCATATTTCACTGCTGTTGTTGATGCGCTTTGTGTTGTTCTTGCTCATTACACGGGCAGTTGCCTTGAGAAGTGTTGGGGAATTTTTTTGTGGGGTTTTTGTTTTTCTTCTATTCTCTCCTTCGTGGTGTGATGCGGTTATATTTCTTGTGTATTTGTGTGTCAATATTCAGATTTTGATGAAAATGGATGAGATCTTGAGACAATTTCAATTATCATATTTTAATGAGAGGATTTGTCTTCTAATTAAATTGTGAAGTCCTTAAGAAAAATATCAAATTAGAAAACAGTTACATTTATCCATTCAAAATCCTGAATTTGACGTAGATATAGATACATACAAAGAATAAAAAACGAGAACAATTTGGTTGCTTTTCAAGTTGCCTGAGAATACACATCATGCTTAGATGTTCGGAAAATGTTCTATTTTTTGAGGAAGACCAAAACTTGCATTCGAAAATGTATGGACTACTCAGACTGAAACAGTAGCCGAACACTTTGATCACAAACAATTTAAACACAGACTAAGAAAGCAACCGTACACTTTAATCACGGACTGAGAAAGTAGCCGTACACTTTATCACGAACTGAGAATGCATCCGTACAATTTAATCATAGACTGAGAAGGCAGCTGTAAACTGACAGACGAGAGAAAGCAGCCATACACTTAAACCACAGACTGAGAAAGCAGCCGTACACTTTAATCACAGACTGAGAAGGCAGCAGTTCACTTTAATCACAGACTGAGAAAGTAGCCGTAAACTTAAATCACAGACTGGGAGAAGCAGCCATACACTTTATCACGGACTGAGAAGGCAGCCGTACACTTTAATCACAGACTGAGAAGGCAGCTGTAAACTGACAGACAGAGAAAGCAGCCATACACTTAAACCACAGACTGAGAAGGCAGCCGTACACTTTAATCACAGACTGAGAAGGCAGCCGTTCACTTTAATCACAGACTGAGAAAGTAGCCGTAAACTTAAATCACAGACTGGGAGAAGCAGCCATACACTTTATCACGGACTGAGAAGGCAGCCGTACACTTTAATCACAGACTGAGAAGGCAGCTGTAAACTGACAGACAGAGAAAGCAGCCATACACTTAAACCACAGACTGAGAAGGCAGCCGTACACTTTAATCACAGACTGAGAAGGCAGCCGTTAACTGACAGACTGAGTAAGCAGCCATACATTTAAACCACAAACTGAGAAAGCAGCCGTATCACAGACTGAGAAGGTAGCTGTACACTTAAATCACAGAATGAGAAGCAGCGTTCACTTTAAACAAAGACTAAGAATGCAGCCGTACACTTAAATCACAGACTGAGAAGGCAGCCGTACACTTTAATCATAGACTGAGAAAGGAGCCGTAGACTTTAGCCACCGACTGATATTAGCAGTCGAACACGATGATAGCAGATGAACACTTTAATCACACACAGAGATAATAGCTGCCGTAAACTGTTTCCACAGACTAATGCCCAGTTTCTTAACAAACACTAAAAGTACTTTTTGCAAAAATCTTTCTTAATTTTATCAGACCCTTAAAATTTTTGAGTTTCACCAACTTCAAATGGGAAATTTCAGGGAAATTTTTCAAAATTGACATCCTTAAGAAAATTGTGTGAGAAAAAATGAGAAAGCGTTATTTTCAGTTTTCAAAAGTTTTCAGCCAAAAAATGGGCATTTAGTTTTAAAGGGTGTTTAAAAGTTTGTTTACTTAAAAAACGCTTGGTGAAACCAAAAAATCTCATTAAACAGTTTAAAAGCCTGTTAAATGTTTAAAAGTCGTTTATGAAATTGGACATAAGAAAGCAGTCGTACACTTTAATCAAGGACTGAGAAAGCAGCCGTAAACTTTAATCACCGACTAATATGCAGCCATACACTTCAATCACAGACTAAGAATGCACCCGTGCATTTTAATCACCGACTAAGAAAGTAGCCCTACACTTCAATCACAGACTGAGAGAAGCAGACGTAAACTTTATCACGGACTGAGAAGGCAGCCGTACAGTATACACTGACAGGCAAGTTGATTTTTATTTTGGTTCATTGAAGGCCTAATCTTCTTTCTTTTTTCTTCTCTATCAAAATCAGTTATTTTCAAGAACGTCTATATCTATCACATTGCAACTTAGTACGTTGCTCAGGACCAGCCTTTTAGGCTTTCGTTAGTTAGTCTTTTTTTAACTTTGTAATCGACGTTTTTAATAGATGTTAATGTAAGCGTTGAAGACTCAGGTATTTTTATGAGCAAATCAGTTTTTTTCTCTGATACAAAATTATAAAGGTGCATATGTCTAAAGTGGGGTTTCACAAAATGGGCCCCATTAATATAACTTCCTCTGGGAAGTTAAAAAAAAGGTCTGCTTTATGTAGAGTGTAGTCTTTACAACTAATGAACAAGTTGCGAGAGGATAATGAATTGTCGAACGTTTTTTTATAATCTGAAGAGGAACAATGTAATGTTTATAGCAAGGGGATGTACATGTAAAAAGGTAAAAGAAGTTTATCGATTATCGAAGTTGTTCAACTGAAAACAAATGGCGATTTGGAAAACACAAACGAGAAAGGAAAAAGGACGGAAAAGAAAGTTCTTAAAAGAATTTACATTAATCGAAAATTTCTTCTTCTCAAAAAAATTGTATTTCAATTCAAATTCAAAAATGAAAGGTTGCAAAAGAAGAAATACAAGCATGTCACACATACGAAAAACTGTGTCAAGTTTGCGAAGTTCTCATCATATTACTGTAGAAGTCAAGATTTCTATCATCAAACGAAAAAAAACTTTAAATCTCTTCAGTTAACTCGAAAGAATATCAGAAGTCCAATTTATATTCCCCAGGATCAAGAAATGGCTTTCGCATATCCCAAAAGTGTCACACAAATATGCCAACACTTCACTGAACCAACCTGAAAAAATCAGTATGCGTGTGTGTGTGTTCCTTAAAGTATAACGCTCGAATAAACATCGTTTTACTTAATTGTTTCACTACTTATATTTTCTCTGACAGGAGGCATCAGTGCCAGAGTGCTCCTTTCCATGTGCTGAAAGCACAGTTCCCATGTTGAAGTGTGGATTGACTTCGTCGCCTCCCTCTCTGCCCTCCTTTATCTACCTGTATCCGTTACAAGGACTGAACTCAAGTCCTCAGGACATTCCTATATTTTATACTCAAATTTTCCGTTTCCACCCTGAAACTCATTAACAGAAATACATAAACAGAAATAGGTAGAAAAACATCCTCTCCATCGCATCGTCCTTATACTGGTTGTCGCGAACTAACACAGGATGACACCAACAGATGTCTTGCCCTAGTTTAAATTTTATTTTGCTCATAAAAACAAAAAAACGAACAAGTAAAATAATATGCGAATGAAATATCTCGCTACCTTTGTATGTGTAGTTGGAGAGTGTCTCCTGGTCAACTGGCCAAATGTGCCCCACTAAAAGAACACTCGTCCGAGATAAATGGACATTTTGTCCTTGTGCTCTTTCATACAAGCTATCTTCATTTTTTTTAGTCTGTCCTAAACAATCGTTAAAATTTGTTAGTGTATATAGAGTCATATTCCGTTTTCCATTATAGCTGTGTGTAGCGAGAAGAGAGAAAGAGCGCGACCCTTTTTAAAGCGAATAGCATTCTCCATAATTGAATGGATGTTAAATTTTCATGTTGTTGATATTGTAGCACCATTGGGGGGTGTAGTTTCGTTTGTTCAACAACATGCAGACGTTGTCGTCGAGTATTTTAGCGCACTCTCTAGCTTTTGACGGCGAACACCCGCGATACTGCTGCAATGTTGATGATGATTCTATGTAAAGTGAATGGCTTGAGTCGTTATAGTTTCAAACTTGATTTTGTATTTAGCTTCCGGGTGAGAAAGCATTCCTTTCTCTTTTTTTGTGTCTTGCTCACAGGGTTTAAAGTTGTGAGGAGTTGAAAAATGCATATCAGTACAGGATGTGATGAAACAAGAGAGTGAAGAAGGACAGAGGGAAGTCTTTCAAGCAGGTTGGTGTCTGCTCTTTCTGATGTTTCTTTTTTTGTTCTGTCTGGAACCTTTGCTCTTTATAGTGTTTTGTCAACCTAACACATAGCTGGTGGATATCAACTTGATTGCAAGTGTTTCACAGCATTTTTTTGGTGTGTTTCGCTTTTGTTCGTTAGAAAAATTACACCGTCAACATCATTAACTTCATCACCGCCGGCCACCGACGCTATGCTAAAACCCACTTGTTCCCATGAACAACACAACCGCACGACAAAGACTCCAACTATGTGGGAATTATGACAACGAAAAGAATTTTTGATGACATTTTGAAGGAAAGTGTGAAAATTTAAATAGAAATTTATGAGCCCCAGGAGCTTAAGTTAGCTACCAGCTATAAATGTACCTTATGAAAGTTTGTTGAATAGATGCGGCATAATTGTGTTTTTGGGATCGTCTGTTTCAATTCTTTGTCGGTTGGGTGTCGTAAGAGGATGAGAACTTTTTTATTAAGTTGTCTTAGTTACATGGAGTAGATTTGGCTCCTTGAACTCTTTTTAGTTACGGCTTGCAAAAGTTCCAACCTTATTTTTCTATTTGACTTTCTGTTATTGTGACATTTCCTTACACGAACTCTGTCTAACTTGAAAATGCATAGATGTATGTGTAAAATTCAGAACGAAAAAATTGACTAAGTCAAAAGTAAGTATACGCCGTAGTGCCTGAAATAGTTTTTTTTTCTTACCCCCATTCGATTGTTTTAAAAATTTCTTGTCAACACTTAACGTAATTGAAAAACATATATGTGAGGACATTTTTGGATTGCCCTCACAAACCTATGTTCAAGATTTTATTGAGCCTGAATAGATCTAGCCAGGAAGTTAAGGTCATAGAGAGCGAACGAAAAATAATTCCCAGTCCGGAAGAAACTTTTCTTCTTCAAGTTCCAAGTTAAGGAAAATATTAATCTTAAACAGATTCAAGCAATTTTCAAAGTAAAGTTCGAAGTTTTCAGGGAGAATAATAAAATCAAGATAAAACGGAAATAAGAAAATTTCGCAAAAAAATCTCTCTTTAAAAATTTAATATTTAAATACGTTTTCAAGCTCATTAAACCCTAAGTGCTAGAGAATTTTCCCGTGTACCAGCCACCCATAACATCACCCTCAAAAACACCAATTTAAACTAACCTAGACAGAAAAAACAAAATTTATAAAAAAAAAAGCAAACATTTTAATCCCTTTTATGTTGTTTTAGGTTTCTGGCTCCACACAATGGAATTACTGTATTCTTTTATCTGGTTTTTAGTTTTTTCCCCTATACTTTTTTACCTCGTGCAATTTTTTCCGCTATACCCTTTATTATGATCCCGTAAAAGGACTTCATTGTTGTTTTTTCCTCTTTTTTATGGATATAAAGGCTAAGCCATAATATAGTGAAATTACCCGTAAAGAAATAAACGAATGAGATCCAAAAAACCGTTGACCCGTTCTATCGTGTTAAAGGTGAACACCGACACAATTGACACTTGATAACCAAATTTCAGGAAGAGACAAGGACGACAAAGACGCCACCATCCACCGCCAACGACACAATGATGGTGGATCTAAGGACTATATGAGTGCTAATAGTTAAAATGATATCCTTAATAGTTCGTGTCTCAAAAAAAAAAAAATGAAACTTCAATATCATTAATCGCATTGTCACATTGTTCTTGCTGGTAGGTACTTGCATGTAGCCCTTTTTGGTTTAGAGTATAGCTATGAGTTGCACTTTAGCGCACTATTATAGGAAGGGAAACTGAAAGTCTATCAGCTTTGGCAGGGTTCCAGATACTTTGGCATTATTTCAGCGAACAAAAACATAATACGATTTTTTGAGTTTTTTCTCCTTAATTTTATTCTGTCGTCAGTCTTTCGCTTTCTGGAACAACCTTCTATCGCATTTGCATAAAAATGGAGATGAGAACTATTTTCGAATATCCAATTCAACTATGGCAGATGATGACAGTAAATTATTCTTACCCTCTTAAGTGGATGACCTTAAGTTTTTAAAGGTTAATAATTTTTCATTTTTTTTTTAGCTTTATAAGCTGATTCTTTTTCTTTTCTTTTTCTTACACTTTGTATTTTTTTTCGTAAGATTACAACCTTTTTTTTTGTAGACTTGCAATCAAAACCAATTGTCGATTCTGGAACTTACAGGTAGCTACGACCATTCCAGTTTGATAAAAAAAACCTTCTTTAGTAAAAGTATCCTTTGATCCTTGAACAAAAAAAAACTTGTTCAGTTACACTTGGCCCAATCCTACAATCCCCAACACCGTGTTTAGGGAAAAAAAAAGACTTTTCTCTAATTCCTCTTTTTTGTGTCCCCATTCATTTGATAGGAAACCCGAGAAAAACTTTTATTAACAAAACAAAAACCAAAAAACACGTCGCAGGAAAAAAAACTTTTGCCAATTTCATACCCACCGACCCCCAGTTACCCGAACTTTCCGAAAAATAAAACAAAATTAACACACAAACTAAATTAATTTGTCATGGTCAACGAACCATAATTATAAACCTTTGTTGTCGTTGTTGCAATCCCCATCCTCTTTCCTTTCCAAAACTCCGATTCTGCAGAACGGATTTTATTCCCCCGCCACGGAGAAATGTAACGCTTGTCCTTTCTAACGTCGGTCGCCGTGCGTCGTCGCTCTCCAAATCAGCCCGATTTTGTTGTGGCTTCTATACCTACCTTTTAACTAGAGAACACATAAAACACAATAAACTAACCTACAAAATTTCTCACCTAACATCCTTCCTTCCTTCTTCACTTTTGAACTCCAAGCCAGTCCCGCCAACAGCCTGCTTCGTTCCTCTGTCACATAGTTTGTTAAAGGACTCTCGGGGTTCGCAGTACTTTGTTCGGGTGGTTTCTTTGCCCAACCAGTCACATAAACAGAACGTGTTTCGGGGTCCTCTGTTTTTCATTAATTTGTTCTGACTTTCGTGCTTTTAATTTCATTTGCAACTACTACTACAACTGCTGTTGCTTTGCAAAATCTACACTGTGTCGGTGTCCGCATTTCGTAACCTAGTCCTTCGTCACATCAATGCGAAAGTTATTTTTTTTTTTTTAGAAAACTACGCTTAGAGCGAAATAAAACCACAAAAGAGAAACCCGAACCGAAGCATCAGTATTTTGTTCCATGTCGTTGGTGGTTGGACGGGATCTAGTAACCAAACACTACTCCAACACTCCAAGCGAAACCCTTATTTAGTATGTTTAGACACGAGGAAAACGCAAAGCAGTTGATCGTCCTTGCAATTGCGTTGGCAACTTTTTTGTGTAGCATGAGGGCTCCTCAAATTTTACAGTGAGTTGAGTTTTTGGCTTTTTGGTACAGTGAGTCAGTCAGGAGAAAGTCATTTTTCGGAGGAAAATTTGTTGAATACTTTTTCATTCTTTTCCATTTTATCAGATGAGTTTTTTTAAATTCTTAAATTTTCATTTTTTTCCCGACGTGTTTTGCTAAAATTTGAGATTCTCACCATTTACAATTTACAGTTTCACAAATGCTTGCATTATCACAGTACATTTTCAATTTTCCACAAGATGAATTTCAACATTTTTCACCTGAAAACTCTTTCACTTTCTTATACTGATGATAAAGCGTTTATCTGTCAAGCTGTGAACATGTAATTTTTTACGAAACTATCAAAATTTGAGTGTTGTTAATTTTAATTTTCATACGGGGTGGAATTTTCATCTTAAATGCGATGGAAAATTAGTTTTTTAGTGCATTGTTAACAAGATAACTTATCAGATGTCCATTTTTAGACAGGTGAGGGGTCAGAAGAATCCACAAAAACTTGTAATCTAATTTTTCGGTCAATCTTTCAGCAAACCGGATAATTCTTGTGTCTACCATTGTAACACTTTTCCTTAACATCATCCGTGTCTCACCCAAACTGTCTGAAAATTCATCCAAGATAATTCCTTAACAAAAGAATTCTCCCATTTCCAACTTTTCAACAGGGGATAAGCAAAAACCAGTCAAGGAACACCCGTAACTAAATTATGTTCGGTTATCGTTTGGTCTGAATGTGATGATGTTCCCAGCTTAAGCTTCTCTAAGAGTTGTTTTCCATTTTAAAATCCTTTTTATAAGAAACCAGATATCTGTATTGTGCTCTTGCTGCACACCTTACCCTTTAGACACAAAGACGATAAAAACTCGTAACATTTAATAGTTTAACCATGTACCATGTAAAGTCAAAAATTTATCCGGAATTAGGTGCAATATTCGTTTTTCATAAACTTTTTCCGTTCGGTTTAAAAAAGTTCGTTCTTTTGGTTTGTTCCTTGAGAGTCAAGGAGGTGGGTAGAAAATAGACAAAATTCAGTTCTTTGAAATTTAATATCCCAAAAACTTGTGGTTTGGATTTTCAGAAAAGTTTAGGTGAGCCAGAACATAATGAACGTTTTGTCCACCCTGGAGGTTGAGATTGTTCCAAAATCGTTGCGGGTCAGTGCAATGGAATGAATTTTTAAGGACAAAGTTTTCCGGTTTGTATTTTATTTTTATTTCCTCCAAGCTGTTTACCAAAAATGCAGTTAGACAATTTTCGGTTTTAAAATATTTTCATCACCTTGACAGAGATTGTTTTGATGTTGTTTCGTTTATCAACTTTTTTTTACGATGGCTTGGTATTTAAATCAAAGATTTGAGTTATCACGTGATTAAAAAACCTTTAAACCAAGATTAATCATCAAATTAATTTCCATTATCCACAAAGAGAATACCCCAAAAAAGGACTAAACGCGGAGTATAGGACTTTTATCTGTACAATTTTCGTTTGTCTGTTAAACGATAAGATTCGCAATGAGTTACAACTTTTCCACTAAAAGCTTTGGTCTTCTTGCCTTTTTGCCGGACAATGAATAGCACCGAATTGAGAGATAAATAGAAAGGGACACACTCTCTGAAAGGAATATTTCTGTTGAAAAGAAAGATTTATGCAATGCTAACCTTGTACTTGGCCTATATTCGGGTCATAGTCACCATTTTAATTTTGACCTTCTTTTTTGCTCCGCTTGGTTGTTGATGGTGGTTGCTTTTCTTTTCGTGGCTGTTTTTGCAAAGCTAGAAAAATATTACAAGGACCTTTCCCGACTTTGTGTGTTTTCGTCTTTAGTCTTTTTAGTTGTTGTGAGAGAATTGAATTATTTTTCAACACAAACATGTTTGGTTTGGTCTTGGGGCCTGTTAATGAGGAAAGAGATTGTATTTCTGGAAATTTTGACTAAATGGCAACAGACGCTTTTTCTTTTCTGTTTTAAAATGACTTTACTTTTAGGAGTTTCTTTGGATGTTCTAAATCTTCTTTTTTTTATTGAAGAGGAAATCTTTATGATCCACGCGAGGTCTAATTAATTTAGGGGCTTTAATTTATTTAACTAATTTTTGATGTTAGGAAAGTTAAACAATGACAGTCAAATATTCTGAGGTCTCAGGAACATCGATGCGACGAAGAGGCATGTTAAAAATAACGTTTTTCAAAACACATTTGTTACTCCCGTTTTTGTGTAAATAATATTCATACCAAATCAAAGTGTATAAGAAAAAGAAAAACAAAATCCCAAAGAATCTCTTTTACCATAAAACAAAAATTCTCGGAATAATCATTGAAAATCAAATTCAGCCTATGTCCATGTGAAAAAAAACTCATAAATAAAATTACATCGAAATTTAAAACAAAAAGACAAAAATGAGGGAAAAAAGTTTTGTTAAACTTCCGGATTGGCAATTTCCTTAAACTTGAAAAGCAAAGTCGCCAGGAAGTCCACAAAAACTTTCTTTTAAATTCCTTCAACACGAAAAAAACGAAACCAGCCAGCATCCGTCATTTTGTTTGAATTTCTATGAAAAAAAAAAATCAAGGGAGATGCAATGTTCATAAATTAAGCTGACATCTGCGATTCGAAATTCAACTCGGAATCAACGTCTCACTAATTACCAAACGAATGACACCTGTCAATGTGAAAAGAGGACAGATTGAGTGAAATATAAATTGTATGGCCCTCTTTTCTTGCGAAATCAAATCCTTTTTCGTGATGAGTTTGCCAAAAGGAACCTTGAAAATCAATAAAGGACAAGAGCATAGAGAGAAAGATAATATTTCTATAAAATAATATAAATTTGTATGCTTTGCCAGTGTCGCACGATTACAAATCACCTAGCAACTACGCCACAATGACCAAAGCATCAAGAAAGGATTCATTGGCTCCTCGTCCATCTACCCATGCTGATGCTGATATTTGTTTGTGCTTGTCTCTGTGGCTTTTGGGTCAGAGAATCGTGTTTTGATTTGATAAATCGGTCACAATGAAATTGAGGTAGACCGGATTTCTTTGGCACATGCCACAGAAAGGACATTTTGTGCTAAATGTGTTCATTTAGCATATGGAATTTTGTTTGCAAAAAAGGATGCTCGAATATATCTAAAGAATGAATTGTTGGGGTTAGAATGGTGGAGGACAAAATTTCAATTGCGGGTCATTTTTCATCAGACAATTTGAGCATTGGGGATTTTATTCGACAGGATTAAAATCAATCACCGAGTTCACAATGAATTTCAGACAACAATCTGATCTTTAATTGTTGGGTCATGTTTCTATTCAAATCGAAGATATTGATTTCCTTCAATTTAGACTTCGAATTTTCCCATTTTGGATTTCGGCAATATTCGTAAATCAAAACCAAGCGAGACTGACACTCTTGCCGCGGGAGAATTCAAAACATTGATATCCCACTTCCAAATGTGTAATGATTACGCAGACAGGCAGCTATAATTTAAGGCAAAATATTTATTATTTCCAAAGCGCAAATAGCCTAAATAGCTCGTAGAAATACATTTTAATTTTTTTTTTTCTTCAAATACTCGAGTTATTTTGACTTTTAGCCTCTGGAGTCAGTTGACCATAATTTTTTTGTTGACAAAAATACTCACAACATATCGATTTTTGTTTCTGCCTTTTAAGCATTTTTGATAGCAAAAAACAATTCCATTTGATTGAAAAAAGCAACGATTAGAAAAGTGTAATGGTGCGTTGGAAAATGGACAATCCTTTCGTTAAATGGATCGATTTGGTTTTTACTGCTTGCTGCTTAGATTAAGTTATGTTGATGCCATTAGGCAAGTGATTCGATGTCGTTCAGCATTAAACTTAAATGTCAACAAAACTCTCGCAGAAAATATGTCCTTCCACTATGAGATTATGACACAAAAAGCAAACAAAATCATAAAAAATACAAAAGCTTTTACTTCCTCATATTTTTATTTTTCGAAAATACTCTTTCATACAAAAGGAGACCATGTCCTCATAATTTTCATATTTTTCGTATAATCTTTTTGGAATTCCAAAGAGAGAAAAAAAATATCGGCTCCTTTTTTATGATTCATTACTTAATTCATTTATTTTTTTCTTCATTTTTTTTAAGAGGAAAATAAGTTAACCCAAAGTTGGCAGAGTAATTTGTTTTTGTTGTGTTTGCTCTTTTCTTGTAAAAAGACGACCGCACTGATAAAAATTTATCAATGGACCCACATCCTTCATTACTTTATTACCCTTTTGGGTATAAAAATTCCAAATATAGACCACCATTTTTCTTTAGTTGTAAGGACACTCGACTTGCTATATATGGGAGTTTTAACTTAAAGTTTGGTGTTATTTATGAAAATATGGGGTTCAAGGCATTTGTTTATTTTATGCGTGTCTGTCTGAAAAGTTGAATTTATTTCATTTTGCAATTTGTCACAAACTGAGATCGCACTTGCGATTTATTGAAGGGGAGAGGTTTGTGTTTATATTTTATTTATTTGGGTTTTTTTTAAGACTTTTTTTGTTGGTTATGCTTGCTTTTTGAAAGAATATAAAAATGAAGATAATCAAGGAATTTATGGACTACTCAGTTCATTGTGTGGTTTCTTTATTATACGAATTTAATGTCCTTACTTAGCACTATGTCGAATTCCCATAAGTTAAAGTCACCCAGGTACTAATTTGACATTTTAACATTTCCCAAACGGGTCGGGGTTGAAAATATGTAAATTGAAATCCCTCAAAACACTTTCCCACACTACTATTTCCCACATATAATTTGTCTTCAAAAACTCCTACGTTTTTTCATGACAATTAACTCCTTTTCGCCATTCAAAATGATGAGAATTAAGGAGATTGAAATCTGGTACTTAATTCGAATTTTCTAACAGCCCTGAACAAGGTCATTCCCTTTTTTAAGAACAGAAATTTTATGAGACACCAAACACTGAGAATCATGGAGAACGAAGCATTAAAATTCTTCGTTCAAATGACTGTATAATCAGCATAGCAATTGCTCTTTTGGGAAATGAGTCATTTTTTTTATGGTTTTAATAAAATACAAAGTTATTCGCACAAATTTTAAACTTAGTCTTCGTATTATAAATATTAAATTGTTCATAGACGTTGTGTCTTCTCTGCCGTTAAAAAATTGCCTTTTTTATACGCAAAATAAATCAAATAAACATAATAATCGTCCATAGTGAGACAGTGTCTTCTGTAATATTCGATTGAGAAATCGCTTAAACGTTGAAATATTTAGTGGAAAATAAGAAATATGGTTTATTTGATTCATAGGAGTTCTCGGAAGTTTCAGATATTATGTTTACTTTGTTTTGTTAAGATAAATAAAACCTTTATTCAATCGAATTTTAAAATTGCAGTTTAACCCTAGAAAATAAGGTCCCAAAAACATTGAAATGAACAAAAAGTAATTTTTAACCACACAAGCTCCCAAACCTATTTCCATATCATATTCCCATGTAAACCAAATCTTTATTCAAAACGTCTTTTACATACAAAAACATTATAAACCGGGTTAGATAAGAAGAACAAAAAAGTCGGGTAGAGTTTTGTGTTTAGGGAATTCTTTTATAAAACTCTGATTCAGTGAGCCTTTCCCTTCCCTTTTTTTTAAATTTGCTTAACCATTTTCTAACTTGAAAAGAAAGTAACCGGAAGTACCAACATATTATAAATTGAATGAGTTGGGGAAAAAAGTTCCAAAGAAAGAAGAGCTAGGAAAAAAGTAAAAATTTAGGTTCGGTAAGCCCTTAGAGCCTAATTTCACATTTGAGTGTACCTAGGACGCACAAGAGGTTAATGTCCTGGGACTCTTTTATGATGAATTTTTCATCATCATGAAATATGGAGTATGAGACTCTCTATCCTGCTTCCTGCTTCACTTGGTGAACCAAATCTCTTCTTCTATGTTGAATTAAGTTCGGCACATTAAAGAGTGAGTGATACATTGTCGTAGTATGGGTTAATACTTGTAGGTAGATGTAGGAAAAATTCTTTTGAACTAAAAATCTGATGGCATAAAGATTATATTTCATCTGAGAATGTTGTCCATAATTTAATCAGAGTTTGTAATCTTTTTGATCATAATTTCAATCTTCTCATTCCTGTAATTAATGAATTTATTATTATCCAGCAAAAAGGAGATTTCTTTTCAAAGTTAGTGAAATGTGTTTTGAGGAATCCAAGGCAACCGGAAAAATATCAATAATTACGGTCGAAGGCTAAGGGTCTTATACAAAGAAATATTTTCTTTAATGAACATTACAGGATATTGCTTCATTTTTATGGAGCTGCACTTGCATTTCTTTGTGTACCAAAAAATATAATTGGATGATTTGGACACCCTGGTGCACACTTCTATCAATTTAACCTGCAATCATCATCATGAAACCACTTTCAACCAAATTTCCTTAAACCAATTTCCAAATCTATTTTCAAGGACTGTTCAAAGAAGTTGACCTTCAATTGAACTTGATAATAGATGGCAAAAGTCAAACAATTCAACAATCCCGTTAAAGTCCACTTGAACCTAACGAACAAAGATTTCATCACCCTCCTCTGAAATCTTTGAAGAGGAAAATTCAAACTTAAACAAAACTGTAACCTAACACTCTTGCAAAAGTTTCTAAATCCAAATCTGTCAAATGAATAAGCACCCTATGAAGTAACCCTCAAATATACTTGATTTAAATAAGAACCACTCTTGAAATTTTCTTCAAAAACAAATCTTATTAGGTACCTTCTTCCTTAAAGCACAGAAAACCTTCTTGAATTTTCCATCCACATTTTTTTGAGCAGCTTTTTAATTTAAGGAAAACTTGAAGAAATGGACTTCTGCAAAGAATCCACTCGAAATTGGATTTAATGCAATAAATATGTTCACTATGACAACTTGACTTCCAAACCACCTTAAAGCAACTTCAGAAAATACAAGAAATAATGTGACCAAATGTTTTCCGCTTTGACCAATGGCTAAAGAAAGAAATCCCCGCACAAAAGACAGAAGTATCCACTTGAGGTTTGGTTAAGGTATTTCGATGGATATTGAGTCAAGACTTTAAGAGTCGTTTCTTTGTGCGTTTCAAAGATCCTTGTTGAAATACCAAATACCTCATTCGACGACATTCCAATCGTCACAAAAGATTTATAGACAAGGACCACTTCGTCCTTAGCAGGTCTTAACAACAATGTCAAATCGGTTGCCTTCCGAAAAATCGAAAAATAAACTTTCCTTCGAGTCCTTGTCGACAGAGAAATTGTCCAAAAAACTAACAGAAACCGTTCAATTCTCTAGTGAAATCGATTAATTGCATCAACAATGATGATGTCCATTTGCTAGCGCAGCTGCAATTTTCCAAGAATCGATTTTTTTGTCTTTATTTCTCCGAATAAACGAAGGGCCAACCGACGACAATGATGACGAGGACGACTGGCAATAGATATGAAAGAGAAAGTAGAAAGGGTCTGAATTTCCCTCGAGGCTATTTCGTCAAAGTTTTTTGTCGCTTCCATCAAGGTCCGGTTCGTTCGTATAAATGAAAAATAAGACTTACTTGTAGTCCATTTCTTGTATAAAGCAGAAAACTCTGTTAGAAGTCCTCCGTCCCCTTCTCTCAGTTCTCAAAGGACATCATGTCAACTTTATAGCATCCTTTCGGGTTTACAATAAATTAACTTCTTCAACACGATGAACTGCGGTGATTTAGAGTGAAACATTATGTGGGTACATTTCGGAGAATGTACATAGTCACACCCTCCATACAGCCTCCACATCCTTTATTTTTAGCTTGACGTTTTCGGTAAAGTTTTGTAACAAAATGGTGACATTGTTAAGACTGTTATAGTAATTGGAAAAATGTGTTTCACCACAGGAGGAGTTTTTTTTTTTTGTGAGTAAAGTACATTTTTGGACCCACTATAAAAGCCAACAAGACATCATCAAGTTAAATGCAAACGTGCCATGTTTCAGCTATTTTATGGTGTTTCGTGTTTCTCAGCCAGAAAGTAAGTAAAGTACGAAGTTGAAAGGCTCTTGAGAGAGTGATGGAGGGTGGGTTAAGCCTTTTATTGTTAGTTTTGGAGATGTTTACGCGTCCATAACTTAAAGTTATGAGTCTGTTAGGAACTACATAGTTGTTAAGAGTGAAGGAAGACAAGTTTGAAGTGAATTTCGGTGTTCGTCATTTGGTGAAAATGAAAAACAGTTTCTTAGAGAATAAACTCTTAATTGAAATTTTTGTGAGTTTGTTCGAGTTTTTGATTGATATTTAAACACCATTTCTCGGCTTACCTCTCCTCAATTTAGTTGAAGAACAAATTTTTATTTCAGAAAAAGGTTCATCAGCCAATTCAATAGAAAACTTTTTGCATAATCTCAGTATTGATAAAACAAAACCAATCACCTCTTGTGGAACGATCACATATTTGGTATTGCCAAGCAAAAGCAATCGAGCGTGAAGGGTTGGGGTCGTTGGAAATCGAATTCCTGGATAACAATTTTACGGATAACAAAATCCCGGAATATACTTTCCCGCACTTTTTTTGCACGTGTATCGTTTGCCTGGAAAAAACCTACCTTTTTTAATAAGAATCTAATCATTTTTATCACTCAATGTTTGGCGAATTAAGGAGATCGAAATCCTATAACTTCTTAAATTTTTCAAAAAACCCCGAATTAGGCCACATCCTTTTTCAAAAACAGACATATTATGAGACACCAAACGCTGAGAATCATGGAGAACGAAGCATTCGAATTCTTCGTTTAAATATTTCTATATATGCAGTTGCATTTTCAGAAATCAGTCAGTACCAGATTGTTCAAGCTTGAGGGAGGATCCGCCGCTGTTTTTTTTTTTTTTGTTCAAATAAATACAAAGTTATAGTTTTAAATTCGCGAGAATTTCATTTCATTGTTTATAAACAGATTAAATGGAGGTTGTGATAAATTGTTAACAACACAAATTTTTGCCAAACATCATGTATGTCTATCTTAAACATTTGTATACTAAAATAAAATTTTACAGTCATGAAAAACGAAATATTTTTTAGGAAAAAATAAACTGAAAACCTTTTCCGCAATATATAAACAAATTTATAAATGGTTGATCTCAACCTAAAATCAAAAAAGAAAAAATTAAAAACCACAATTTTTACCAAAACGCAAGAAAAATCCGTACGTCAGTTTTCACAGTTTTCAATTGTTGTTTTAGTTGTATACAATGCTGTAGAAATTTGTTAACAACAAAATCTCAAACATTTTTCCTTAGCGTCATGTGTGTCTATTTCCAATTTTTTCATACTAAGGCCGTGTGCGAATTGGATGTCATATTTTAACATATTTATTTATGTCAAAATTTAACCAAACGTCAAGTTTTAACCACTTTTTAACCCAATTCGCACACGGCCTAAAGTAATCATTTTAACAAAAAACGTCGAAAAACAAATTTTTTCCCTCCGAAAAAGCGTTCCTCAAAAAATAAATAAATCAAAAAAAAAATTACTGGTCGCAACCTAAAAAAAGAAAAACATAATTAAAAAAACAATTAATTTTGCATATTATCATACATTCCAATACGAAATAGTAATTTTGGAATATATTTCCAAAACAGTGCTAAATCCCGTAAAAAAAATTACTTTATCTTTTCCAAATGGTAGTAAACATTTTCCGGGATTTTACTTTCCTGGCAGTCGTTATGAACCGGAGCGTAAACAATCTGGAACTGCCTTATATAGATTTATTTGAACAAAGAATTATAATGCTTCGTTCTCCATGATTCTCAGCATCTCATAAAACTTCTGTTTTTGAAGGAGGGTGTGGCCGGTGTGTGATTTTTACGGGAAACCATACTTTGCAATGTGGTTTTGGACTAGGTAGATTGATCGATAAATTTCTACGACCAGGGTATGGACAGGACAGTCCTACATATTAGGAGCAATCCATGAACTCATTTATAGAAATTGAGTAAGTGGCGAAATATTTAGGGCTGAATATAAACGAAGGGAAACCCAAGAACATGTTGGCTCCATCTGTAGAAAACCTTGACAGAAAAACAACTATTTAAGCAAGGGAGCATAAGTAAGACTGAACTTAATGAAGTGAAGAGAAATCTACCGGAAAAGTCAACTTGTGTGGATCTTCTCCATTGGAAAGATCTCTTAAACTAAGGCCGAAGGAGCGGAGCTGCAGGGCAACAAGTTAGGAGTAGAAGAGAATGCTTAAAACGAACAAAGTGAGCCAGACAAATAAATTGTTTCTCCCTTGTGATGATTAGACACAACGAATTTCAAATTACTCTCATTGCACACATTAAATGTTTTCCAATCTAATGAGTTGTTTTCTGCTACCTAATGAGTTCATTTGTTCGTCAAATAGCTAATCCAATATGGCCATACAAAATTAATCTTCACTTCCGATTCACTTGTTATCGTGCTTCAAAATAATTAACTTTTTCTTCAAATTTAATTGCACAGCATTAAAAAAAAACAAAAAGAATTAAATTTATTGATTAAATCATTTCCACTTCACAAAACTATTGCTTTTGTTCAATTACTCAAGTTCTAATTAGAAAAAGAAAGTCCCTTTAATTCCGACATCAAATTGGATGACTGTGTAATTTTTGTTTGATGAAAAAAAGAAGATTCCTTAAAAAATTGAATAATCCTATTCGTCTCCTAAATTTACCTATCCTGCCCGGATGCAATGAATGGATCCCAGTTCCCGAACTTTGCTAATAAAGTAACACAAAAAAAGGAAAAAAAAGTCTTGATTATGTGTAGAGTGAAATGGGGTAATGGTAAATGGGTTATTGGAAGGAACTCAATGAAAGAATTTTTCTAATTTTTTTTTTTAGATTCAAAAATGTTTTAACTTGATAACATTCACAAATTTTAGAGAAGGATGCTCAAATTGAACTTTCTCGAAGTCATGCGACATTTTCCGAATGCGAGACAAGTCGCAATTGCCTACGTTTCCCCTACATCGCAACCTTTTGCCTGCTAAAAAGAATACATTTCGTCCTGAATTCCGTTTATCACTCAAGTTATTTTTCCCGCGTGGATAAAGGCGTGTCGTGATGGGCTTTGCACCGATTATTGACTGCCTCTGTCCCTTTCTTTGTTTGTTTTTGTTTTATAGGCAGAGAGGCATCCAAAATACATATTTAGATAAAGCTCTTTTTGCCACTTCACGTAATTGACTTCCGCCTGTCAATTATTTTCCTTGATAATAATTAAAGTGTTGTTCCAGAGGTTCCATCTATACACGAAACCAACTCGTGTAAAAAGATGGAATAGCATCAACGTTAAGACCTCGAAATTGAATGGGGAATTGTGTTGGAACACTGGCAGTGAGTAGTATATTGGGGGGATATAATAGCAATACCATTTAGTTTATAATTGAGGATTGCTTTGGGATGACAGCGCTTAAGTTACTTTTAAGCTTGTATTGTCATTGTTTCTCTTGTCTCTACGAAATTGCTGGGAGGAGAGGAACGACCGACACGCAACGTCTTTTCTATAAAATGACAAGTCAAAGTCCTATAAAAGTAATTGAAAGCCAAATCCCTCGAGTGTTATAAGTTATATTAAAAGAATATGAGATCATTATGAAGGACAATAAAATTGATTACAAAAAAAGACAAGTTTTGGTGCTCCTCGAAGTAGGTAAGCAGGTGGGGTACTCTATTAGCTTCTTAAGAGCTATTTTGAAACAAGGAACTTGGTGTTTCAATTGACCGTAAGAAAATAGGTTTGGTTCTCCTCAAGAAGCTACCTACTTTTAAATGCTTGAAGTTCAGTTCAAAAGCTTTAAATTGAAATGGATAGTTTCTTTGTTTTGTAACAAAAGAGAACTCTATAATTTCTGCTTCCTCTTATCCTCCTCAACCGCAAAGAAAAATAACTCCGTCGAGTAACTAAATACCCAAAAGCAGAACTCAGTAACAGGATACCAAAACTAAACCTGATATCTCTCTGGCGGAATCTTGCCCCAAAGGAATTTAGTTTTGCTATCGTTTTAACTTCGATAAAAGAAAAACCTATCAACTTACATCCTTCACGTCGAACTTTTATTGAAAGACAATAAGATATTCGTCCTCGTCATTCCTGAGGATGCTTCTCTCTCTCCTTATGGTTTTTTGGTTAAATTTAATTTCAATTCTACTGAAGCTGGATTCTGCCAACGGTTGGTATTTATTTCTTTTTCTGTGGGTTTCTCGTTGTTGCTGTTGATTCTGCCGGTTAGTTTTTGTTTTATATTCAAAGCTTTTCTGCTCCTTTTTCTTCAATTTCCGTGTTGGAATTTATTCGAATTCGATGCTGTGTGCGAAGCGCCAAAGAAGAAAAGTTCGCCAAAAGGCATTGCATTGGATAAGGTTTCTATCGGGCTCGGGTTTTTTGGGAAGCTCACCACGATTGATAATTAGGGAGCGATGTTCTATGAATAAATTAAATTGTTTCCAATTCTTCTCATTTCTAGGATCATCCTACCTACCTACAGCTACCCAAGTAGAAGCATCAGCATTCATCGTTGTCCTTGAAGAAGGATTCCGGACTTAAATTGGATGAATTAAGATATATTCCAGTTCAAATGAAAGGGCGAGCACTAACCGACACTCCTGTTCATTCATCATAAACGGGGACGAACGACAGGAAGGCAATA
Organism: Sphaerophoria rueppellii; assembly: GCA_920937365.1. Classification (NCBI taxonomy): domain Eukaryota; kingdom Metazoa; phylum Arthropoda; class Insecta; order Diptera; family Syrphidae; genus Sphaerophoria; species Sphaerophoria rueppellii. Next base: position 113,698,379 of record CAKKXW010000001.1, read on the forward strand.
GGATCAGGAATGGGAATGAGAATGGAATTGATTATTTGTTTGCCGGCAAAACATGCCTTCGGGTTAGCGATGGAACTAATTCATTCCGTTTACTATGTGGGTTTGTGTCTTGTAAGCGGTGTGTACCAACCGTACCTACTCGAATTAATTACGAATTCGCAAGGGGCGGTTTTATTTTTGCGAGATTGTTCGCTCTGGGTATTGGGATTCGAACTATGTGAGTGGAAAGTTGATTGTATTATGGTTGTGCGGGTCCTTCGAAGGACTTTTGTTTGAATTGGAAATTTTTGTCAGGTATTGGATGATGATTGAAATTACATGGCAGGCTAGGGTCTGTGTTATCTTATTTGAATTGAAAACAGGGAAGTTCGGTTGAATGGTTACTGAAGTTTTGGGGGACTTGTTAACAATTAAAAAGGTAAGAAAAAGGTGGTACTAGATTATCCGATATTCATCGGAGCAAATTAAGTTACTAAAGGTGTCAAGGAAGAACCCCAATTAAACAATTTTGGGAGTCTTCGAAATTTACGTTGAAGTTTTATGTTTTCGGGCGGGCGTAAGCAGATCGAAGTTAATCATTAATTCGATTCCGACCTTAAGTAGGATGGTTTTAATTGGCATTTGGAGATTCAATTGCTAATTGGTGAATCTAGCGATTTGGCAAATCAAAAACTCCAAAAAAGTTCTCATTCAACCAAAATTTCTGAAATTATGAAAATAAAGTAGAACTGTACTAAAGAGCAGAGGACTCAAGACCCTGGGTTATTCGTGTTGAAATTTTATATCCTTTTGTAACTTTAAACTTTAGCTGCATTTATTCACTTACTTAAGGTGGCGGTACAGTCCGTTGTGAACTTGGGCCTCAACCAACAGTCTCCGCCAGCCAGCTTGGTCTCTAAATATCTCTCCACTTTTATGCGCCACCTGAGTTACGGTCTTCCTCTATTTCTACGTCCCTCGGGAATCGCGTCGAAGGTTTTCCGAGTCGAAACATTGGTGTCCACGTTGTTGTTAAACTACGTTGTTGTACAATCCGGAACGTTCGCTCTTGTAACTTCTTCTCCATTTCCAAACAATGCACACGATACCAACCCGAAGAACTTTCATTTCGAAACAGCCAAAGGCACATTCATTCGATTTTGTCAAGGTCCACGCTTCTGCATGATAGTAGATGTGGGTGTTAGAGCGTTCAATATACACGATCTGACGCTCCTCATGATCACTTTTTTCTCCGGCGTTCCCCTCTCCTCTTAGAGCTCACGAGAAGCTGTTGTCCTTCTACGCAACGCCGCTTTGTATGCCTCCTGCTGCATGCGCCTGCCTACATTCTTCATCAAACCAGGGGTTTCGCTTTGGTGGCTGCGTGAAACCCAGCACATTAGAGGCGGCATCTCTAACTGCTTTCTGGAAGTGTTGCCACTAGTCCTCGATACTTGATGGTTGCGGCAAAGGACTCCGTAAGACGTTACTTGACACTCGATCAGAGATAGTCTTTTACAAGATTACACTGTTAATTAACTTTGAGTGGCTGTTTTGAAGATGGCTCGCATGTAAGTGCTTGTTCGAGCTCTTGAAAAGCTCCACATGTCAGGGTAGAAATTCCATCCAGTTCCACTTCCTTCTTGCATATTCTGTATTTCATACCATCGTCTTTCATTAAAAAACAAATTTTCTTACTAAACAGTTCGCATGAAACAATCCCATCAAGTCCAAAAGGCGCCATTAAAAACGATTCACCAAAAACCCTGTTTTCACAATAAAAGTCCACTTCCTTATCTACTCCAGAGCCAGACGAAACGATTTCCAAAAAAGCCCATGTATTTGGCAATCGAATGATAAAAAATGTCCACTTGCTACCGGAATGACATTCAAAACTGCTTTAATTCTTGGCAACATTTAATTGGAAGCGATATGGCTTCGCAAATGTTGCCCACGATATTATACTTTGCTCTTTTATTACAATTCCCACTGCCATCAAGCTATTAAGATTTTTTTCTCTATTTTTTCCCTTTTTTATGTCTGAAATGAGTACAAACGGTTCATGGAGTAATCAACAATTCAAATGGCGACAGACAGTCGCTCTTCAACGCTAACGCACATCCCTTTTTGCTGAAATCGGAAACGGATCTATAAACGAAACACCTGACACACAATGGCAGCCCCGGGGTAGGTAGCTACGTAATCTTGTTCAGGTGACGGTAAGCGACTGCTTGCAAAATTTAATAGTTCCACATAAAGGCGGTGCCGTTGTGAGGTTGCTGGATGGTTGGCGTCATTTAGATGCAAGTCTGCATATTCACAGGAAAGTGTTACGCAAGGCAAGGACTTAACTTACGGTTTTGCTGAAGTTACTGCATTCTGATTCGAATGCTTTTCCATGCCGATAAGTGAACCACATTTGTTTGGTGTTTTGTGCTCCACTAAGGAGATGGAACGTAATTGTGTAAGCATTGACAGAGGAATTACAAATTCAAACATTTACTCTCGGTGTTGCCAGGTGGAGTGTGAAGGATTCAAGATAAGCGCAAGTGAAAAGAGGTATTAAATATGATTTGTAAACGCAGTGACGATGAACAGAATGAAGCTCTTAAGACTTCTGACAGATTTCTGACTAATTTCGGATCTAATGTGGCAACTCTTCTTTTCTCCTGTCATATCCCATTAGAATATGAAAGCGAGTCAAGTTCACTTCTCATGTAATGCAAACATAAGATTGGCAAACAGACTTTTAGAAAGGAAAAAGGACGGAAAGGTGCTTGAACATGGAGACTGATTGCTGCTGGTAGATAAGAAAACTACAACAACCTTCACTCAATTCCAAGCCAACCCAAAAGCAATGACAACAACTCTGTATAAAGGAACAGAAACAAGACCGAGCGTCAACTCCATTCCATTGAATGTCAATTTGATTGCAAGAATTTTTACCAACATTGACACGATGTTTTCGAACTTGCTGCATGCGATGCCAAATTCGATTTTGTCAGAGAAGTACAGTCACAATCTTCCATCTCGAAATTCTCAGTCGTCGTCGACGTTGTTGTTGATAATGGCGCTGCTGGTGGATGTCAGGATTACTGCTGACGTTAGATCTCTTATTTTTGTTGCAAACACAACAGACACATACTTATGTGTAGATACATAAATGGGAATGAATCTCTTTGACAATTTCCGAATCCGATCAGGTGTCAGATGACATTTCTCATTTCTGGGCATATATCAAATGCATTGACTAGAATATTAAACAGCAAACAACAACAAGAAATACTACTCAAACATGCTGTCAACATAAAGCTTATTTGGTTAAGTATTTAGCACCGAGGATGTGCCTTGCTTACATGTTAACAATTTTGGCAACGAAAACGAATAGATGATATCCTTGACGTGTCGTCGTCGTAGGAGGAAAGGATACGTATCTTTATACTGATTCAATTTGCTTCGAAGACATTTTGAAAATGATACAAAAAATAAAGAGGATAGATTCTGGTTTGTGAATGACGTACTCGTATTAAAACATAGAATGACAATACACGTATATCCTCTAGTCAAATCTGAAGGAAAAGGTGTTTAAAAGCCTATAAAATTGAATTGTTATTGTTTTAATGGCTCAAAATAGGTCCTGACGAAATTCTAAGTGATTCGACGAGAAAATTAAAATTGAAAGGATGATAGCTATTGTGCTTGTAGGCATCTTGGATGTTGGCTGTTTTCCAAATTTTTGATCGTAACAGTAAAAGCACATATATAACCTGCCGAAATGGAAATTAAGATGGTGCCGTAAGTGGAAGATTTCTTTAATGGATACACATATAGTTGAAAGGAAATGAACTTGATGACTTGAAGAAATCTGATGACTTTTTTATAGAACTTACATCAGGAAATATTGCCATTTTAAAGTGTTTTTATTCAAGTCATAAAAACGACGTATAATGTCGTAAAAAAAACGATATCTTATTGAGTCATGAAATGTTGCAACCGCAAATAGAGTCAGATTGCTTTGACAACGTCAGCAGAGAAGAAGTATGAAGCAATGACAGACCAAAGCGTCACGTTCTGCATGAAATTTAAAGTGAAGGCTGACGTAGATCTCAGTTGACAAAACTCCCAATAGATCATCAAGAATTACGCTTTAATAAAAGGTTAACGAATTTGACTGAAAACAAAATCTGACACAGGATATTTGGAACAGTTTCAAGGTTTCAACAGCACCACGCAAGGGCCTATAAATTAATATATTTTCAAGTGAATTATTGTGCCTAAAAGAAATCTTTTCACAATAAGCTCAATAGACCTCCATACTTACTTAACCAGCTCGAAACCCATGCAGTATCTCAGACTGAAACACTGCAGCCGTAAATCGGGTACGGTCCCTCGCAGGCACCCTTCAACTGAAGACACTTGGTCTTTGTACCGTAGGTTCCATCTTCCTTGTCGTCTCGAACCTGGGGGCTGCAATGAGAGGAATTTCTTGGCTAGAGCGTTGTGGTGCATTCGCTCAATGTTGCCGAGCCTATTTAGTCGTCTTTTCTTGGCTTTCTGGACTACATCCACATCTTCGTACAGTTCGTACAGTTCAAGGTTAAACCTTCTCATCCATATTCCATCGTCACATACGGGACCGAAAATCCATCGAAGAATTTTTCTTTCGAAAGCACCAAGTATCAATTCCCATTTTTTACTTATCGTCCAACACTCGGCGCCGCGCCGCCGCGCCGACGCCGTCATAGCGTACGACTCGTAATACCAAAGTTTTGCATAACAGACTTTATGTCTACCGAGTAAGGAGTATTGAACTCAGTTGCTTTGCCAAAACGAAGTAGAAATGGTTCGCTAGGGTAATTCTTCAACAGATCTCCACTAGGGTGTCGTTTGTGGGATTGATGTTTGTTCCAAGGTAGGTGATCTCTGACCGAGATGGTGGGCAGATGTTCTTATGTTTGTAGATAGTTTTCTCCTCATTCCCGTAAAGACCAACGAGTTAAGCCTGTTTTTCAATCGCTGTGAAAGCATGAAGCACAGCTCTCTTGGATCGACCGATGATGTCTATGTCGACCACATAGCCTATAGGATCTGGGTAGATTTTTGAAGATACTGTTTTCCTTGTTCACACCTGCCTTGCGCACTTTGTGTTCCAAGACTAGGTTGAAGAAGGAGCGCAGGATTAAGACAAAGAGGAGCGCATGTCCTTGTCTAAACCCTTGCCTAAACCCTCCAAAGATGTCTTCCTTCCCGATTTTTGCATTCAATTTTCCGAGTACGATTTTGACGTCGTACTCTGAACAGGCTCCGTAAGCTCTATCCAGGAGTTCGTCAAAATCATCGGTAAGGGCGTGTGCACACATTAGACCGATGTTTTGTAGTGTGGTCTTGATTCCATGGCTTTCGATCTTAGTTGGATTCCTACGACGAATTCGCATCCAAATATGTGCATTCTTTGATGACAGCTGTAATAAAGTCGCAATTTTTTCTTTTCATTGTTGCTGATCCTATCCATCGTATTTCCTGGATCGCAGTAATGTCTGCCTTATACTGCGTGAGGACAGATTCAAGTTTTTGAGTTGCACCTGGAGCGTTTAATGTTCTTGCATTCTAGGTAAAAAACTCTCAGTTCGTAGTTCGGTCAGGTTCCAGAGGGCCATTATCCGGATCTGCCGTAATCCCTCAAACGTTTTTATGTGTAGGGTGTGCCTCTCCAGTCAATTTGTGCGTGTTATGGCTGCTGTTTGCACCCGTGCTTACCAGTTTCGCAAGTTGGTGTGTAAGAAGGGATCCAGCATATGCCCCCAGATTCTAGAATGCCCAACCGCACATGTTTTAGGTTAGTTAAGCTTTTGTTGTGTGCTTCTTGCCTTCCAACTTAGATTTACTCTTCAGTTTCCTCAAGGCTCTTATCAATAAAACATGAAACTGCAAAGTAAGGTCGTCTGAATGATTATTTTGATTGTTAAATGGCCGTAGAACATAATTTTGTAATTTTTTTACCGCTTTCATTTCCATCTTAAGCCCTTTTCTTGGTAAACTATCCTTGCAGCAATTTTCTTTTGTTTCTTCATTGGGAAAAACTCTTGCATACGATTTCGATTTCAAAACAACCAACATGCACTCCTCTGCACGAACTAGAAGCAAAATCTCCATGAATTTTCCATTTTGAACCGGAAATAATGCACAATTATTGCTTGCATAACTCACTTAGCCCTTTTTACCTCTTTCAGGACGAAATAAAAAATAAAACTTAATGCCATTGCCGACACCCATTCACCACATGTAAATGGGATTCGTGATTCGTGCAGGTGTACACAACCACCTAATAACACTTTCCGGTTCCCGTTTTTTTGTTTATGTTCCTCGTCTAACAGCCAACCGAACCGTGTTTTATGGCCTCTCAAACAGAACACACGAACGTCCATAAAAAATCAAGCAATTAATTTGCACAAAAATACAAGAAAAAAGGAATACAACTGCGAAACGTTTATTTTAATTTGCAACAAATCCTTATTCTCAAGGTGCGCATTAAGGACTATTACGATGGATCTCGATCTCCATCTCCGTCTCCTTTTCGATTGCCGTAAATTAATTGCCTTCCAGGATTCTGACGCTTAATGTTTTCTTGAATATTGCATCAAACATAGGAGCATAAATTAATCCGAGGAATATAGGATTGTCGTTAAAATATTTTATTGTTTCCGATGTTGAGGGGTTTCCCCTCATTGAAAAAGGATAATGACAAACACAAATGGAATTAATTTGAAAACCTTTAGTCATTGAATTTTAACTTAACCAGAAAAACAGGGGTTGACATAAACTGCTTTGACCATAACATCTGAAATTCGAAATAAATTAGTAGTTATTAACATTGTATTTATATTTTCCTTTGAAAGAGTTTATTTAATTTCCCTCAAACGCAACCCTAGTTAGAAGGAAACTTTAAAATCTTTTCTAGCTGAAAATGACGAACAAGTTCAGGTCCGGAAAGAGTAGGATTACGTTGTGCTAATTTAGTGGGTGGGGATTAGCAAAGTATTGCTACTAGTTGTTGGCTTTGTTCGGTTATCCGGGACGCATAAAATACCCTTACCGTGAAAATTGAATGATTCTGATGGAAAAAAGTTTTTTTCAATGGGAGCTTAAAAGTTTGTTTTTTGTTATTAAATTCTATAATAGAGGCTTGACTTTGCCATGGTAAACTGACTGAAAGCTGTTTATTGTAGTTGGGAGTTTGGCTTAGGTAATCTTTTTTGTCGAATGAAAAGTTTAATTTTTTTTTTTAGGCATTTTTCAATTTGCTTTTCGTCCTTGTTTAAAAAAAGGAGTGAAAGAGATGCAAACGCACTTATGTGTTGTCGTGAGAGGTAATAACCTCGAAATTTCTGATACAAACAGAGATTTTTCGATGTAGGCGCGCTGAGCGGAAGTGTGAACTTACATCACTTTACAGAACTAGATTTTTCTGCTTGTTTTTCGATAATTTGACAACCACGAGATCTGATACGATTTATCATCACACAAGGACAAGTTCCAGAAACTATTAATTTTATTTATGGATATGATGGAGCGGTTGCTTAAGTAAAATTTTCAACTGGGGTTAACAAATAGGGAAACTTACAGCAAGTGTACCCCAGGGAATCGTCTTCGGTCCCCTTCTCTAAACAATTGTATTTGATGGCCTGCATGAAGGAAAAGGTATGGATCGAAAAGTGTATCAGTTATTCTTTGATGACTTCATAGTGAGATCTTTGAAACAAGCGCTTGACATATGGGTGGATGTTCTTGAAGGAATTGTTTATTCCTATTGGAAGTTCTGTATGAGTACTCTGATGCTTGTTTTCAAAGTCTGAGGTATGCTCAGTCGGTCCAAGGTGTTCTCGACTAAGCACTTAATGTCGAGTTAAAGATCCAAACCAAATAACACAACCAACCTTCATTATTCGTTTAACAGCTTATTCTTATTTAACAATATCTGAAGTCTAACAGTAATTTATATCAGTCTATTTTAGAAAAAATTAGATTATAATACTTATTTGGAATTGTCCGATTGTATGACCATCAGTGTTGCCACTGAATAAACGGTATCTTGAATAAATCGAGTCTAGTCAAAATGAGACTTCTGTTCACAACAAAGGCTCTGAAATAAAAGGTTGAGCAACAATTACTCCTGTTCTTATATTTTCCAGAAGTTAAAATACACAAAATAATCGGTTCACAAATTATCGGATCGGAGAGAAGCCCAGGTTGGTTGCGACTATATTTGGCAGAAATATATTCCCAAAGCAATTTATGTATAAACTAGCAAAACCCCTGCCCACTTCGCAGGGCTTCGGCCCACAACGGTTCGAAAATTAGAGATTGGCAGGATGAAGAATACGGTAATCGATGGATAGGCAGAAATGAACAATATTCTTAGAAAAATCATGCCTGTATTTGCTAATCTGATGAATAATCTATTCGTTTTTCAATTCTTTTACATAATTTTTTTAGTTAATTTACCCATTAAACATATCTTCCCCTAATTTAGCTCCATGAGAAGAGGTAAGGTAATTAGGATTTTAACAGCAAGCCAGGTATAGGCATAAGTATGCTTTTAACCCTCTTCAGGATTGCACAATGTTATAAATTTTCTTAAAACTAACAATTATTGGGATATTATTAAGTGTTGCAATAAAAGTATTGACAAAAAAACCTAAATTCGATGTTCTAAGCTGTTTTAGATTTTCCCAAGTATTATAAAATGTATGGTTTTTTGTTTATTAATGTTATTTTATTTGCTAATTTTTTTGTTCATAAGGTAAAAGTAAGAAAACTTTATGTTTCTTTACGCATTATTTGAAAAAAAAAAATATCTTAAAGTCAACACTTTGCTCGGGCAAGAAAAATTGAACAAAGTTAGCCTTTTTTTTAATCGTCAAAAAGTGATGAAAAAGTAACTTTTTCTTAGAAGGATTATTTTCTAGGAATATGACCAGAATCACATCCCAAAGTATATGGCAGATAAATTACAGGATACCCTGTATAGTTGACCATGAGGTAAAACAGCAATTTCTAAATCAAAACCACATATTTTTAAAGATTGACCTTGCGTCTTATTTATTTTTCAGGGAATTCAAGTCGAACAGGAAACTAAAGACGTATGCCATTGACTTCTTCACGGCTAGCCTTGTAGTACTGTAAAGTTTAAGTTGATTGATGTCCCGAAACATAGTAATCAGCGTTAAAAAATCATCATCAGAGTTAAAAAATGTGGAGGCAGTCCTGGTACATAAATGCATAAATGCAAAAAATTCAAAAACTCCGTCTCGTTGCAAAATTTACTACATCGTTTTCATTTGTAATTGTGTCAAAACACTAAAACGACTTGTGGGAAAAAAATTCTGCATTTATTTGTCTGGTTCAAAATAAATTCTTCTACTTCTTCTATGTACTAAATTTTTGTGCGCCATTGTGCTCTCATCCCACACAAATATTCGGCCATTATCAAATTTTTTTGAAATATTGTAATGTCAGTTTTATGTCTAATAATGTGCTCACAACTCCGGAAGAAGAAAGAGCCAACTCTTTTTTTAATTTCAGATCATAAAATAGAGTGGCGCGACAGCTCTTGAAGAGCCAAGGCCTAAGTGGCTTACTCTCATCAACAATTCTCTAGGTGCGTGTGAAGAATTGAGGGGACCTACAATTTTACGCCGATTCCGAACGGCGGAAGTTGAGAAGCACTTTTTCATGACAGATGTTACTCTTGGAAGTTTTGTCAGTTCTTCGCAAGAGGCAGTGTCCGTGAAAGATGAAATAAAAACTTTGGCCCAGTAGGATTCGAACCCACGACGTTCTGCTTAGTAGCCAACACACCTAACCACTGAGCTACGGACACTACAATCATATTGATGCTAAAATTAATGATAACAAAAATGATTTCCCCATTCCTCCGGGTGCATCACAAAAATATATACCACCACTCAGACTGATCACACCTTGCATATCTAATGGTGTCATACACATGGGTACTTTTGTTGATCGCTTACTTTCGGCTCAATAGTTTGCACAAATATTCTGAATCCAATGCAATTTTATAATTGTCCTTAACGTAGTATTGTTGTCGAGCAACCAATTCAATTGTGGCAATGCTTTATTCGCAAAACGGTTTTTTCGTAAGCAACTGGCACATTTCAATTTGAAAGCATTCATTTCAACATCAGATTGGCATTTGCAATGACTGTTGACTCAAAGCTAAATAATGTCTGTTTGTGGCTTAAATTTGAGCACACCATGTTTTTCATTCAGACAATAAGTAAGTATACGTGGAATACCTCCAGTTCGTTAGTGTTGATTAAATTTTATTAATTATACATTCCATCAACATTCAAAACGTAGTAAATAACAAATAACAATATAATTAACAAATAACAAGTACCAACTAAAAATAAATAAGATATACATACATTTTTTCATACTCGAGAAATTTCATATATCAAAACAACATTTTCCGGGTCAGCTAGTTCAAATATAATTTCCTAGGTTCACTGACTTTTTTTTGTCGAAGAAAAATTATATTTGTGAAATATTTTTTTCTTCACTGACATTTTTTTTTTTGAATTTTTTTTATTGAAAAGAAAAAAAAAATATTTGACAAAATGTACAAACTAAAATTGAGTGGTCAGGGTATCGGGACTTGAGAGATTGCAAATCGCAGTGAAATGATCTCAAAATCGCAGTAGATTCAATATTTTCGCAGTAGAATTGACTTTCAAGAGAAAAAGACGTTTTGTGTTAGATTTAAAATTTAGTTTTTTATTAAAATAACAAAACTTAAATAAATAAAGTCTGTATTCTTTGGTTTAATATCAAAACAATATTAAAATAATAATAATAATAAAAAAACAAGTTTGTTCACATTTATCACATTTTTCTAATCTTTTAATGAAAAACCAAAATTTAACAATGTCCTCTTGATTTTTTTTCAGTCAAAACCTGTTTGTTCATTTCCCATTCTGATTTATATTTTTGGTTTTATTTTGGTCGCTATTTCAGCTGTTGTAAATTTTCCAAGTCATCGTCCATTTCCAAAGTCTCATTTCTTCGGTCGGTTTTTCGGAATTTAATAATTTGTTAGAAAAAGGTGCTATTATAGGAAAAGTTTTTGTCTGTTTTACCCAGAGTATATCTAATAATGAATAGGGAAACTCTTTTGTAAATGTAGTTGGCACTACTACAATCACTAATTTTCGAAAAAAAAATACAACAAAAATTCCATTAGTGAAAATAGTCAAATCAATTCCTTATGTAAAACTGCCTGCGAAAGAAGAAATGACTACACGTATATTACTTGCTTCTTTCCCTTTTTCTCTAATAGATTTTCAAAGGCGGGTCCGACTTGATTGTCATAAATTGTGAAAAAATATTCGATAAAATAAGAACCAGGTGTGTCTGTCAAAAAAAAACTTATTTTGTTTCCCTTTCCTTCCTACAAGTTTCTCATTGGCTTCAATTTCTTATATCTGTGTGAAAATATGTGTGAATCAACAGATGTTTTTTTTTCTGAGTTTCCCTACTCATTATTAGATATACTCTGGTTTTACCTACCTTTGTGACAATCTTGTTGAGATTGATCTGGACTTTCCTGGTTCGTATTTAATGAAATTTGTTTAATTCACTAAACTTACTAAACTAACGGAGCACTGAACTAAGGACAGAGGGATGCGAGGGACGATGACGATAAAGACAGTACCATGAACAAACGGCGACGACCGGATTTGTTTTAATTTAGTTTTTTTTTCTGAGGGAAAAGCTATTGCTTGATCGATTTGTTGCGTACACTGATCATTTATAACAAGATTGGAAACCTACCTACGTTTTACCCTCCAAATACCTCAAAACTTATTTTTTTTTTTTTTCATACACATATCCTCTTGCAGCAAACTTGTTTTTTATTATGTAGGCAATTGTATCATTTATTACAATAAAACGCATACTCTTACAGCTAACCTGCTCCTCTTAGTTTGTATTACATGCATACTCTTACAGCTTACCGCTCCCTTAGCTTGTTGGCAAATGTCATTTTGGCAGCAAGCTTTCCCATCTATAACTGATCAGTGGTTTCCTATTGATGCGCACGTGGGAGTGAGATGGTAAAAAGAAACGAGGAGTAGGAACAGAAACAACACGGTGCAACAACAAAACAAGCCGACAACACATTCACACTAGCTATCTTAAGTAAAAGTTTGCATGAAAGAGACACATATATATTTTTTATGTTCGACAGTTTGTTTTACTTTATTTTCTTTGAGGAGGGAATTTATTCTGTGAACAGTGATGTTATTTAAACAAAAGTTTCAAAAATCGCAGTAGATGACAAGAAAAACGCAGTGACGCAGTAGATTTGAAAATTTGTCAAAAAGTGCAGTAGATCTACTGCGATTGCAGTGAAGTCGAAGCTGATTGAGGTTCGTATATTGTTCAGTTTTTTTTGTTAGTGCGAAAATACCTAAGAATTCTAACATATTTTTTAACAATTGAACACATTTGTGATTTGAAAAAGTATACATTTATTTTTGCTTAAAACATTCTACGTAAAACCTCTTGCATTTAGAGAAAAAAAATAGGAAAATTGGTCAACCAGTGTGCCCGGTTAGCGAACGAACACAAAAATTAGGCTGTTCTTTTATATATATAAATGGGCAGCTCTTAAAATTAGTGCCTTGTACTAGGATAGCAATTTCTTCCCAGACGTTCACTCTAATGAAGTGGAGTAGGAATTGATTTTTGTTGGCGACAGCACTTCTTCTTATAGATTTTTCTATCGATGTTGAGTGTGAATCATATAACACCCAATTCGTTATCATGTGTTGTCGTTTTCTATTGCTGTATTCGGTGTTTTCGTGCTGTTGCTTCCTTTTGTCGTATTCGGTGTTATTCGATTGTTGGTTTACATTGTTTACTTGGTTATTTCCAGGGGTGGATCTTCGTAGGTTAATGTTCAAGGGCCGGCTGGCTTTTGCTTTTATAGTTTTTGTCGCGGGTCCGCTCATGAATTTTTTCGAACTAAATAAATCAGCTGTAAAGCTTCGTTATAGTACAATTTTAATTCTACACGCTTCTTTATTTTGAAGGGAAGACTCCTGTTCTTGAATCTTCAAATGTTTGTGTTATGTTTCGACGTTGAACAGAACAAACTTTTCTTGTCAAGGGCTCATCTAAGGCTCTGGCTTTCTCCGGAATGTAAGGATAACATAGTTTGAATTGTTTTTCCTTGGTCAATCTACTTTCTTGCAAGCCTGGTGTCCAAATACAAGCCTATAGCCTTTTTTGACAAAGTAAAATTCCGTAAGACGTTATCCTGAAGATAACTCCACCGAAAAAACTTCACGTTACATTTCTAGCTCAAGTCTATTATCCGTCCGTCATGGGATACAGGCAAATACTGCAATCAAAGCTTGAATGCTTAAGCCACTCAACAGAATCTTATTTATGCTTTGAAAAAAGTTCAAGATAAATTGATGACCAAAGAGGAATGATTCCTCCTAGAAATTATACCTCAGTACTGTGAGAGGGGCTTCTCGTTTGTTCCTCTATTTTTGTTTGCGACCAATTGGACGAAAATGTTTATAATGTTGAACATTGACCGAGTTAGTTTCCAAAAGAACGTTTCACAGTACGCTTCACAAACACCAACAACGGTTTCATTATTTCTTTTCACAACAAGCCGTATCGGAGCTGCTTAGCCACACTCAGTTTTAGACGGAAGAGTTAAGCTTAAGTTCGAAATTTGAAAAAAATAAACTTTGACAAATCAAATTGCACTTATCATTCCAACCCAGTTACTTCATTTAACTTTTTAATCAAAGAAAATTCTCAAAAATTACCCACGCCACCGGAAATAAATTTTATGAGCTTTCTAATTCATATGCCTTCCACAATTCGACCGCTCTTACATTACATCCTCTTAAATCAATCAAGCATTTTTGTGGTATTTTATTGCAAGCCAAAGACACAGAGGTGAATTTAATGACACTCCAAGGAGCCATAAATACGTACATACTTCTTCTACGCTTAAAAGGTTCCTCTATAAATGATTCCATCTAGCTTCAACGCAACACCGAAAAAAGCCTCCATTTACATCAGCTACATCACAGGCCCCATCAAAATATCCAAACCGCACCGTAAAAAAACACCTCAGACAATAAATACATACTGCTTTCGTTTATTAATACAATTTCAGCCTTAACCACACGAGAAGCCGAGGAAATTCTTTTCGTTAACATTTTTTGTGTGCCAATTTAGACGGAGTTATATGTTTCTCTTCTGTTGTTGTTGTGTTTGTTGTTATTATTTTTACCGAAAGTGTGGGAACCAGAAAGGTTTATTATTCCACCTCGGCCATATCTCCTGGTATCGACACGAAACAGCGCGGTGGTAACGCGGAATGGGTGAGACAACAAAACAAGGAAAATGGAAAATGATTTTTCTCGTTTCTGTTTTTTGTCTATTTGGTTCCTTGTCCGTTACATCGGTAGCTGAATTTTTTTTACACCCCTAGCAACGGATGCTTTTTGAATATTAAGTGTGAAAAACAGTAAAATACAAAGAAAGAAAAAAAAAAATCGGAACAAAAAATAGAATTATCGGGAAAGGTGTGGCATGGCAACTCCGGAAAACGGGTTGCTAGTTTTGTTCCTCGTACAATGGGAATTTTTGGACTTTTCCAATCGAAGGTTGCCAATTTGGAATATCTGAATAACAAACAAGTTATTTTTTTTTCGTTTTTCCCTGTTTTGCCAGAATATAAGCCCAAGGCCTGTAGAGATAGATCGTCCATCGATTGGCAAGCAAAAAAAAGCAAAACAAAAAAATAAATAACCAAAGGTATGCAGGGTGAACACAAATTTGTTTCCTCTCTCATGCCGGAATGCCCATTTTTTTTTTTTGTTGCAGAACTAATGTGTTGTAGAGCTCTGGTCACTGGTCAATGATGGGTTGCCAATGTAGAATCGAGTTGTATCAAGGTACATAAACTTGGAATGTCCATTTCGACAACAATTGCCCATGAGAACATTTTTTTTATTGATATGCCCAGTAATTGTGTCTGTGTGCACACACAAGACGGAATAAAATGGTCATGAATCACCAAATAACAGTAAAAGACATAAAATATCAAATTGGGCTTTTAGGAAACAAAATACATGACTATACGAAAATAGTTGGGCCTTAGGATGGACAATTGGACATCGTAATAGTCGACCTTCAAAGTTTAGTTTTATTGAGGTTGCTTACTTTAAGTACAATTTATTGGCAGTTTTTTTTTTTAACTTAACTTATCTGGTATTTCTTTTTATCGTTACAGCCTATTATTTTATTTCCAAAAAGATGTTCGTGTACCTTAAATATTTGTTTCTGATTGAGTCACGACATTAAGAAGGACATTTAGCATGCTAATAACAGGATATTCTAGTCTTTTGAAAGTTTTGTGATGGTGTTCATTTTGTTTTAAATTGTCCTTCCTCTGATGTCTGATACAAGTGTCACACAATTCGAATAGGTATCGCCAACCGTAGTCTTGTACCTATGGATCAGTTGCGGATCACCTGAGGACCAGTTCTCAGCGATCCATCACCGACTCACCGTCGAACCATAGCAAAGAAAACCAAAACTCAGATGCCCGTCGATTAAAATATACAATCATCTTTTCAGTCGGCACTTCGGCAGTCAAAACTTGAATAGAGCGGACGTGTGTCCAGGAGACGCCTGGAATTTAAAGGTTTAAGTAAAAATTAATTTATTAACAGACAACAAAATTATGTAAGCAAAATGTATTTGTTGCAATTGCAGTTGCCGGCAACACAGCGCCACCATTATTTTATTAGCGAGCTATGGACCTGGATTTTTAGTGTTTGCCTCTCCCGATTCATACCGTCCAGTGGTGCCAAAATTACCGATTAGAGGTGGAAATCAAGAAACAAACTGTGTTTTTTCTTCTTCTTTGTCTCGAGTGCATGAAGAGCAAGAATATTTCTTGAAAATCACGCTCCCAGTATATCCTACTTTAATTGGAGGAAAAATCCTGAACCTAAGGAACAAAATGGTATCAAAAAAGGCAGAAAACTATACAAAAATTGAAGTTGCAGTAGTTATCAAGAACCAAAAAAATACGTTTTAAGAGAATTTCAAGAACAACACGCTCCATTTTAAATTTTTTGAAGTTCCTCAAAAATAGCTTTAAACAGCAGTTATCAAAAGAAAAAATAATACACATTTGCCAGTGGGGCACTTTGGTGATTTCTTTAGCAAGGGATAAAAGCTTGTACAGTAGGCTTTTATTCTAATATTGTAAATTTCATTAATGTATACGATTAGTATTCGCCGAACTTTCTCTCCGAACTTTGATGTTTCGTCGGACGACCCTGGATGCCGTGAGTGCTACTTCAGCTGAAAAGTAAAAAGCGTCACACCCTAAAACACCACGTTAGGAAACGGTTAAGATTGGCCAAATGACGGGATAATTTTTTAACCCATGTTTAAACTGCCACAAGAAATTAACCACGACACTTCTCCACAGAGGTTAGTCATCGAAGAACTGTTTTTCGAGGCGAACTTATTTTGATACAATAAACAAGTTGTTGATTCCTACGCGAGTTCACCTCTAACAGTAGATTCTATTTTGCTAAACTTGTTATTCTCCGACCTGCCCACTGAAAAATTACGTGAGCCCCGTGCGAAAACAAACTTTCCAGATCAATATCTTAAACGCCCTACAAAAATTAAGCCACTTAACCTTAATAGCTACCAATGGACTCAATTTTCTCTTAAATGAATTGCACTTATATAAGTCGCCATCGCCATTCACAATTCCCTTAGAACATATTTTGTCTTATTTTCTTGTAACTTCTTAACTTTTGAACACAACAAACAAAATTAAGACTTCTTAAAACCTTACACCGGGCTATTTCCGCCGTTAGCTCGTCGCAGCCGTCATCTTCTCAAGGTTCAAATAGACTTCCGTTCCGCTTACATAATGACTCCCAAGGCAAATGAAACAATAAGAGAAGCAAAAATGTAAACAAAATTAACTCAAGGACTTCTAAAGTGTGCCTCTTGTTCGCATTATAATACGAAATTCTCAGAAATTCTCGAGCAAAAAATAAAAATGAATTCCTTAAAAAGACACACAAAATAGGAACGAGAAGGACTCTCGCTGACGACGACGCACGGTGATGGTGAAGCCAGTGCCATCATCTTTGGCAACATCTCCTGCCACTTCAGGGAGAGAGAAAGAAACATCACGGTCGGTGACGCATAATCTAGAAGGAGGGCAGCTCCTCGGGGGACTGTTTACCTCTCTTGTTAATTGATCCCACTTGTGGTGGGCTCAAACACTTTTCTCGTCTTGTGTGTGTGTGTGTCTGTTTTCTTCTTCATTCTTAGTGCGGCAATTAGATATAATTGCAAAAGCCATGAGCGACAAATTTTTAAGGGGGTGAGAATTTCATTAGGTTTCATGTGAAACGAAGGCTTCCAAAGCTTAATCTAAAGACAACAATGTCGTTAGGTTACATGGCGACATTTGTTATATGACCATGACCGGCACCGCCTCCAATGTCTGCTGCTGCAGTCGGAAATGGCCGCCCTTATGTCGTCTATGGGCTAATTTCAATTCATAGCAACCATACCAAATGGCTGAACTTTTCTCCTCAATGCGAAATGTTGGTGGTTGATGCGGTTCTATAGTGGTGTGACCTGTTGCATTACACTTACCTCCGGAGTCTCTTGGACTAAAAATGAAATTGTTTTATCCGTGTCCTCTTCGTTTTGCCTATCCTCGTCGTTGGGTACTTCGGTTGTTAGAGGGACTTAAAATCCCATCATCTTTGTCATGCCCCATAATCATCATCATCAGCATCCGTAGTGAGATGCTAAGACTCTCCATTCCATTCAGCCGTTGGCCATCATCATAGTCATCAACTCCTCTCAATCTCCAACAGTCGGTTTCCATCACAACGAGCGTTTCGCATCAAATTTGTCTCCTTTTTTTTTTTAATTACAGAGGCACTTAAGGCATTAATTAAAAATGCAAATGAGATTTGAGTATAGTTTTTTGAAGAGTCTTTTTCTCTATGCTTAACCGGCCTTTAATTTCGTTCCTTGTCAAATAGAACATAGAAGTAGCTGGCGGGCGGAGTTTTCTTTTGAAATTCTTTTAGTATTTTGTCAAAGAGAAAACTTTGTGAGGAAATGGACGAAAAGATTGACCAACGATGCGACGATTTGTTGAAGGACGACCGATTTTAGGGAATGTAGACTTTTTGTTGTAGGATGAAGTTGTTTTGAGTGTGGGTCGGGTAAGTGGAATTCCTCATCAATTTTTGCTGTTTTTTTTTCGTTTTCTTTTTGTGTCTCCTCGTTTGTGTTATTTAATGAGCAAATAGCAAAACATTACAAAAATAAAGATGGGAAAGCTTCAATTTGATTCTATTTAACAATTTTTTTCATCAACATTGATCAAAGCGGCCTGGCGGATAAAGATTTTGTCTATATCTGACCTATGGCCAAGGCTCGGACCTCCTTCAGCAAGTTCTTCCACCTATAACGATCGTTGGCCGACGCGACGCCATCCAATTTCGCACCCAAAAGCTTCGAGCATCCTGATCTACGCTATCCTTTCAGGGCGAATATAGACCATATTGCACTGTATTTTACTATGAACTGTAATGCGAAGGACTGCCCTGGCATCTTTGTCTTCGTTAATACGAACTGATTGGGGAACGGGTCGTTTTTATTCTGTATTCCATTATTCTGCTTTTCTATTATTCTGTATTTCAAAATTCTGTAAATCCAAAATTCTGTTTTTCAAAATTCTGCAAATCCATTATTGCTATTAGAAATTCTGTAATTCCAAAGAAATTCCAAAGAACAGTCGTACTTTCCAGATCAAGTTTTATTTTCCACGTTTTTAATTTAAACGCGTCTCATATCTCTTTTGATAGTGTCTGTGGTTTAGTGGTTAGGTGCGTTGGCTGCTAAGCAGAACGTTGTGGGTTCGAGTTCAACTTGTGCCCATTAAGTTTTAATTTCATCTTTCACGGGTTCTTCCTCTTGCTCAGAACTGACAAAACTCACAAAAGTATCAATATGTCATGAAAGAAAGGCCGTGTGGAATAGGCGTAGAATTGTAGGTCCCGTCAATTCTTCACATGTATTAAGAGAATTGTTGATGAGAGTAAGCCACTTAGGCCTTGGCTCTTCAAGAGCTGTCGTCATCCTCTATTTTTTTAAATATCTCTAGGACATTTTTGGAGATAGGAAACCAAGCTGTTAAACAATGACAATGCTTCCTTGACATTTCACTGAACCAAAATCATTTGGTGGAAGATAATTCTCAGTTCTCATTGAGATAAAGTTGTTACATTACAAATTGTTGTTCTGCAAATATCAGTCACGTCGAAATAGCTGAGTGAGAAATCAAATCCAAAATAATTTCATCTCAGAGATCCCAGAAAAAAATCTTAGTTCTCAGCTGATATTTTTTGTTCCACTTATAAATTCTCTGAGACCCCTGAGATCTCAGTGAGAATAGTGTTAGGTGGGAGCTGGTCTTATGAATAAGAACTGATTTCATTAAAGTTATTATGTAAAAAAAATGTTGATATTCTTAACTTCCAAGAAGAAGTTATTGTAAAGGGTCCGATCTTGTGAATCTACAATTTTTGCATCAAAATGTTTTATCATCTTGTCAGCGTTTGTAAATATGCGTATTGGCGTTATGTTTTTTTTTCTACAATTATCTCGCGAACTACTTACAGTATTGACACGAAATTGGACTCATTCGATGCGGAGATGCTTTATTATGTTCTGATTAAGTTTTCAGAGATAACGGTTTAGCAATTTTTTAACTGGCATTAAAAATTTAAAAGTAGTAAAAATTCGTCATTTATACATGCGAATTCGCTCATGGTACTGATATCAAATTGGTCTCGTTTGGCCCAAAATTACTTGATTGGGAACTGAATATGTTTTCAGCGAAATCGGCTTAGCGGTTTTTGTAAGGATTGAAACTGAAAAAATCAAACAAAATCTGAAAGTATTCATCATTTATTCATGAAAATTATGATGATTTCAGCATAAAATGCAACAATAGTTCGAAAAATGTTATTCATCAATATTAGAAAATATATTATTTTACAATAATTATTATAAACAATAGAAAATGAGTTTAAGCGGATATATTTTTGTGGTTCCAAGGAAAAGATTGACACTCATATTATATTATTTTATTTTCACCTGAATATAAATGTTACCACGTGCCACGGTCATGATGATGATTTATGTCTAACATTATTTTAAAACTATATTCTGCTTGTCAAATCACCAGATTTTAGGCTGCTCAGGCACCTCAGGGGGGCGATCGCCTCTATGCCCTGAATCCCTGATTCCAATTCAATAAACTCACAGTTATGAACAGGTTTTTTAATTGCTAGTAGAACAATTTACTAAAATGAGGTGTTTCAGATACAGATTTTTGGATAATCTGGCTTGAATTAAAAGCACTATTTTGAGCTGAGGACTTGACTGAATTGTTTGCGGCTACAGGATCACACTCGTTTGCACATGGCTCATGCGAATGTTTACCCGATTGTTTAGTTATAGTGTGCACATTATCAATCAATTTTGTTACAACACGAGCTTTACATTTATTTTTTATTCGCTTAGCACACGCCCAATTAAATGTTTTTTTTCGTTGTTCTTTCGTTGTAGAACATAAAACCATCGACACACAATTTATCCTTTCCTTTATTAGATTTTAATAATTTAATATTTGCCATTTTTTCTGAATTCAATTTATCACGATTAACTTATAACACTTAATTTAAGCTGTCGAACGCAAAATGTGTTATCGAGGTATGTGATTCATGTAAACCATAATATGCAAATTAGTTGGAGAGAATTATAATCTATGCCTCAAGGTTCTGCATAGAAAACATCAAAAATCTGTACTCCTAAATTCTGTAAATGATAAAAGAAAAATTGTTTTGATAATGAAAAAAAGTGCGCACTTTTTTCATTATCAATTTACAGAAATTTTTCTTTTATCATTTACAGAATTTTGGAATACAGAATTTTGGAATCAGAATTTTGGCCCATACAGAATTTCGACCCCAACCCACTGATTGTCCACCCCACAGCGGCAGCTTCTACGAATGTAGATACGAACGTAATGAGAAAACATATGACGATAATTTTTGTGAAACAGCTCTAGTCGATCTGCAGGTACTAGTAAGGTCCCTAGTCGCACATGAAATAGCATGTACCACTTAAACAGCAGGTAATAGCTCTGGTCGATCTGAAGGTACTAATACCCACCAATGGTAGCACGACGTATACGGACAATCATTGAAACCTCTTATCACTCGTAAGAGGAAGCTTCAATGAAACAATAATATTTATAAGCAATAACCTTCAAAAAATTACCTGCTCCATATGCTGCTTCGTATAACTACGCGCAATATTCTTCTTGTTTTTTTTTTTCTTATAATTTGCACCCACTGAAGGGGTTTTTACTCCATTATTATGCCAGAGCCACAGTGAGTGCTTTAGGAAGGAAGGAAAGGGTTGAAAGGAGATGCCGGTGTACATTTGTCTTAAATTCCTGAACATTACAATGATATGGAAGAGGACAGAGTGTGAAAGACAGTTCCACATTCACGTAGTCCGGACAAAGAACGATGCTCTATACTTGAGAGTCCATGCGAAGTTTGGCTATAGGGTAAAGTGATAGGCATTCCTAGAAGCACGGGTATTACGGTTGAATTGTTTGAGGCATTATTTGTGCTCGGAACTAGCCCTGAAAAATAGGATAGATAGAAAAGCTTACGCAAGGGTTTTGCCAGCGTGGAAAAACACCTCTTCAGAATAGTAGCGGGGATACCATCTGGACCAGCGGATTTATGTATGTTGAGATCTTTTAGGACTCTTGCCACAGCACGAGTGCGAAAGATGATTTGTCCCATGAAATCTTTAACACACTTATGTTGGAGGCGAGCTGCTTAGCTAAAAGGTTAGCTTTCGCAAGACCGAGAGAGCTTACAATTAAAATGTCATTATCAACGGCATAGGGACCGCGGAAGAGGAAGAATTCTTTTACAAATGACCAAAAATTCTTACTGCTTTTGGGACATTGTAGTATTTTTGGCCTTAATTTTTTGTAATGTCCAAAATGAATATGGGCATTGCTGGTCTTCCTGGCTTGTTTAAACCGGTTTATCTCGGTTGGACTGGCTCTAAAACACAGGAAACTAACTTCTTTTTCCCTATACCTCCTTACAGCGAGAATCTAGCCATGATTTTTCTTTGGCTTTGATACTTTTATTCCTCTTCGGGATAAAAGTTTTCGTTCCATTCATATTATTATCATTTCTGCGCTATTGTCTACGTCACTATAGAGGAAGCATAGTTACCAGTTAAATATCTGGAAGAAGTTATTGAGACCGTCCCAGTTGGCTTTCTCGTATTGCCATACGGTTCTCTTCGGAGCTCTTTCCTAACTGAAATTTGCAGATATGATACTTTGTTCAGATCTGCCTGGAGTAATACATTGAAAGTGTATTTATCAGGGTCAGACATAAGGAACAAGTAAAGAGTATTTTCCGCTCGATCATGCGGTCAGTTTCACGCTTTATTTGCCACGTATTTAATCTTCCTCTTTGTTGTGTTGAGTCTCTTCACCACAACACCACGGAAGATTTGTGTATATACATATCAGAGGACTTTATGTATCTTTATATCACGGTGTACTCCCTTTAATCTGTCTTATGCTTTTTTGGGTGATGACTGAATGTGGATTGTATTTACAGACAACAAATTTATGTGCATATTGAGCGAAAGATCTTGTCGGCAGTTGCCGTTGATGATGTTAAATATTAAATTGTTGAGGTGGTACTCTTTCTGGTCAGTCAAAAATCTCACCAACAGTGTCTGTCATTTAAAACCAATTAACTGCGATTATACTTTAAATTCATTCTAAAACAAAAATCCAATTTGAACTATATTTTTTTCTTCAGGTTCAACAAAATTTTAATAGCATCGTTAAGGGTAAAATTAATGGCATATCTTTAAAACCTTTTCTCATACACGAGTATAATGGAATGGAACATTAAAACCTTCTTATATTGTTTAACGTTTAACTTGAACTCTACCCTAAAAAAAACACCCCATAAAACATACCAATATGTCAGTTTCAATGGAAATCCAAAAAAAAAAAAAAAAAACAACAACCTTCAAAACATTTTTATCCCATTTCGCAGTAATCACCTTCCTATGCCATTAATAAACCGTTTCCAAACCATGTTTTTTGCGACAGACAGTCCGGGACCCCTCGAAACTTCGAAAAAGTTCCTTCCTTCTATATGAGGGTTTGAAAATAAATTCACACGCTAACGAAACAGCAAAAACGTAAGTCAGTATATTCAGAACTTTCGGTATGTTGTGCTGCACCCACACACACATTTTTCAACGTACATTTAACATGAGGATGAGCCATGATGTGTTTATATACTCGAACGGTTCTGATTTAGGGGATAATTAAAAAGTGTGTATTTTTAAGGGCCTACATCAGTAAATTAACAACAACCGGGATAACCCTCTGGATACGGGTAGGAATTAGTGATGTAATCTTTAATCAAGAGGACTTTTTGTTTGTGTCGTTTTTCAAGGATTTGTTAGCTTCCTTCTAACCAAATAACTTTTCAACTCCCTCATGATGATGATGATGAAAAATCGAGGTCAGAGTTTTCGGTTTTGAAAATGTAGGTACTTTCCCCTCATTCCTGCTGAAGACTGCCATCACAAGGATCAAGGAAAACTATCAGCTTTCAGTTGAATTATGTAAAATTTCGACACGGTTATGATAATGACAATAGTGTGCTATTGAAAGTTCATGATGGATGAATTGGTAAAAACCGGATCTCCCAATGTCATCCATTTCTCTGCGAGCTCTTCTTACAAGGACCTCTTTGAATAAATTTGGAAAAAATCATTTACCTCTTTTCTCAAACCCTTCTATACAAGAAAGTTGAAATCGAAGACACATCTTGTGGCTGCAAATAAATTTATAAAAAAAAAGGAAAAAAACTCAGTCAATATGGCAGCCATAAATGCTGATTTGTATAAGTGAAGTGCAGCAGCTGCATTGAGTGCTCTTTGATCCTTCTTCCAGCGAGTTAAAGACATCAGCAGAATCCAGAAGTTGGTGCTTCCTAGACTTAAAGTTTAAGTTTCAGCAAAGTTTTCATGCAAATCCTTTGAAGGATCAACGTCGTCGTCGTCGTTGCAGTTTTCTTCTTTTGACGAATGATGGTGCGCCCAAGGTGAGCACTTTATCTTACAATACAGAACGACCAACCCCCCTCCTGCTCCTCATGGTATTATTAGATGAATAATTTGTTGGATGCACTTGAAGGGATGCAGCAAGGAAAAAAGTGACGAGTATAAGAAGATACGAACAGTTGGAATCTTTTTGGCAGATTGGTGGGATTGTCGGTTTTTATGATGAAACTTTTTGCGTTTTATTCGCCTGGCTGTGTGTGTTCGACTGCGGCCTTGATACACAAGCTTAACATCCGTGCATGAAGATATTTGTTCAAAGGGGGCACAAAAAACAACCCAAATGACCTCTATCCTTAGCATGAAAAATACTAGATCAAGGCATGACTCAAGCCGACCCAAACTCGAACCAACATCCATTAGCTCCAGAGCATCATCATCATTATAGATATGATTATTCATTATTATGCAAAACACATAAAACACTCTTTTTCTATACACGATTCTGTATGGCTTTGTGGCATCAATGTTAAGCTGTCGGTTGGGTTTTCGTTCCGGTGCGATGAGCAGCGAAATGTTTTCGCTTTTTTGGCGCAAATCCAATTGTTAAAATAATAATAATTTCCCAGGACCATGTAGATACTATGTACACAATTTTGCCATCGCAATAACCAGGACATTCCTTTCCCTCTATAGCGTTCGTTTAGTATATCGAGGACTCTTTTTCCTCGCTGGTTCTTGTATAACATGGTCCTCCAGAGCTAAAAAAAACATACAAACTGGCATGCTATCATGTCTGCCAAAAAAATGACAACAATTGAAATATGAATGCAGATGATGTGTGTGTGCATGAACAGGACACGATGTAGGATGCACTCTGGGGCAGACAGGTACCTCTACCCGAATAAATAATAATGAAAATTCTATGTGAGGAAGAATTTTAAAATGCTTGATAACTACATTTTATGTGGAGGGGCTTAGGTTTGTTATGTTTAAACGGGCGATAAGCTTCGTTTTAGAAAAAAAAAAAACATTGATTGTGTGAAAAGAGATTGTTTCTCCCTTTTTATTTGAAAAGTTTGGATTTTAGCGGAACTTTGTGTTATTTTTTGAAGGGATTAAGGTTTAATGGAAATAATCGGAATAGTCCTTGGTCCTTCAAATATTCAGGAAACTACCTTGTTCCATGACGTTGATGCTTTTAAATCTGATTTGGACAAGTTTGAGTTAGATGGAAGATGAATTATTATTTCAGTAGATACGAGCAGAACATGTTCGTCATTATTATATCTTTGTCGACCTGGCTAATGAAGTTTGGCCGTCATTGGTACAACGACTTCTTTTTGGAAGCTTCTCTGATTTCTAAGAGTTCTGATGAGTGTTTTTCCATTTCAATTACAATTTTTTAACATTGAACAACGACTGTCGGGTCAGTTAGTTAAAATATAAATTCTGCATTTCCTTCTTTTTCAATATATGTATTACTAGCATATTCTTAGTGAATTATAGTTGCATACCCTCAGAATAACGTCTGTTGGGTCTGCTAGTTTTCTGAATTTTAAATATGTTGGATTCTCCAATCGTATACAGGTTTTCCTTAAAGATTTTTCTCAAGACAATTGGTAACGGGTCTGCTTGCAACCTTAACTGTGAAGTGTAGCAAATTTTTGAAATATTGAATGTTTGTTAAAATCGGTTAAGCTATTCGGGAAAATGAAATTCTTACCTTTTCTTTAAGAACTTGTCACAAAACAACATCTGTTGTGCGTTATTTTATCGAAAAGACACACACAATTTTATTTGAGTAAGATCTCTGGCAAAGAGGAGTCCAATCACACGGAAACTTCACTAGCTGACCCGACCCTGTTAAAGGCAAATAAGTCCTTATATATAAATTTCTACTGTACGTTTGTATGTCCCTGAACTCCTCCTGAACGGCTGGACCAATTTGAATGATTTTTTTTTTGTATGCGTTCAGGTTTGGATTCATAAATCAACTCGGGAGATGTTTGCAGTTGTTGTCTATAGGTACTGCAACTACAAGGCTGGATATATTTTAATGTTTTTTTTTTTTTTTGTATGAATTCATTCGTTCATTCATTTCAATCATTTTGTGTATGCATGATACTTTTGATTCTACTCGCTGACCCGTTAAACGTTGTCTTGATAAGTGATTTTAAAAACGGCTGAACAGATTTGGTTGAAAATTGGTAGGGAGGTAGCATAGAATAAGGAGACAGCTATAGAATACTTTTAATTCTACGTCCGATGCAGCCTTGACGGTCACATGCCAGAAATCATAGTGCGAAATATAGAAACCATACGAGACATAGTCCTGTACTTTCTCATACGTTGTCGGTTCTGGTAGTGAGCTTAATTGTAAGCCATTAACGAATGGATAAACACGTTAGATGTCATTAGAAAACAGGTAGGTCGTTTACGAAAATAGTTGAACCTTTTTCGAGATCTAATTTCGCCTAAAACTTGAAGCATGAATGAATGCTGAACGATACTGAGCACCCAATAAAAATTTAAAAATTTTTGAAAATTAACAGAGCTGGCAATGTGATAATTCAGTTTCCAGACACGCAACGAAAATCCCAGTCCAAAAAACAACCACGATAAGAACAACAGCAAAAATCAATCAATTATACTTAACTCATCAGGTATTCCCTCATAATCACGGCCGTGTGTCGTTGCCGTTGTCATCGCCAATTCAATCACGGTAATAATTCGCATATCCTCGAACTCAAAACAGAACATACAGAATATGCAAAAATCTCTAACAGATAATCGTCCTTATGTCAAGGATCATAAATAAATTCCCGACAAATGCAAATGTGAAATCAAATTCGAATCTCATGTACCAGCGAATGAAGAGGCAACCCACATAGTCAACTACTGGAGCGCGAGCCTGATGTTCTTCTATTGATTTTTCTCTCGGTAAGCGTTATTGCGCTTTAGCGATATACAAGGTATACCTTATTGCCATTGACCTAGAAATTGAAGGAGGTAAATGGTTTATGGGTTTAAGCGTTGAGGTAGGTGAGGCAGCAAACTGCTGTGCTGACTGTCGGAATACCCATGCCCGATACCCACATTGTGAAGAAGAAATGTGGAGGTATTTCTGGGAAAATTGAAGGACAGCTTCAATTAGATTTATGATGATTGAACTTTTTTTTTTTTTGTTAATAAAATTTGGACTTGAAAAATTGTGTGGTTTTGAAAAGAATTTGAAAGAGCGTAGGTTGGTATATTATTGGCGCTCATGAGGGTCTGTGGGCATTGAAAGTCAAAAAGTGGAATTATTCTAGTTGAGTGGGGAGCAAGTGGTTGGAAATTTGTCAATGACAGATTAGTAGAAGTGGGCGATGAAATGACATGATTGCTCTTTTACTGAGTTCATTTTGAAATTCTGGGAAAATTCTAAGCCAAATTATGATGGTCTGGAAATTGATTTTAATGAAGTGGCACCTCTTAAAAGAGAAATTTTTATGAAGAAAAAATGTTAAAAGACCTTTGTGGTGAGGACTATGTCGTGATATTTCGCAATCACAATGAAAAGAGAAAGAAAAGAGTTCGTTCAGAAATATGTGTGGAATGAGAGGCCGACGACAACGTACCACTAACGGGGGAGAACCTAAACAACGAAAAACAAACATAGACAAAAACACACGCAACAGAAAACAAGAACGAACTGTACACAGACATCGCACGATTTATCGGGCAAACATAACTAGTCATTATATACTAAAACAGTGATCACGTCCACTCCAATTATTGTTCATTCCTTATCTAACCATTTTTCCGGCTAGTCGTTGATAAGTTTATCTTGGTCGGTTATCTTTAACATTGTGAATTCTTCAAAATCAATAAATGGTAAAATAAATTGAACCCACTAGATAACTAGATTTTAGGATTCACATTAACTCCTTTCGGAAAAATTTAGAGGTAAACTGGTACTTGGGTCTTCGTAGCATGACACGCGAGTATCAGATCTTGGTATCTGTCGTCTGTCGATCCACGGTTATAACTTTGACTCGTCCACTAGAGGTGTAAGACCTGCCTCTTCCGCTTCAACCAGGGACATTATATCTGCCATTTGTAAGACTGGAGTCCATTTCAAAGCTATGTGAAAAGATTCTGAACATCATTCATCGCAGATTTCAATTTTTTTCAGTGAAAACCTCTCCAAATCGACGAGCTTAAGCTGGGCATAAAAACAAAAAACACGTAGCAGCACTAAAGGACGTTTTTTGAGGTACCAATAACCTCCTTCTCTTCAACCCACAAACTGGCAGTTAAATGAGCCTTCAAAACAAAATCAACCCACTCAACCGAAAGGACACTCGTTAAAGCTCATAATTGTGTTGACTCAAGATGAAGTCAGAAAATTGTTGATGAGCCAATTTATTAAATCAACAAAAACATTTTTATCAAATTTATGATCTGTGATATTTAAGACAATCGACTTTTTGCAAATTCATCGAATTCCTTATTTTTACAAGAAAATGTGTTTTTCCATGCATATGAAATGTGGTCGTCCTTGTATAAAGCGGTCAACTCCTTGAACACGAACACCCGACAAGGAGAATGTGCATTCATGCAACTTATATGTTTAAGTGGTGGTATTACACTGATAAGAGCTTCCGAGAAGTCTGTTTGCATGTAAAGAAATCTGGCTGATGTCCTTGTAGAATGTTGAATTGAAATATTACTATCTGACATGAGATTGTAAATTAGTAGGGGGTTCTGGGGTTGTAAACAAATTTTTGACTCAAATTTCACAAATGTCGAAATTTTTTAGAGCCAAAAACTTGCTCCAAACAGGAAGACGGTTTGATAGTGATAACGTCGCTTTGAGTTTTATAATTTTAAAAGACAGTGTTGCAATTTTGCTAATGATGAGCTCTATGGACCCATTTCTCCCCTAAACATGATATAAACTGTTATACTTCTGTTACACAAGCCCATTACACATTACGATGAAGAACGAGCAAAAGAGTGGCCAAGCCCAAAAGCCACCAGTGCATCGTATTGCTGCCACTGCTGGCTGGTGAGAAGGAGCAGAGATTCAGATTCAGTCAGGGAGAGACTCAGACCGAAAATAATTACTGAAAAACTTGTAAACGAGACGTAGGCGAGAACCCAGTAGCTACTTTAATGTGTTCACTCATACTCGAATCCATGTTGGGTGTGTACGTGTAAATAAGTATGCGTTTAACTGACTATCAAGGAAAATTATGTTTGCTGGAGGATCTTACAAGGAAAATATTGGGTTTACGTGAACGCAGTGTTGTGGCCAACCACCCGCTCCCACCAGCTATCGGCAGAATTCCACATTTCTCTCCTTGATGATGATGATGATGATGATGGTGCTGATAAATTACTGAACGATGTTGTTGTTGTTGCAGCTGGTTGCAATAACGATAAAAATACACACACGTGTTCTGTTCAATGTCAGGAGGACGATGGTTGTTTCATGTTCATGTTCAGCCTTCAGTCACTTCACTCTGCTGCTACTCTTGAATCCTTCTTCGGGTGACGTTAATGTATTTAAGGAGCCTTCCCAGATTCTTCTTCATCTTCATCTTGGACTTGAATGTCTTCTTCCATTTGCCTTGCTCTTGGGTTCGATTCGGTTGTGTCTTCCTGTCGATACCACGAGCAAGGACGAAGCAAAAAAGAAGAAGACTCACCGCATATCGCCTCAAAACATCAAATCCTTGTCGTATCGTGGGGGGTGTTTGTATTCTTCGGTTTGGTGTTTATTCTTTCGTTAAATTTGATACATCATGCGAGTTTGGCAAGTGACTCGCTTTAAGCTGTTCTTTTCGAAATTGCAACAGAAAGACGGGGATTCTGTAATTAATTGCTCTAGGTTTGTATTTTCGTTTTTCTTGAAAATTCTGCTTCAATTCATCTTGTCTTTCGCATTAAAGGAGTCGGTGGCGATGTCAGTATGCGTTTGCAGCAAGATTGCTTTGCTATTTCCGCTTTTTCTTTTGTTTTCTGTCATGCATTGTGGCGAATTGTGTTCCGGAAATGGAACGCATTTCGGATTTAATCGAAATTTGAGACAAAATTAATTTTCTTCGTCTTGAAGCTGTTTTGTTACAGCAATTTATTTCGGTGAAAGTGAGTATTCGATGCCATATTGGGAAATGTGTTTAAAAGGTCGAGCGAATTGCTCTCAGCGTGAGTTGCACAAGGTGTCCCTAACCGCTGACAAGTGACAAGTAGCATTGACGCCGTCGGAGTTAATGGGTAGTTGAAAGTGAAATAAGACTTTAAAATACACATTAACTACTCTTAAGGAGTTCTTCAAAAAAAGATTGCTTTAAAATTCGATGTCCATTTATTTTACAGCATTTCCACGTTGAAATTTAACTTCCAAAAAAGGTTCAACTCTATCTGTCGATGAACCCAATTACATCAAGGGTTAACACGAATCACCTACGGCTAACGACACACGCAACTCCGTTCTCAACAAACTTATCATTTATTCAATCGAGATGAACTCTTATCGATGTTATTTACAAAATACACAAGTAGCCTGCCGGCCATAACATAACGCAAGGACATCATTAAATGTTATGGAACATGGTTTCTTTCAAAAATGATTGCATGACCAAAAGACTTCGTTTGTAGATTATGACACATGCCAATCAATGACAGTGACACTGACAGTATCTCTTATCTGTCACCTGACATTCAATGTATGTAAGCACATTTATAATGATTTTATCACTCGACACATTAACAAAGGCTTTTAAAAGGCTTCGAACAGTCCGTTCGTTTAATTATATTTTTTTTTAAATTATGTTCACTGTCGTGCAACCTGATATTGTATTCCAAAAATTGCTTTAATAATATTTGAATTGAATGAACACCATTCTGATTCTTAAGTCTACTCAATTTTTCTCTGCAAACTATCTTGTCATAAATCCATGAAATTTATTTCACTTTTAAAGGAAAAGGTTCCAACAATCAAATCTGTTACAGCAAGGATCAAACCCTCAAAAATAATGATGCAATTTATTTTCATCATATTTCTGCGGCTTATTTATCTTGAAACATCATCAACAAAAGGACCCCGTTTATTGTTGTGCCTTGTGCAACAAACTCAAGGAGATTTACATTGCTCTTTTTGCAAAAAAAGAAAAAAAACTATCCTTTAAAATATAGAAAAACAACTATATACACCATAATCCCCCTAGTCACGACCGCATCGTCTGTATAAATCGCTATATGTAAGGCTCTCCTGCCTTGAGGTTAACCCTTCAATTATTCTACCATCATTCTATTGTCCCGACAGATGGCTTGAGTTCCTTTCAATGTAACATACAACAATCATTCCGTACCATATGGCGATGATTGATACCTGTACGACTGAGTATACATATAGCAGCATTGAGCACAGCGACAGGTCGTCCTTATTTCTAGCCAACACAAAGCCGAAAGAGAAAGAGAAGTTCATATCTAATCGGTTCATTCCGGAAGTAGAAGTAGTTGCTTTCGTAAAAAGGCTAAAACACCTCGTCTATCCGTTTCCTAAACGAGGAATGATGAGGTGGCAGGAAATGCCTCCTTCATCCGCAGTCGCTCAAGCTATATTGTAACGTAAGTAGACTAATAATATAATTCCCCATTACAACAAGGCTTTGGAGTGGTTATTATTGATGCTCGAGAAGCCCACCTTTTGCCTGCGCTGCTGCTCGTTATGAGTTTCTGACAAAGGGTCGTGAATTGATTGGGATGGGTCGAAGGTAATGGCATTGACGGCAGGGAGAACCGCTGCCATTAGCTTTCCACCCACGAGAGGTTTTCAAGGCATTCTCTGAAATTGGTTTCCTTTAAGAATGTTGGAAAGGAGAACTTGGTTTTGGTGTTTCGTAAGTGTGATTACTGGGGTGGCCTGGAAAAAAGGATGGCTTTTCAAAAAAGACCGAGAAAAACTTCAAAACTGAGTATGAAGAGTACCTCGAAAACGGTGTTTATGATTCTAATGAAAATTTGCGTGAACATTTGCATGAAATTCAAAAACTTGACTTCTAAGAGAACTGCAGTTTTTAGTTTCTCTTGAAATTTGTTGTGAAAATTTTTTTATCGCGAGAACGACTCAACAGATTTTGATGACATTTTACATGAGCGAGAAGCTGGGGTATTCGTTTTTTAAAAGAGTACGAATTTTAAACCTCTAGTTTAAAAAACAAACCACCCTAATAAGTAGTTGTGGCCACCAAACGAGTATCGTAGTATGTGAAAATGTCAGCCACAATTTTTGCGAAAACTGTTTTGAGTTTTCTTGACGTTTCGGTCTAAAAAGTTTCTTCTTCTTTGACATTGACAAGTCTTTGCGTTTTCCTAACACAACATCAACATGTTCCTGCTTGTATGCATGTAGTTGTGTTAGTATTATTTTATTCTTCATCATACAAGCACACTCTGTCAAATGGTTTTCATTTTACTTAGTTGATAACAATGAATGTCATGTCACGCAACGTGTTTCGTGTTAAGTTTAAGTAGTTGTTCGTTCTTGTTTTTGCGAAAACTTGAGTTGGTTTGGATTTAGGGATGGCGTGTGGCAGTAGCGTTGGAGTACACTCTTCATATGAAATCTGTCTAGAGAGTATGGAGTACGAGTATGGATGGATGAAAAGTTTTGAAATTGACTTGCAACAGAAGTGAGTTGTCATACATGTTAAGACTACTTTTTTTTCTCTTGGTGTTTCTTACGGTTTGAAGAAACACGCTCTGAATGAGGATAGGGTGCTTATTTTTAAACATGACTTACAAGGAAAGTGGTTGGTTAGAATTAATTTGGTCAGCGTTTTGTGTCAAGTGGTTTGTTTGGTTCGACACCATGAAAAAGAAACACGACAGAATTTCGAAAATGTTTGACATGTCCTGTTAAAGTGATAAGCTTTTCGAAATTGGAAGAAAATGAAAGAAAATTATAAGAATATAAAAGTAAAGTGCCTGAAAGTACTGTTGAAAATTTAACAGCACTTTGGAATCGAATTGTAAGACACCAAGGACTGCGAACGCCACTGCTCTTGATGGATCTCAATATTTAAATAGTATGACAGTCTTGAGTCGAATTGATTTAAATTGAAATTTTAATTGAATGGAAAATCCAAAACAGATGTGCCATTTAATAAGAGCAAAGCTTAAGACCCTTTCTCATTACAATTTGAACTCTTTTCTATAAAGAAAAAAGGAAAATCCTCTCATCCGTTGTAATTGTCTTAACTTAAGCATCTCTCCCCCATATTCATGCAGTATTTGTTTTCATCTCAAGATTTCATTTTATTTTTTTTTTTGCAAAATTAATTCTCAACCCAAGGACCATGAATAATTGGAAATCGAAATGAAGATCTCATCGAACTCGAACAGAGAGTACCACTGGAGCAATATTTTGATTTGAAATTATTCGATTTTCTTCTTTTCTTCAAATTTCACTCCAAACCCTCTACTTCAACTCTTTCGCCTTTTGCATTTCGGATGTGGATTTTGCAGACGATAATTCAAATTCAACACACCCTTCCTCTAACTCATTAGATCCATTCGCGTCTCTGTGTTTACACATCACTTCTCGCTGTCAGTTCAAACACAATAAAAAGCCTTTTCATGGATTGCTCCATGGCATATGTTGCGAAAATTCTATATGCAGAGCACAGAATCTACTGCGTTTTGCATCCTCTAAGAATTGCAGCTGTGAAATTAAACAGAACAAACATTTTCTCCGTATACCGCGATGCCGCCGCCGAGCAAATATAACACTACAACAAAGGAACATTCCTTCAGCAGCAACTAGTCACGTGGAGCTAGAAGCACATCGAAAGAAACAAACAGTACGAATGTGGGTTTCGTATTGCATCCCGAGCGCACTCGTATGATAACTGCTTGCTTGGCGCACCCTCGAGTCGTCCGTCGATTCCCGCCTGTCTGTGTGAACCTAGGCGATCTAGAAAAAACGGAAACAAAGGATACACAATTCGTTTTCCCTAGTTGAATATTGCATGTGATCCAGCACGAATCTAGTCCCAGTACCAACTAGTACTCTGGCCAGAGTGCAGTTTGCAGTTCGCAGAGTTATTCACCTAACAATAGACTTTAGAATGAAGCAGAAGTAGAAGAAGTCCTTGTTTATATCCTCTCGTATGCATTACGAACCTTTCAGCCCAATTCCGACCCCTCGGTACAATTTTGTGCATAAGTTGACGGCTGCTACTGCATATTGCAGATGCAGAGCACGGCCTAGTGCAAATGAACACGTCGTCGTTGTCGTTGGTGGTGGCGATGCGCAATGGGAAAAGGATGCAGTGAGTCGAAAGAATGGCAACCATATTATTTCCTGTACTGAACCGATGCCATGTGCCGGACGAAGTTTATGTTTGAGGGGTCGTCCGTCGTCGTCGCTTAAGCGTAGAGGTACCCTCTTAGTAAAGCAATTGTATCTCCTTGGGATAACGGAGTGCAGACAATATGAACAGAACAGTTGTTGGAGTTGTTTTGTATCCGTTTTTTAGACATAAAAAATGATTATGCAATTCGGTGTCGCTCACGAATGTGTTGTTGTTTTCTACAGTGTTGTCTGCATTTGGAAAAATTCATGAAAAATCTTTTAATTATAAATGAAGAATACTGAAGAGGTTTGGGACACGTCTGACATCAAAATTTAGTATTTTGCATCAAGATTTCTATTGCAGTGCTATTAATTATGAAAATCGAGTTAACACTTAGCTCTGTACATTTTGAAGTGAACATGTTTCCTTAATAATGTCAAAACATATTTTGTCACAAAATTTGTGGACATCCAAAACGAAATATACGAATGCAAATACATACAATGAAATTGGAACTATATGCACTCTAAATTCACAATTGATTAAAGCAAAAAATCATAAGACCGAGAGCAGAGAATTTACGCGTAACTAAAGGATGTTTTCCTTTTAAAATCTTTTTTTTCGTGCCGTGTGAAAGTTTAAATCTCCTTGTCGACAGTCTGATTAGGATGGAATTGGAGCTAATTACTTCGCAGAACATGCGTAAGACCACCTTAACTAAGTATAATTAGGTATTACTCGCCCTCCTTAGTTCTAACTAAAATAGTACGTATACGACATAGTGAACGAAAGGTTTTCGATTAAAAAGGGAATACGAAGGAATTATAAAATTTGACAAAAAATTTGAATTTCAAGAGAAAATCTATCACTCAGCCTAGAAATATTTTAATTTACAAAATCTTACGTACGGACGTTTGCAGTACGTTAGGAGGAATTTTTTAAACGACGCACTAAAAACGGAGAATTAGGTTTTTTTTTTGAAAGCAAAGCACATTGTCGAAGACAAATTATATTGACTTCCAATATTGACCATTCAAGCAAATTTTTTGTCCTACGAAATTCGCTTTCAGTTTGTATTTATACAAATGTCTACATCATTCCAACCATGCTTCTCTACAACAGGTTCCGTTTCTTTGTGTTGTGACCTTGTTTTTTTTTGGAAACGCTAAAAAAAACATATCCTTTCAATTCAAATCACCCCAAAATCCCCTTTCAAAAACCACAATCGTCTATTTATTTTATTTTAAATAATAAATACAAATGGCATTTTCAGAGACCTATCAATGGTTATAGAGCTTCCATTAACCGAGACATCTGTGGACGGTGAAGGCGAGAGAGATACCCCGCAACAGATGAAGGGGACACTTTTTCTTTCTTTTATTTTATTGTATTTTTTGAAACATTATTCTCAATACAAATCACTTGCTATTTGAATAAATGTAATTTGAAAATAAGGATTCCGCACCTGTTTGAAATGTTATTAGACTAAAAGGAATGGGTGCAGGGGAGACGTTAAAGTCGAGGCACTTTAATGTATTGTGGTATGCATAATATGCTCATTGAACTTAAGAAAATGGTCTAAGGCGTGAACGATATTGCTAGAATACCTCTAAACTCTACATGCAAAAATTTAAATTATGTGTGAGAAATATAATTTCCTCTTGAAGAATAACTGTAAGAACGCTGCCACCTGAAAGTCACTCCTCATCGTAGTCTTTCATTGCGGGCCAACACCAATATAAATTAGCTTGTTTGTCAATAAGTGATCTATCTAAAAATGCATCGCCTTCTTGTACTTTTTAAAAAATATGAATTGTTTTCAAAAATCGTTGTCCAATCCAAGCACAGTTCACAGAGGTATGACACTCGCTTAAACTTAAGATATTAGCTTTTACTAGAAGAGAGCTTCAACCAATCTATGTAAACATAATCTGATTGTTTGAATGTTTAGTGAAATTTTTTCATGGTCGCTTCATAGATCTTGCTATGAACCTTTGCTCTGAATGCATTTTTGGCTACTTAACACGGTTTTTAAGGTCACTATTGTGACAATACCTGTTGGGTAATGTCGGATCAAGTCAAATGAAGACACCAAATTGTACCCAAGTAACTCTGCAAGATATCAACATACAACACAAAAAACATCAAACATTCGTTCCATTAGATACATTACGAGAAATTATGTAAATCAAGCTCCACTGAGACTCGTTTTTCCGCAAAATACTGCAAGACAGCAAGACACAAAATAACTACATCACAATGTCTGCCTCATTTTTAAATCCTGAATTCTGATCCTTGACGATTGTTCACTGAATACAAATCTCGCGTGTTGTTTTAAAAAATAATAATAAAATTTATAGTTTCTTTTTTTTCTGTCTCTCTCTTCCTCTCATAAAAAAAAAAAAAACAAACAAACAAACAACCCACAGGCCAAAAAAAGAACACACATTTATATTGGGCACTAAAATATGTAAATAAGCCAATACATATGTGTTTTTCTACAAACCATAAATATTTTTCTTGTCGATCCTTGCGAAACATAACGACAGCGAAAAAACAGAAAACTGTTTTATGAAAATATTTTGAAAATACATATTTTACTTTTGTTTGTATTTATGAGGACTTTTTTACCCTCGGAATGAAACTAGAATGCGAGATTCTTTATGAATACAAAAGACCAAGATCCAAGAAGAACAAAGAGAACCATAGGGTCGTGTAAGCTTGCTTTAGGAAAATCAACATTTCTTTTCAGAAGATTTCGTTAACAATCAAAATAAATTTCCCACTCAAATCCAATACTAGCCCTAAAAAAATCAAAATATTTATCAACGGTAAGACCTTTGCCCATTCCGATAACCTTTCTATTGAAAGGACGAACGAAGCATACCGGAGAACGTGTTGAAAACGAAATTTGTATCCTTTGAAATGTAAATTTCCTCGAGTTTGTATAAAATACAGCTCAGCTAGAATTCCATAGCAAATCTGCAAATTTCAGAAAGGCAAAGCTTTCCTCTGTTTCGTTGCGAAATCACACATAATACAATTGAGGTTATACAGCGCAGTGAGAGTCCTTAGCCCAACTCTGTATGAAAAGGTGTGAATGCGAAGACTTTCATTGTACAAAGGAAAGTGGATAAATCTTTTTGTCATTCTTAAAAGACAGGAAACACATTCCGAATACCGCACCACTCGCCCTCATTCTGGATGACTCCATTTTCCTGTCCTGCTGGCTGTGCGTATACCTTTATTTATTGACATAGTGTATGTTCCGTTGTGGTCCCCTCTGTTTGAACCTTTGGAAGTCATTACGAACAGGTACTAAATTTCCGACTTAAAATGTCCGACACATAGCCACAACATGCAAACGGGACCAAAGAACAGGCTTTAGTAATACGGTTCATATAATGTGTCGTCGACAAATCTCTGCCATCGTCGTGGCCGTCGTCGGTCGTCGCCACTCTACCGCACCCACCTAAGTTAATGGCACCTGGTGTATACTCCAAAGTCTCTCACTACTAAACACCCTGTGATATTTTCTATTTGCAAACACACTTCTTGGACCGGCCGACGATTTCGCCGAAGAAGCATAAATGGTTTCTATTATTTTTTTTCGTTGTGTCGGTTTGAGCTTTCATACAGATGGGTAAATTCCGATAGTCCTTTGGGGCCAAAACGATGTATGTATCGCAGCAATATTGTATGCAGCATAAGGTTTTCGATTTCCAAGGAAAGACGACAAAGTATAATGACTTTGGCAGGTCCTGTAGGTGAATGCTCCGGGGAAGCTATCCTTATTCAATCTTGTTGGATTTTGTCTACCTATCGGAAGATGTAAGTACTTTGTAAAGGTAGTGGAAAACAACCTGAAGGGCCGACAAGAAGATTACAACAACTGCAAAAATTACATCAACATTTTCGACCTTTGTCATTGATTGAGAACTGCTTACAATTTGTTCCAATTGTGTTAAAAGATGTATATCAAGATTGAAGGCGGTAAAGGGTTTTTTTTTACGTCAGGAAAAGAACACTTTAAGATTTCCGATAGAGGGAATGACAGCGAGAGTTGTTTTTCTCTATTTTCCTTATTGCTTCTTTCAGACCATAAAATCCCATTATGACCTGTTTTGTTTCTCTTATGTCTATCAGAATTGATCATTGCTATTCACATTATAAGCACTGTTAATAGCTTAATTTAAAAGATGAGGCCCTAGATGGTTACCCTGAGGTACCCCTAGATTTGCAAAATGCTATTCTGACAAATTTGGCCATGCCAAAGGCTGAGTTGTGAGATGGGTGCGCTATGGTAAAAGAAGGTTCTAACGAACAGCGAAAAACACTGATCTGAAGTGGCCTCACGGTTGCGCTTTTGAAAACGTTCAAGTGTGTTCAAGTCTGGGTTACCTTCGCATCTAATTCCATACCCAAACCAGTCCGATCTGATTTTTGTTCAATTTGACAGATCCCGTTCCCAAAAAGTCACTCCTTTTGCTACTTTTTTTCACTCAAATCCTAACAAGGATGATTCGTTACATTACTTATATCTACAACTCCTTTTAACCAGCTAACTCACACCCAATCGTCTACCTATTCCGTCCGGACGAACACCCACTCAAATCATATCCCACCTTTCCATACATATACAAACAGATATGTGTTTCTCTGACATTAATGGTTTTTTATTGTTCATTGTGAATATTAACGTTATGAATGTAATCTTTTATTGCCCGTAATAAGAGCAAAATCCGTAACGTAAAAGGTACATATCTACAACATAATAATAAACGGGGAAGGATATAACGAAAATATGAATTAAAGTCGTGTTCGTAGATTTTATGAAAATTCTGTAGCTCTGTTAGCTTTTTGTGTGAGCTCATATCCCTCGGAGATTAATTATCCCATTTTTTGTTTTTTTTTTTTTTTCTACCGCACCGCACCGGTAAGAGTGTTAAGTGACGCAAGAGTTGTGCGTTCTGGTTTGGTAATTGTTTTCGTTTTTCTTCTTTTATTCGACCTTTTGGTCCTTTTTTCGTTTTGGTCGTTTCTTATGAAGAGGAAACACGTGTAATGCATGTGTGCTTTTGAATATGTTGTGTACCTATAAATGAATTGACTTACTAAGGATCAAGGGATATTTTAATTTGAAGTCGGTGTGGTTCTCAAAACCTTAGTTGTTATAAATTAAAGAATTCTGAAAGTAGCTGAAATGGTTTTAATGAATGTAAATGGATGTCGTAAGAAATGTTTTTTTGTTTCCTGTTTTTGCCCAATTTGTAGAAGTGGAAGAACTTGTCAAAGGAACCTCAAATTGGATCCTTTTTGTAGTACAAATGAAGCAAAATACTTCATCGGTTAGGTAGAGTTAGTTTATGATGATGGAATTTAACAACACATTTTTTTTCTACTTTTTCCCTCTGTCATCGCGAATGACAGATTTGAGTTGAAGTTATACAGCGATGAAAAAAAGTATTCACACCTAGTGGAATTGTCGAACTAAACTTTCCCCCAAAAAGTAGAAAAATACTCAACTAACATAACCCCTTCGCAAGGAGGAAATATAATCTACGAAACCCATTAATTTGAATAAGATCCCCGCAAAGGCGACACACTGCAATAAGGACGAAGTATAAAAATTTCAACGCTAGCAGTTTTGTTGGATGCTATTTTTATTACGTCAACTTTAAACCCAAGACACGTATGGATCGGAGGTAAAATTCCTTGTTCCTGAGTTGTGTACAAAGTGGGTTCGCTTCATCTTGATATGACATCTAAGAAAAAAACTTTTTTATAAATTACATAATTCTGTTATAAATCCTTAAAGATGATTCCCTTCGTAAATGATTCATGTATGTGATGGATGATAACATGTATACACATTCAGATTACATTGTTGATTAATTCACCGAAGGCAAGGAAGCGAGATCATCAGAAGGATATATCTCTGTTCAAGGAAAGCAAGTAAGAAAGTTTTCGTTTGTTTGTTTATTTGGAACCTTTTGGCAAAATAATTAAAAAGTTTTAAAATTGCATTTTGGGGAAGTTTTTATTTCATGCTTTCAATTTGGAAAATTCTATTTTTGAAAATTAACTTATCATTTGCAGAGTTTTGGTATCAAGGATCCTTTTATGACAGATATGAGACTTCTGTGGCTGATTTGATATTTTTTTTTATGATGATTCGAAACGTTGGATTTTCGATGGAACTACTTCCCACTATTGTGTGACTTTCGAAATCAATCTCAATTTCAAAGTACTAAAGTTGCATCAAGGACACTTCTATTTCCTTCAATGCATGCAAATTTCAGAAACCAAAATACTGAGAATGATTTGAATTCCAGGAAAATTGCATTTCTATTAACCCACATCGAAAATTCGATTTTTTTTTTTACTTTTTCTCTCGATACTTCGTGAGAGCAATAAAATGAAAACATAGACTTTTAAGATTGGATAGAATTTTTTTTTGGCTACACAAAAATGGAAATCTACATTATGTTTTATGTCCTAAATTTATGACCTATACTCCTCTTACAGCTATTAACAGTAAATAAAGATGTAAAAAAAAAACAGGACATTTTAGTTTTTTGCGATAAAATATTTACATCCGGTTTATAGGTTTTTTAAGAAAGAAAAAAGTACATATTTATGACTGCGGCATACGCACAGACAATGCTTGGTACTTGGAACTTTTTTGAAGGCAAAATTACGAGGACTTGAAAAAAAATATTGTTTCATGAAACTTGATGTTCATTGTTGAAGGATAAATCATTGTTGAGGCACATAAAAAATGAAGACAAGGAATTCGGAAATAAACATCAAATTTATGTTTAAAACAATGAGTGGCTAATAAATTTGAAATGCCAAACAAATTTTTTGAGAACTTTAAATTGCTTTTAAGACTCAAAAGTCTATTAAAAAAATTTTACACAATGTTTAATTTTGTTCAAAAATACACAAGAAATAGAAAATTTTCGCATACATCAAGGGCTAAATGATGGCTTCAGCTAACGATGAAAGAAAGAAAGCGTAACTGATGCACTGTAAGTTCCATCACTCTGCCTTGGAACAGGCTCTCAGGTACTGTAAGAAAGACCAGAGGCCTCAAGATGCTTCCCTTGTAGCTATATATTATCCTTAATGTGATTTTGAGTTCTTCGTAACTCCCGGACCTTTCGTTTTGGGAAGATGTCCCACATATATTTCCATAATTCTTCACACATAGGTTTTCTTTCAATCTCTCGTTTTTGTCATACATTCATAAAACACTCTTCCCATTGAAGATTGGAATAGGGAAATATTCTTCTGATTGGCGACTTTTATAAGCTTGTAGACAAGAACCTTTAGCCATCTGAACCCGACATCTTTTCACTTTTTTGAGAGAGACTATTTAATCTGGTTCAGAAGATGTTCTTTTTCGGAAGCAATAAACGCCTCACTTATGTTTTATACTGTGACGTCGGTCGGATGTTCCGCTTAGCAACTAATTGAAAGTATAGTATTGAAACGCTTCATTCAAAAGTCCATCACAATATTGTTGGAACCTGTGAAAACTTTCATCGTCTTTTACCAGACGTTGGTCTGGGACATTGTTAGTGAAGATGAATGCGCCTTTATTCGTAGTTTTTCTCCAGCAGTTGGAGTAGAAATTGTATCTAGTACCCGATTCCAATGGAAGAATTTTCCTTCGTATCGTACTCGTGCTTTGGCGAGGTGTCATAAAAGATTTTAATATACATACAATAAATCATTCTGGAGAGATGTAAAACGCTGGCAAAACCTTTGCGTACGAACATCACTTGTCCAGCAAATTTAAAAAAAAGCAAATCTTCTTCATCCTCCAATTGTCGACTGATTGGCGATTGCCACCTTCCTACATTCTTCCACTATCTTCCAAGGTCCTAGCAAAGATGAAAAATAATCAGCTTAAGAAATGTTACCGTAAATGTTGTCCTTTATCGTTAAAGTGGGATATACCTCCCTGCCGCTTTCCATTAGGGGCACTTGCATCGATAATCACGATATTTTCGGTATGTGCGTCACTAATACTCTGCTTTTTCTTTTTCGTTTTTATTATTTGCTTACATCACCCACCCTAAAGATTTTTCATACCCTTATTATGCCAGTGAGTGCATTAGGAAGAAAGCAATGAGTTGGAAAGGAGGTGTCGGTTTACATTAGTCTTGAACTCTTGAACATTGTTATGATTGGGAAGACAGAGTGTGGATGAGAGTTCCACATTCGCGTAGTACGGCTAAAGAATGATTCTCTATACTTGATAGTACGTCCGAAGTTGGGCTCGAGGGAAACTGATGGGCATTCCTAGAAGCGTAAGTATTACGGACGAATTGTTTGAGGGAGGAATGCAACTGGCTATTTCTCTAGAGCACTTACCGTAGAAATAGCGATAGAACAGTGATAGAGACAATGAAACGTTTCGACGGTAATCTATCAAATAGAATGACGCAGTGATGTCTCTTTTACCGATCATTCTTAGGGCTATGTTTTGAATACCATCCATGAGGCTTAATCAAGTTGCTGGATTACCCGCCCAGAGATAAGAGTTGTACTCAAGCTTTGGACGGATATAGGTATTATAGATAATAGGAGAAGAATTTCTTGTACCGTCTTGAGAATCCCGAACATCTTGCGGCATTTTTGGCGACATAGTATATGTGCTTATTCCACAAAAGGTGGTTAGTGTCACTCATGGACAGTGGCAATAAAAGACAGTATTGGGTTTTCAAAGCATTAAACTCTACGCAGGTTTTCCAATCTAACGGAGCAGAGACTCCTCAATAGCAGAAGCACGCATTTTCGATAAGAGAACCTGGTGCCAAACTCTGTCAAATGCCTTGATATTTCAAGTGTAACAATTTTACTTTCTCCAAAACGATGTGAGGACTTGTTCCACTTTTCGGTGGGATAAACCATCACATTACTAGTGGACCTGTTTCTGCGAAAAGCCGTGCTGCCGGTCATTAAGAAACTCTCGGTCTTCCGCGATATTTTTTAAGCTGCTAGCTTATCAGCGTTTGAATGATCTTAGAAAGGAGGGACGTAAGTGCAATCGAACGATAATTGGAGAGAGAAGAAGATTCGTCTTATTTTTGGAATTGGCTGGACAAATGCTGTTTTCCAACTGCTCGGCACAAGCCCAGAAGTATAGGATAGATTGAAAAGTGTACGCAAGGGTTTTGCCAGCGAATGATAGCGAAGATACGATCCGGATCTCTTGTGGAAGCATCAAATTTGCGACGTCGCGCCCGTTTGCCAAAAATGCCACCAAGCGCCTAGGTTTCTTGAGACGATGCAAAGTTCTACGCGAACATGGAATACATTAATTCATAACCAATGTACAGCGGCACCTCCTGTTGAGTCCTCTAATGCTTTCCTGATGCTCACACTGCGCCCTAAACGCATATTTAAGGAATAACATAAGACATCCTTGAGTGCCTTTTAAAATAAGAAAATCTAGCAAGGAAGAATTTAAATTTTTATTGCAACATTTTCTCATGTTTAATTCCTTTCCAACAGAAAATGAATTTTCGCATTCGACCCAATTGTTTTTGAAATTAACGCGTTC
This sequence comes from Sphaerophoria rueppellii, assembly GCA_920937365.1. Classification (NCBI taxonomy): domain Eukaryota; kingdom Metazoa; phylum Arthropoda; class Insecta; order Diptera; family Syrphidae; genus Sphaerophoria; species Sphaerophoria rueppellii. The sequence goes on from CAKKXW010000001.1 coordinate 113,742,602, forward strand.
TACCAAACCAACTAGGGCAGTTTCACAAAAGCGAAGGGTTTGACAGAGCTTTAAACAACAGTGACTTGTTCTCACATAAAACATTATTCACCAAATTCAGAGATTTTAAGAAAAAATTGGAAGCATTAACTGTCTCCCAAGTCCTAACCCCACGCTTAAATCCCAACCCTTGTCTTCAATCACAATCTTGTCTTCAACCCTCTCCATATTACATCACAATCGTTAATACTCTCTTAATTAGCTTTCATAATTTTGCTCTTAATTTTATTTATGCAATTGCTTTGATGCCTTCTTAAGCTTGTTTTCCTTAATTTTCTTGTCAAAGCTCTAGCTACCAACCCCTCAAAAAAAAAAAATCCTGACCTAACTCAAAGTCACTTATTTCACACAGAACCTTTTCCACTCAACCTTAAACATTTTCCGTTTGAAGTCATCAAAATTCATTAAACCAGCAGCCCACAAAACAAAATGTTGACCTTAAATAATAATAATATTGAAAAACACAACTTGTTAGGATCTCATCTTGTTCTCGTTAACCATCACTGAACTAATAAGCCCAAAGGAATATCCTCTATTATCCAGAATCCCTATATCAACCCCATCTGCCGAGAGCCCAAGAGCACAAAAAAACAACAATTTCACAAATAATACTTCATACCTCAATGTATCATGCCATCAAGCCGGCTAAAACGAAAGAATAATGACGATAAAGACCCTGCATAATTCTATTAAAGCCACCCTGTCAGAATACACATACAAAAACAGCAAACAAACAGCCAACCAAACGAATGAGAAACAACAAGAAAACGAAAAACAACCATCAAAAAGTAAAAAAAAAAAACAAAAACAACAAACGACATGAATATTCCTTATCCGCTGCGTATTTCACTCTGATTGTAGCTTTCTTGCATGCTACCCACCACCGCCCCCAAACTCGCCCATTAACCCACAACAAGCAACTCGGAAAGAAAAAAAAAGAGTAAAGAACACAAAAACAACATGAACGAGGTTGCCTTCGGTCAAAATGGCGGAGATCCACCAGAGAGTCTATATAAACAGAGCACACGCATAAAAGCAATTCACAGGCTTGATGGTTGCTGGGTTCGCAGAGCGCTCAAAAGGACCTTGATGATGGTTTAGTGGTGTGGGGGTGGTTTTGAAAAAAAAAAACCGCTCATTGCTTTCCGTCGCGTCGGTCAGCCATACTCATCAGTCGCCGAACAAGTCATCAGTCGCATCATATCGCAGACAAATATCTGTGCTTGAGAATCGGGATCGGGAGAGACGAAAGACGAGGTCCTTGCTTGGTGTTCAGTCAGTCATCAACGACGACGGACGGCAACATTATCCTTGACTATGTACATTTTTTGTGCTTGGAATTAATTAAAGTTGGCTAAAAATTGCAAAACATTCCCGATGACAACGTTCACTCTCTCTCTCTCGTTCACTCTTACCGTATAAGTGGGCCATTGAAGGTATCCTGTTTTGTCAGGATAAAACTAGGTATAATAGATTTGAATGAGTGAGCTTATTATTAAGGGACGTGTCTGGCACGGAACAAATTGCTGCAAAAATCGATTTGGTTATAGTCACAGTCACGGTTACAGTATTTCGGATTAGTTGCTATCACAAGGTTACATTTCGTGAACTTTAATTTGACGATGGTAGGTTGGTTGACAAGGTTGTTTCAGAGGCTAGACACAACTTCTCATAGAAATTGTTTAATATCTTGTGGCATCTGCCTCGGTTTCAAAAACAGCAGGAGATGTAATTGAGACTGTATTCTTGGTAATAAGAGATGAAGTTTGACGAACAATGAGGCTTCCATGAAGCAAAAAATCGATGAAAAGGTTTTCGGGTGAATACTTTATTGATGATGGCCTTTCCTGGCCTAAAGCGACATTGATATGGATCAGCCAGATTACACAGGGAAGAGGCTACAAAGACCGTGTAGTTGGTGCAGTTCAGGGAGCCTCCTGAAATACTGATCTTGAAAAAGTGATCTGACTTTGAATTTAACCCGGGAGGATGTTGAAGGAGAGGAAGGCTGAGACTAAGAAGAGAACATCATAGTAGAACCACAGTCAGTGCTAAGGATATGGAAAGACTTTTCCAAGCAGTATAATGGCGTTGACGACCAAGTTTCCCCAGCAATACAGAATCATTCAATTTGGGTGGAGCAGACCACCAATTCCACCCACCCGACATTGACGAAGTGAAGATAGCTATATCTAAACTTAAGTCGAACAAAGCCACTGGAGCAGACGGTCTAGCTTGAACTGTACAAAGCAGCTGGAGATGATAGGTTAGGAATATGCACCAGCTCATCTGCAAAATTTGGTGTGTTGAAAGCATGCCTGGCGAATGGAACATCAGGGGTATAAGTCTCCTTAACATCGCCTACAAGATCTTGTCTGCCGTGCTTTTGACGTGAAGCCCGAACAACGATATCCTTATCGTTCAAGGCTGTATGACAGCGTCTATGGAGACCATTAAGGCAATGTTTGGCGGCATGTGCCCAAACATCAAAGGAGGCAGATTCCAAAGGAAACACTGGCGAGGGTACGCTGATCCGCCCAATCCGCCGATTGGTATAATTCAATCCCAGAAAGGAACGACGCCTTCAGTTGCACCCCGATTAGGACGCATACGCCGTTGCACACTTCGAAACCATCTGCATCGACCAAATTTAGTACGGGGCCAAGTGCAACAACAGGCTTGGAAGATGGTAAGATGGTCTCGAAGGAGAGGCAAAAACGTCCAAGAGAACAAGGCAGGATGATACACTTTGGTTTCATGCTGCCGCGAAGAGCTTAAGGTTCTTCGCGCACAGCACAACATTAGACTCTGCTGGGTCCCAGACCACTGCGATATACCAGGCAACGAGAAAGCCGATGAATTAGCAAAATAAGGGGCAACGCTTGACGTAAGCCAAGCTCAGGTAGTTAGTACCCCTACCTGTTATTAAAAACAGGAAATCTCAAAAAGATTAACTATCAAGGGCGATGAAAGGTGGAACTTTCTTGACACCTGTGGCACTACAAGAAAGATCTGGCCCTTTTTTAACAAACAAAGAACAGAAAGAATTATGCAGTGCACAAGGGATCACTTCGATCTCTTCTAAGCATAATTACCGGACATAATCTGTTAGGTTATCATATGAAAAAGATGAGAATCAGTTCAGATAATCTATGCAGAGGATGCGGTGACGAGGAGGTGCATGAAGACACTTCGCACTTTCTGTGTCACTTTCCCGCAATCTCCCATCAAAGGAAGAAATTGCTCGGCAACTATTTCTTCGGGGATTTAGAAGAACTCTCTAGTACAGTAGGTACTAACATACTGATCTTCGTCAAAGCCTCTAAAAGGCTTGATTAACTGAACACATAGGTTTCGTATTAGCTTGAGTAGCAATACTGACGGGTATCACAATGGATCTGTATCTAAGTGTGACGGTAACGACATCAACTGTCAGCTCTAATATGCAGACGACATTGACATAATTGGAAGAACACAGCGTGATGTCAGTGGAGCATTCGTGAGCCTTGAGACGGAGGCTAGGAGGATGGGTTTGGCGATTAACGAGGACAAGACCAAATGAATGCTGTCAACAAAAAAGGACAACTAACATCGACGTTTTGGAGCCAACGTCAGTATGGACAGATTTAATTCAGAGGTAGTTCTTAGTTCAAGACTTTGTCTACCTAGGATCCGCTATAAACTCAGACAGCAACACCAGCGCTGAAATCAAACCAAGAGTTACTCTTGCCAATCGCTGCAACTTTGGATTTAGAAGGCAATCGAGCAGTAAGACTCTCTCGAACAAGTATAAAGTGTCAATGTTCAAAACCCTCATCATCCCGGTCATAATGTATGGTGCAGAGACATAGAGACTTGGAACATGACAACATCCGATGAAAACGTTTGGCCGCCTAAGAGAGAAAAATGTTACGAGTGATTTTTGCTCCTGTCTGCATAAATGGAGAATGGAGAAGAAGTTTCAATCAAAACTGTACGTGCTGTTCAGCGACAATGACCTTGCCAGAAAAATTAAGGTCCAACGACTTATATGGCTACATCATGTGGAGCGAATGGAAAACAATGCTCCGGCCAACAGAGTCTTCGAACCAAGCACAGAAGGACGTCGCAGAAGAGGAAGACCGTGACTCAGGTGGAGCACACAGGTGGTAGAGGACCTGAACCAACTTGGCGTGCGAAACTGAAGACAGCTACCTACGCACCGAGCTGGCTTGAGACGCTTTATGAGGCCCTGGTCCGACCTGGACTGTAGCGCCAAGTAAGATAGAGTTCTCTGCACCCCTTTGTTGGTTGAGGCCTTGGTCAATCCCGAATTGTAATAAAAATAAAAATTGTCAAACTTGATTATGCCATATCTGCGGACATTTTTCCATATCCATTGAAAAGTCTTTCGGGGAGATTATAAGAATCCACAAACATCAAAGGTGCATAAATAAATAAACATTCCACGAAATTTTGTAACATTAAAAAATATAAATTCCTTGTTCCCACCTTAAATTGCTGTGGGTTTTGAACTACCCTTTCTTTAGGAATCCCAGAAACCAAACAGAATGTCCACGTGATTCATCAGGGATTCAATAAGAAGAAAAAGATGAATCTCAAGAAGGAACAAAAATTTACATAAATCTCCATAAATAAACGCCCAGGGGAAATTTGCGCTAAAAGAGATTGATTTAAATTGAAATTATTCATTCTAATCAAAATAAACCAACAATATTCCGTGGTCATTAAAGCAGAAATTCTTAAATGGGTTTCGCAGGGAGAAAGGGATGGGTTGAAATGTGGCAAAACATTTGCTTTTTTACGATGCCTTCTTATATTCATCAAAATCTCCTTAAAATGTCGGTCGCCGTTGCCGTCCGGCCGGCCACAACAATTTGTTTATAGGGAAATTGACTCAGGGGAATTATTTCGTTTGTAGGGACTTGAGGGAAATTATGTTTGCGGCCTATCGTCCTAGATTAATAGACAGCTAGATTTGTTTTTACGATTCATCATTTTTGAGCTATCCACATTTTTCTCTTGTGATGTGAAAGTCCTATGGGAATGCAAGCCACCTTCTAGAACAACATTTTGACAACTCCTTCAAGAATACGCAAAGGCTTTTTCGTAATTGCAAATTATTTTCAAAACCTAAATTTCTTCATACCCAATTTTTCTTAAACTCACTCCAGACATTAATCCTCTTGAATAAATTAAGCAGGACATTTTGTTGCGAAAAGTAATTTCTATTGCGTGGGTGAGAGATTACTTTCTATTCGTCATGGTAGTTATCAGATTTTGAGATGCTGTGCAACATCATTAACTGAACCTTTTTTTTCTTGTAAAGAAATGGAATATTTCAGCATCACAGCAAAGATGTCCTTTGGGAAGTTTTTTTCTTACTAATAATAAGAAAGACACAAAGAAGATAAACCGAAAAAAAGGACGAGACATAAATAATTCGACCTTGCTGGTGAATGGCTTACTTTGAAGATTGTTTTCGTTGTAATTAAGACTAACCTGATTTTTAACATAATCATTATTAAGAGTAATGATAATTCTTACAATTTTAATGACCAAAATAAAGAAGTGGAAACACTGAATAGTCACAGAAATGTGTGTTTTTTTTCCAAAAACAAAATTACATATTCCCAATGAACGTTTTACAAATATTTTTGTTTATCCATTTCAAACAACAACTATTATTTTTGTGCAAAAATTAGAAACAAAATCAAATATGTAAATGGTTGAAAATAGACCAACCCAAACAATAGCCATCAGCGTATGCAATTATGTTGAAAAATTAAAATAATAATATCAGTACCGAAAAAAGGCTGGCACATCATTTCGCAACCTCAACGACATGCTGATGACCTGCCACGCCCTCTGTATATACGCTCCGAAATCCAAACAATGACAAAGAATACACAAAATGCAATAATAATCCAATTCAATGTCCTGAATTATGCTGAATTTGCTTCCAAACTAATGTACACACAAAACATTAGACAAACAAAGGCGGGAGGGCATAGCCAGGATAATGGTGGAACATGTTGGGCCATCAAACCAAATTGCATGAGGATGATCCCGGCATTGAGTGGTTCATTGTCTAAAGAGCCATCTCTGCAACATTATTCACATTTAGATTAATTTTTGTATTTGTGGCGTGATGGTGAGTTTGTTTTTTGCATTTCATTTATTTTGCTGAGTTTGTCCGATGGTGATGGGTTTTGTTAAATTTCTTATGCCTAGCCAGAAATCGCTTCGGGCTTAATTTTGGTTCATAAATTATTTTTCGAAATAAAATTTATGTCCGGATGGGTGAAAAGTGATGTTTTTGTTTTTAGGTTTTTTTTTTTTGTTTCGCTCGGTGCTAGTCTGTTTTAATAAATTATGCGAACATAATTTCATTAGAGTGTCTGCATGGAGATAGAGATATAATATCGATGACAATCGATTTGTTGGAAAATTGTTATTTCGGGTAAGACATTTTGAAAACTCTATAAATTACGATTGAAATTTATATGCAGCCAAGGGATTTGCTTACATATTATTTTGTAAAACGTCAAGTTATCGATTTATCGAACATTTTGGTTCGGTTGGTGAAATATCGAAGAACTACGAAGAACTCGCACTATCAATGTACCTTTAACTGACACTTTTTATTACTATCCATTTTGACAATCGATCATATGGAAATAATGTCAACAGAGCGGTTATGATACAATAGCAATGCGATAAAGATACTATCACGGTTCGGTTACGATACGACGCGTTACGATATTGACATGTATCAGACTATTTTAAGACACAGTACACAGGAATACACAAAGTTCGCGTATATGTCACATTTCAGAGACCTTAATGTCAAAACACAACAAAAATTGTGTTGTGTTTCGGCATTTCTTTTGTGCTTTCGCGCATATGTCACATTTCAGAGACCAAATGTCAAAATACAACAACAATTGTTGTTGTCTTATCGGCATTTCTTTTTGTGCCTTTTCTCACTTCTGTCATCTTGGTCTCTGAGAGATCCGCAATATAATACCTTATATTCTGTGTACTGTGATTTTAAGATATGAACACAATAACAAACGTCGTTAACCATACGTATTGATTAAATGATTAATTATGGCAGAAACACAAACAAGCTTCAGCAACGACGTCTACATTACGATGCACCCGCTTCGAGTTTGCTTTGTATCAAATTTCTCTGTCCATCGTCCATCAACAAATGAATTTTGTTTGTTGATTTTTTTTACAGCTGTTGAGTTGTCAGACTAAGCAAATGCTCAGCACAGGTTAACTAGACTTTCCATTTGGAGTCACATTACGTAACATTATGTTACGATTGTCAAGCGAAACGCAACGTAGAACGTGGAAGCTTGTGATATCATTAATTGAATTCCTATGGCTCAGCCAAACCTAAAGCGTATTTGTGTTTCAGTCATAAGTTATGAAGCTTTTACGTTATAGTTACGATACGATAAAGATCGGATTGTGAGACCATTGCGATGTATTGGATCATTCATTGTGAAGTTGGAAGTGCATGGCATACCTGCGGAACTCCTTAAATATGGAGGAAGTGTTTTGATGAACCGCATGCACCAGGTAATCAGCAAAGTATATGAGAAAGAATGCATACCCTCTGACTGGTCGATAACCTCCAAATGCCCCATCTACAAAGAAGGCGATCTTATGTCATGCAAAAACTACCGAGGCATACATAATCCTATCCAACGTACAGTGTGAACGTCTGAAACCTTTCTGCAACACAATAATTGGCACTCGTACCAGACCAGTGTGGCTTTAGCCCAGGCAGAACAACGATATACCAAATATTCACACAGAGGAAAATCCAGGAAAAGACTAACGAATTTCAAGTCGAAACCCACCATTTTTTCATCGACTTCAAAGCTGCTTATGATAGCATTAATCGCTAAGAGCTTATGATGGCGATGTCTGAATTCGGGATTCCGAACAAACTGATCCAGCTGTGCCGCATGACGCTTAACAATATGCAGTGAAGTGTGTAAGTGAGTAGCATTTCATCCGAGTTGTTTCAAACACGCTCCAGGGTTTAGACAAGGAGATGGAGCACAAAGTGCGCAAGGCAGGCGTGAGCAAGGAAAACAGTAACTTCAACAATTCCACTTAGCTCCGATGCTATACAGACAACATTAACATCATCGGTCGATCCAAAAGATCTGTGCATGAGGCGCTCACAGCGATTGAAGAACAGGCGAAACTTGTTGCTTTTTAAGTGAATGTAACTGTTCTTCACTCACGTGAAGTATCATGCCATAGCCAACACAAAAGGCAAATCATTGGGAAAAGTCTTTCTTCAATGAACCTTAATGAGCTTTCCGAACTTAAGATCATAGATTTGATCTCCTTTCTAAATGCAACAAAGTGGATTTGAGACGTATTCTACACTAATTATGCTTTCAGTTCCTCTTAGAACCTGGGATCGCCAGCAAGCGAACTCAAAACAAAAATTCAGAATCCCTCTTTTTATTTTATAGCTCAAACAGGTTTTCATGGTATCAAAACGGCGCAACCCAGCGCTAATTGGGTCACGGAGCTAGACTGCTCATGACCGCCATATCTACTACTACTAATTAAGCGAATGAGGACAAAACTATCTACAAACAAAAGAAAATCTGGCCTCGGAAAAATCGCCACTGTTGGTAGCAGTAGTTTCGAGTTCACCTATCTTAGAAAAATGATCAATCCCACAAACGTCACCTTAGTGGAGATCAGACGAAGAATTATCCAAGCGAACTGCTGCTACTTCGGTTTGGCAAAACAACTGGGTTCAAAACTCCTCACTCGACACAAAGTGTCTGCTATGACACCGAGTGTTGGACGATAAGTATAAAAGGGGAATTGATACTGGGCATGTTCGAAAGAAAAATTCATCGACGGATTTTCAGTCCCGTATGCGACGATGGCGAATGGAGAAGACGGTTCAACCGAGAACTGTACGAGCTGTACCAAAATGTGGATTTAGTCCAGAAAGCCAAGAAAAGTCTCAGGCTGAGATCCTTCATAAGGATTATTTGTACGAATAATTTAAATGCTTTGTTCTCCATGATTCTCAGCTTTTGGTGTGTACTAAAATTTCACATTTCTTAAAAAGAGTGTAGCCTAGTTCAGGGCTGTTAGAAAAAGGCACAAGATTTCGATAACTTTTATTCTCATAACATCGAATAATAAAAAGAAGTCAATTGTCATGAAAAAAACAATATAATTTCTTATTGCAGTGAAATGAGAATCGGCTTACGGTCGTGTGGCTTGTGGTCTCTTGATTTGTGAGATTTAAGTTTGCGGTGTTTCGGCCCAGGCCAACGCCGATATTCTTTATACAACTGACGATATGATAAAATAACTAAAAGCATAAAATCTAAGTAAATAATAATATCAAACAAATATCATATGAAGCTCCTTTGCATAAGCGCTACGTAAAAATTTCAATTCATTTGGCATTTTTATCTCCTTCCGAGACTGAAGTGAAGGTTGAACCCCGATTATGATTTCAAATTCAAATTCAAACGCCCAACTCATGTCACCTGTTTAACAAGCACAAACAAATTAATGTCCTTAAAAGTAAACCCCCCATGATGTTTATTATAACTCAGCCTTTTGAGGTAATTTGAAATTATCACACACATTCCATGGTTCAACAAAAAAGTACAAAAAAAAGGAAATATCATCGTGAATTGCGGTTAACATTTAATTATGAGTAAATAAATGACTAAAGCTCCGTCTGTTGAATCGAATATTATTATTTTTTGTGGGATTATTCACCTTCTGGATAATTTTTAAGGGTAAAAAGCGATAAACGTTGGCTGGAGACGTGAAAATGAGGTTATTCGGTTTAATTAAATTTTCGGATTGAAAACGTGCGATCATAAGGCGAATGAGACTATAAATGTTGGGCTGTTTCATTTTTGGCTTAATTCGAATCAATTTTAATATTTTTTGATAAATCGAAAGTTGGAAAAACATTTTTTTCCTGCTGTGTTGCCGCAGAATAAAGCAATATTAATAATATGTACCTCTTGATATGGGTTTAAATCGAAAATTGAGATTGATGAATGATGAGTGGTCCTATTCCTATTCCTTTAGAATCCGCTTCTATGTCAATGCCCGCAAGATTACCAGAGTTTACTTAAACCAACTAGTACCCACTTAAAAGCACAAAAAGTACAAACAAAAATTTCAAATATATTTTGCACCGTTCTGTCTTAAAATGTAGAAAGTATTATACTCTCAAACTTTTGAAGGATATATCTAATATTATTTCCACCAAAAAAGATAAGTCCTTGGTAAATCATGAGATACGTTACTTCTGCAAAGTTCTAAAGCTTAGCAAATTATGTACCCAAAAAGTGGGTACGTTCTTGTTCGCTTTTGAGCCGCTTGCGGCAAAGTTGGAACAAGTTAGGTCTCTTTTTTTTATTTCACAATTATCTTTACAGAATTCAGTGGAACCATGACACATGAGTCATGTCGCAAGGTCGGTTGACAAATGCTAGTTTTTCCTTATGTTAACGGTTTTGTCGTTGGTATAGTCCAAAAGTTTTTAACTTGTTCTTCTTACGCTTTTAAACGCTAGAAAGGTACATTCTCGTACTTGAAATAAACTATTTTCTTTAGTCCTCTTATCCGGGCTTGGTTTTCGTTTGGTGTTTGGAATGAAGCAGGATTAAATCTACACTTTAGTGGGAAAAAGAGTTATGCATGCAGAGAGGATTGCAACGATAGCCGCCGCTTGCCGTTATCGGCCCAGCCGTCCGTCCGTGAGTCTTCGTTTCCTCGAAACACAACATTTTCTGGAGCAGTAATTTCGTGATTTATGCGCACGGTGGATATAATGGCGGCAGCGTGATGCAACTTGCCTTTTCCTCCTCGGCATGTAGCCGTCGCTGTCGTCGTCGCTGTTGGCAGTCATCTCCTTCTCCTAAACTAGAAGCAGAACGAGAGCAATTATTTTTCACTGCTAATTTTCACCAAAGCTACGGCGCGCTCGTTAGCGGTTGACGTTTTAGTTTTTTTGTATTCACATTTTATTTCTTTTTGATTATGTTTAAGTTTTCTTGGTGCGCTATGCTAAAGCCATGATGCCAGGATGCTGATGGTGCCTTGGCAAAAATTTTGAGTGGAAAATTATGCAAATGGGTGTGAGTGTTGATTTTAAATTTTATTTTCGCTCCGTGGAATGCTGCGGTTGGTTTTTTTTACTGATTTTTTTTTGTTTGTATACGTTTTATTTGCTCAGCTGTAAGTGAGCATTTTTGAATGTAAATACAAACAAATTTTGAGATTGTATTTCGGTGCTTTTTTGTTGTTGACGCGTTTTGTGTTATTCCGCTGTTTTGTTATGATTTTCATTAATTTTTAGATGCTCGACTATTGTGTGAAGGCAGCCGTTAAACATAAATTTATTATATTTTTGCGTTTCTCTTATGGAATTGTGGTACATTTCGCTGGTGAAAGGCAAACACGGTATGTAATTAAAATGTTTGTTAGCTGGTCTGATTTTTCAGTCGGGGGAAGACTGTTGTTTCCTTTGGAAAACAGAGTTACTGTGGGAAAACTATGATATCCTCTTTTAAGTGCCTTGGAGTTGTAGAATTTTTCAGGACTTTTGTTATACTCAATTAATTCGTGTAACTTTTTTATCCGTTTCTAAGTTTTGCGTTAAAGAGCACTATTTAGGTCATCCAGCTTTCCATTTCTAAGTAAAGTCAGGATTAAAAGAAGAAAGTAAAAATAGCTGTTAGTTCATCAAAGGGTCAGTAGTTTACAGAAGGATTAATATATCTGGCTACATATTTTTTCAGTGGAAATTTATCAGAGAATACTCATTAATGAAAACGCATGGTACATTAGACCTGTAGTTCATGGACTGCCTGTAGCCAACTTCAAAATAATTCCACTTGTAATAAACAAACAATAGTCCTCAATATTGATAAGAGACAATAACCTGACCGCTTTTTCATTGTATGCGTTCTGTTCTACTCTTTTTGCTTGCATCATCACTGGCCTTGTTCTTATTATTTCAGATTGCAGTAAACGATTTGGATAGGAAAATCAACTTTTTCTGAATAACCAGAAGTTAATGTCGTACATTTTTGCTTCAGACCTTGCTTTTATTGGTGGTCGTGTATTTAAAAATTTTAAAGTAAGGCCAGTCCTGCAGCTCGTTAAGTGGATTAAATTGTTTACCAAGCTCTTAAGCTTCCTACTCCAATGTAAGCTAATTAACACAGAATATCCTTTTCCTAAGGCAAAAAGTCTCATCTGGTCCACTGTCACGATTTTTCAAGACCTTATGTTTCCTTATTCCAAGTAGGGGAATTACAATCAAAACGTTTAAAACCAGTGGGCAGTGGCTTAAATATGGTAACACAATTTACAAACGGACATTTTTCGGTTTCTATGTCCGATGGAAATTTTATGTTACCTCAAAAAGATGCGATTACGTGATATTAACACCGTAACAGGATTGAATCGCCCTAGGCGACTGGCCAAGGGTATTATGCGAATAATCTTTCTCAAATTTTGTCACAAAGAAAAGATAAGTTGAAAGTATTTGGGGAATTATGTTCTGTGAATATCCGGATATTTGGCTCATAGGTAGGTAGGTACACATGGCTGAAATAGAATTTTCATCCTGTTAAATAAAAATGCTGAAGGATTATTGCTTGCAAGACCTGCTGAAGAAACAGAGAGAGAAATACACGTTAACATATTGAAATTGAGGTCTTTGGTATTTATTAAGGACTTGCCTTAAGCATGTATGATGCTCGAGCGGTTGATTGATATATAAAAAGGTCAAAGTGATGTTGTTAATCCTTTTGACATTAAAATAAACGACTTTTTTCCTTGTAAATTTATCCCCAATCCTGTGCCCTAGTTTCTTTCTCGATTGTGTTTCAATTTTTGTTTTTTTTTTTTGTAATATTATTCCCATTTTTTTCCTGCTTTTAGAGATGTATTCACCCTACAAGGACTTGGTCGCCTTCTTGTCAAGATTTAAACCTATGCAATCCTCTGGGTAAACATAATCAAATTTTGATTAAATGATGTGAATGAAAAGAAATGTCCTAACGCAAAAATGTAATCTTGAGTTTTCTCTTTAGTAAAAAAAAGTCTAAAAGGATTAGGACAGTTTAATCTGTTTCAAGTGTTTTGTGTAGGAGAATTTCTTTAATTTTTATTTTAATAACTTTCTGGAAATTACAAAAAGCTACAGATCCCGTTTTTCACATCAGGAAACCCCATGGGAATTGAATTGATTCATCGAAATAATGGTCCAACAAAAGACACTATAATCGTAGAGGTCAGTTGCTGGTAGTTCTATAGTGACCAGAGCTCAGGGTGGTGTTTTGTTGACAGTAACATCTTTCAATCGACCCACCTACAATAACTTACTTAAGATGTTGCCGTAAGTTAAAGGCTGTATGATGCTAGGTATCTCCAAAAGAAAAAGACGCAACTTTTTAGTAAGGAGGAGTTTCACTCGATTGCCAGAACAGGATACTGTTCTACATTATATTTTGTATATAGCTTTCTGGCCTTCGAAAGACAATATTTTTGTCTGGAAACATAGAGGAAGAGGCACATATTATGCACACTGAACATTTCTCCATTTTATTATTTTCAAAGAATGTCTCTCAGAATAATTTGAGTTCAACCGAAAACCGATACCGCAACAATGTGAATCGCATTTCATTATAAATTTCAACAATAAATTCAACTCGAGTTTAATTAGCTTGAGGCTTCTCGTGTATGCCACAGAGCAAGCTGTTAAAATTGAAATTAAAATTCACACGAACCACGAGAATGACAATTACGCCTTCTAAAAAAATAGAATTATTAAAATGTTGGTTCTCCATGGCACCATATAGAGGCGCTGTAGGGAACTTCACTTCAGTTGGTTCCCCATTCAACGTTAACCTTAATCTTGACAAGTTGTTTGGTGTTTGAATTTCAAAGCCTTCCAGCAAACAACAAAAATAACAATGCGTATTTGTCCCTGATCCCCAAAGTCCACAATGTTCTGTCAACGTTTGCATTCCATTTCCTCTAGGTAGATATTTGCCATCATTCCCTCATGACCTAGATATGCACTTGAAACTCAAATGCCACTCGAATCGTAGTTCCATTTAAGCGGAAGCTCTCTTAAACGGTCATAAATTCGTTGAGAAGACAGATCAGAATTTGGTATTTGCCTCACCTTCGAGTATGAGAGGCAATTTTAAATTGTGTGTACACGTACAATACCTTGACAGCTTTGCAAACAAAATGCCTAGGTAATACTTTTATGGGACAGAAAAGAAGTAGTAAGCGTCATCATCATGTGTTGGGAGAGAGACTATTGGGAAGGACTTAAGCGAGAAGTGTTTATTAATTAAGAGTCGATGCAAATTTTTACATCATCCTGGAGGGACATTGCGTGTACACTCTATATGGTGCTTGGTATGATAACTGAGAATTGCCCTGTTTACTGTTATTGCTTATCGATTTCAGAAAACTGTGTAATTCAGAGTTTGCGGTGATGGCTATCAAGGTTTTGATTCTTATTTTGCGCCCTGTTTTTAGTGATACTGTGACTAAATTTCTTAAGGAAGCCACAAAAATATTTGTGTTCTTACAAATTTTATAAAATAATACTTTTATTCAATGAAAGCAATACAATATTCTTACAACACGTAATTGAGCTATACAACACAATTGAATATAATAGAGATATCGGACGTTTGCTTCATTCGGCTGCTTGATCACCAATGCCAACTCTCCCTTGTTGGCAGTTCACGGAGAGCAGACTTCCCCTACACTATCTTCTCTCCCTTCGTAAGTCGTAACAGTTTTTTAAGCATAAATTATTTTACTTCGGGCAACAAAAATGTCTGAAATAAATCACAGAATTAAAAAGACGTACGATCCGTTCTGAAGTATGCAATCGAATGAATGTTTTATTTTCTTGCTTCTCCCATTATCTTACCGCCTTACCGGTAATTTTGAATTCAACTTTTACGGTAGTTTCGGAAGTCTTTAAAATGACATATAATTTCTCGAAAAAATCAATTGCTTTTGTCAAAAGTCTACCGATCTACTTGGATGCGCTAATGAAGTCCAAAGCAATTTTCTCTCAAAATCAAAATTCTATGTATTTGAATTCATGGAAGGGGGAGCCTACTATCACTACTAACCTATGTACAAAAGAGTAAATTAAATTGAAAATTTCAGGAAAAACAATTAAGTACTAGTATAATCAAGGGATTTAAAACGATCCCATTGTAAAACAAAACTAATTTCGGAATTAATTTGATTTTTTTTTTTTTTTTTTTTTATTTGAAAACATCCAATTCAAGGAAATTCATTATAAAATTAAGCTCATTACTTTTTTGTGCCAAAATCACCTCATTTACTGGTTTGATTTGGTCAGGTTTGTATAATTAGGAACGGTTCAATTTGGTGTTTTGCTTCACAGAAACCAATGCGGTACCAATAATTACTAACCAAAACTATTTTCCCCATTTTCCTCTTCTTGTTGTTTTGTACTTTTAGAAAACCCAAACTTTCATTTATTTCTGGTCAAAGTCGGAAATTCATCAAGTTTGCGAACCGAACAAAAAACTTATCTGGCTCTGGCCCACAAAATTCGTCACAATCATTACTAGACGTCATAAGTAACAATCATTGCAGTAGGCACACTCAACGTTGCACGATTAGGCCTTTTGCTTTCATTTTGATTTCTTAGGTCTCTTGACAAATTAAAGAACCGATCAAACAACATTGAGTGTAAGAACAATGAAAATGCTTTGCCAATTACCTAACGATGTCCAACAATCCATGAAGGCACTGAACACATTCGCTGCTGTGTGTGAAACGAATCACCACTGCACTGGCCAATGGATGCTGTTTGGAATTCTGTTGGTAAATGTATATCCCTTCGTTTTAGTGCTAGTAGTTCTGGTGCTCATTGCATTCCGCGGTTGATGGAACTCTTTTCCACAGGAACTCAACCGTAGTCGATGCGGTTGGACTTGGATGAACCTTATACTGCAGATTGTTGTGGCACTGCCAATACTAACCAAAGCGTTACGCAAATGAGTAACTTTTGTTCGAAAAAGGGGTCTAAAAGCTATCACATTGAAATTCCTTTTGCCGCGAGCAAACAAAACGAAATACAATAATTTTGTAACTCACTATCCCAGCGACTAGGCTCGGCTCGAGACCTCAAACCGACAAACGACACAAATGACGAAGCACTAGGCGACGAATGGACGGTTGGCCGCTGGCTTGTATGGATTGATGTCAGTCTTCCAAAGACTCTTGTTAATATATCTTTCAGTCGAAAACGTTAAACATGACATTGATGTCCTTCCATTGCTATACCAATAGAATAACCCCAAACTGCAACGTTTGCAGCGACATGATGCGATGGTGCGTCGTCATTTGTTTGCATTGTTAGCATCGCAATCATAACAGTTAAATTCCGCCACTCGCTGCATGTGTCCGTCTGTTTGGTGCACAACGCTGAATTGACCTATGATAATTTTTCGATTCCGGTGGACGTCCTTCGTTCATATTCCAGAAGGATAAATTGAATCTATTCAGAGCTAAGCAATGGATACGACGCGAGCTGGCTTGAGGGTTATTTGCTGGGTGGCGTGGCATTGGGTCGAGGTTAAATTTATTTGTATTTGGTTTTGTTGAAAGAAAAAATTCTCGTGATGGCTTGTAGCCATTTTGGGCAAAAACATTTTTCCGGAAAAGTTGTGAGGGCGGTTCTCGGGGCGTAATCAGACAACATTAAGGCCTCCGTTTGTGTAAACTTATAATGACCAAAGCAGGAAATAATTTCTTCTTTATTTCATCAATTTAGAAACAGGGTGATTCGAAATAATGTTGTTTTCACTTTGTGAATCCCAAAATGCTTACGCAACTATAATCACCTTGTTGGAAATAAATAAAATAAATTTCCTAATAAGAGAAAGTCCCTTTATCGGTTACGCCAGAAAGTTCGTTTGATTTTCTTGATTCCCCAAAATATATTGGTTTTGTGTGTTGGTGACTTGTTGACTGAAAACAAACCCATTTAGCTCCCATCGGATGTTGAAAATGGATTTCTCTTTGAGCGTATTCAAGAACGAAGGAAAATAATAATCTATGGTCGCACATTTAATTGGTTTATGCTTTTTTAAGCTCCTCGAAACAGGATAAATTATGATAACTGTGGTCATATATCAAAACGTAAGAAAGAATGAAAAAATATTTCTGAAACTTCTGGTACACAACAACTGAATTTGTTAGTATACCTCTTGCTCTTTATTTTGGAACGATAGGATATTAACGACACTTTTGAATTCCGGGTGAATGTTTGTAGATATTGATTCCCGCCAGTCCAAAAACTCATTTAATTTAATAAATGCATGAAACCAAAATATTAAGAGCTAAGACAAGTTTCAACCTTAAAACAATAGAGACACATTTAAACAACTTTATTCAAACAAATGACACTGAATGTTTTTCTCTTTCTCACATCAGTCATCACAGGATGCACACAAGCCCACAATCCCACAAACACTTCCCAAAGCAAACGGAAATGTGCTAAAAAAAATTACACTCACTTTTTCCTAACAAATCCTTGATCTCATTTTAGTTTGTACTCAGTTTTAGAGCAAAGAGGTGCCTTACCAACATTTTTGTACTTGCCAGCTTCGCAGCTTGTCTGCCAAACATTTTTACAGTCATGCGAGTTTTACAAAAGCATCCGGCATTCTGGTTTTTTCATTTTATCTTCCTGAAAAAAAAAAAACAACAATGTGGCATCAAAATCTAAATTTGCACACTAACGCGATGAAAAAAAAAGACTGACACACAAGCCGACGCCCGCTGTAGACGGACGAACCCCTTGAGAACCGGAAAAGCACATTTGTGCTGCCATTTGTGGTATTTATTTTTTTTTGTGAGAATTTTCAGTTTTTTTCATGATTTTATTTGAATTTTTATGTTTTTTTTTCTCCTTCAATTTTCTTAACAAAAAGCTGAAAAGTTGAAAACTTTTGACCAAGAATCCATTCAGTTTTTTCTTCTGTCGATTTTTGTTTTCTTTGAATTTGGTCTGATAAAGGAAAACATTTCCAGGTATTGAATCTTACAGTGCATCCTCAAAATGCAGTTGCAATTGAATTTTTCTTTTTTTTTTGCTATATGTACCTAACTGCTTGTCTACTCTCGTTTGTAAAAACTTTAAATTCCTTGAAAAACCAATAGAATGTAAATAAATGGTTTGAGAAGGAAGAAAGTTTGCCGATTCTATTAAGACTTAAGTATAGGCCTTGAGCTTTTGTGCTATCAGAACCTGCAGAACGTTATGTACGAAACATTACGAATGACTTGTGTTTTCTTAAGAGCACAATTTATGGGGTTCTTCAAAATAAATTCTCTTTGATGTGAATGCACGAAGGACTTTATGATATTTTTTGTGGGATTGGTTTTGTCGTGAGTGGCTTATTTGGAAAAAACTCATGTCCAAAAGTAAACTGATAAACAAATTTTCCAAGTGTTAACTTTTAAAGAGCTCCTTAAAGCTTTTAAAAGAAGCCTGTAGGAACTGAAACTAATTCTGGTAGAATAATTTGGGGATGAATCTAACTCATGGGGTAGTAAAGGTCATGATCTACCACGTGATTCAACCAACCACGAGGAAGAATAGAAGAAGAAGAATGCATTGAAATGCAGTACAGTACGTATTGTAAGCATTGAAGTTTCTGTCTTGGATATGACTGGAAAGCTGTAGTTGATCACTAGTCTGAGTTGCTCCTTGTAAATCAGCAATTTCATTGGTTCGCTATCTAAGTCCGAGGATAAATGCAGTGATAAGTAAGGCTTAACTCCGAGGTATTTGTTTTTCTTCACTTATTCAAATTGTTTTATCAGTTTCTCATATTATTTTTATGGCGAAAACTTAGTCCTTCCTTCCTAAAGGTGGTCTACAGTCCGTTGTGGACATGGGCCTCAATCAACAGTCTCTGCCAGCCAGCTCGTGCCTAGCTAGCTGATGTCTCCAGTTTTGCACTCCAAGTTGATTGAGATCCTCTTTCGCTTGGGTGCTGGATCGCCTGAATCGCTGTCTTCATCTTGTTCTTCTTCTTCGTCCCTCAGGAATAGTGTCGTAGGCTTTCCGGGCGGAGCATTGGTGTCCATCCACTCTAAATGGCCGAGCCATCTGAGTCTCTGTTGACTTTTAGCCGTTGGATTTCAGCTGTGATATTGCCGTTTTCACTTCATATATTCTAAGTCGGATTCACGCTATTGTTGGCTAACGGTGGGATTTTGTTCCTCGTCGCTAGTGTGAATCGTAAAACAAAGAGTAAGATCTCATACAAACAATAGTCTCAATTGCTCGGCGGACTACTGACGATCTCAACTTTAAGCTAGGAGTGGAAGAGAAAATTATAGTGAGCCAGGGGTTATTCGTGACGCAGTACTGGTGAGTTACTGTGTTTTACTGTTGAATTTATTATTAAATTTTATTTTATTTAACCTCGAACTTTTTTTTTGGAATTTGGATATTTTCAGCTTGATCCTGAGAAAAAAATTAACAGTTTGAATTTAAATCATAAAATTCAAATATGCACGCGAAGTTTTTTCTGCCATTATTCCTTCCGTTATCTGAATTTTTTTTAAAGATTTGCATAAAAAAATAAATAAATGTAAATTTTATCCTGGAAACTTCATTAACCAATCAATTAAATTGCGAGTCAATATTCCTCACCAGCAACACGCTCTAAGGCAATATTCTTCATTAACTCTCTTATTTACTTTCTCTCAAAACCAATCAGGATAATTAAATGAAATACACTCGAAAAGAAAAAAAAAAATAAATAAAAACCAACAACTGAACTCTTCGGTGGAATACATAAATACACTTCAGGTTAAAATGAAGAGCCTTTTCGACGGATCGATTGAGTTGGGATGTTTTCAATTTATTTGTAAACAAAAGCCATTCAGCAGCAGCGTCTGGATACAATCGTGTAGATAGAGACTAAGCGGGTGGGTGATATAAACTTGTGTCTGATGGCTGATTGGATATGCCACGACAAGCCTTTTTTATGCTGCTCAACTCTTCGTGATTTTTAAGTGCTTTATCCCATCTTAGTTGAAAAATCTTTTTTTTTCTGTCTGATATGCTGGTTGAAGGGAATTGAACGCCCTTGAAGCAAGATGTTGATGTTGTGTCTGTAGAATAAAATTACTTATTATTGCTTTGCATGTTCGTCAGAAAGTCGACACTTAGTAGACAAATAAAATAATGAACATTTTGTTTCTCCTTGGATTTGAAAGAAGGATTAAACCAACTAAAGAATCAAATGGTTCATAAGCTGGGAATTCTTAATGCGAGATCTGTTGAATTTAATGTTAACACTACCTGAAAACAGACTCTAACCTCATCATTTCTACTTTCGAAAAAACATTCAGATACATTCATAAACAGAGAATAGCGAGGGATTAACCATTATTCTGTGAAAAAAGTGGAAAATGCTTGAAATGAAATCAAATTTATCTAAACTGAAGTTTACTAACATATTCCATCGCGAAGGATGGTTTAGCGAAGGAATTAAAAAAATGTGAAAAAGAGTTGCTTCTGTGTTAGTTCATTAGATGGCGCCACAATCGATTGCGATACATACACAGCAAAGACAACAACAAATCGGTTTTTTGAGTAAACGTCACTTAACTATTCCGGGAAAAAATTATTTGTTTAATGAGAATTCTTAACCTGTGGATTAACTCTTATTCTATGGGTTAATAAACCAGTGGAATATGCGTTTTTTTGTATTAATATGGCTGATTTTGAACTGAAAACCACGGTCTTATGCGGTAAAATAATATCAGTTTGATGTAAGTGGGTTCAATTGGTCTGTGAATAACTGTGTTAGAGCTCAAAATCATCTCTGATTCTTCAGAACAATTTTACTGTGGACGACACAATAATTCTGAATAACCAGGACGGACCAGACGTGCATAAGCAAGTTGTATGAGCTTTATGACGCGTTTTGTGTTAATGTCACTTCTACCACAACTTTTGTCATTGAAAATGGCTTGCACATTGCAACGAGAATCGGCTTATTCACCAATTCCCTGCGTAGGTATATTGCCGATCTGTTTGCGTTGAGGTTTGCCCCGAATGTTGTTAAAAAGGGCAGGGCTGAGATAGGGCTCAGCGCGGTTTCCAGGGTCTTACTAAGGAAATAACACAATTTTCTTATACAAGTACATTACTCAATGCAGATAACAGACACCACTACTTATTTCCACCTGAAATAGCAGGCGCCACCAGTTATTACAATCTGAGCAAGCAGATGCCACTTGATTATTATAGTCTGAAAGCAGTTTTTAAGACCCAGTAAATGAACTTCACAGTCTATCAAAACTAACGTGAGGATCTTACCTAGTACAATGTACAACAATTCTGATACTCAACTGCTGAGATATTGTTCTCTCATTTTGCCTTCATAATTCACCTCTATTACTTAATTTCGTGCCAAAACATGGATGTGGATTATACTAAGCAAACGAAATCATACCGTACATTTTGTATCCCTCTGATACACAGCGTATTTGGTTGTTGGCTGATTGTAAGAACCGAATAAGAATAAGTGTGCTTAGTTTTGGTTGTGTGTGTGGAGCTGGTGGAGTGAGATATTTATAATTTATAATGATTGTTTCATTGCAAATTAGAAGCGATAAGGCGATTTCGTGTTACTGACGACGATGACTGGAAACTGAAAGGTTTACAATTTTACATTATGTGAACAATTTTAGTCCCGACCCCGTTTTCTTTTGCTTCCCAAGATATGTTAAATCTTATGAAGGTTGCCAGTGAAATAATCTTGTTATGAACAAAGTTTATTACTTATTGATTGAAGGTATTTCAACGAATGAAAAATATAAATTACAAAATCAATATAAACATATTTATCTGAAACTATAATTTAAAAATGAAGTAAAGTAAATAATACTAAGGTACAGAAAATACAAACGTTAGTATTGTTACTAACCAATCTTTAACAAGATACGCCGAAAAATTGGAGCAAAATTGTTGTTGTGTTTTTCAAGACCTTTGTTGATGGTTTTTTGCTTGGGTGTGTTTCCAATAAGGCGCAGAATAAATTCATGATGTTGATTTAGCGTTAACTACCTAATCCGTTGACTAACGACCGACTACCCAAAACAATCGCTATTTAGTTTCATTACCAAAAATAAACAAAATCTAACGCTCATTTATTCAAACAAAATATTCATTGCAGACAAAGTATGTTTCATCACTCCATCCCATTCCCGGATTATCTTCGCCATTATACGAACTGAGCCCTTTAGTCGAATTTACTTGCCATCCACATTGAATTCTATTACCAGCCAACAACAACAATAAAACCAGCTCCGAAAAATAATAATGTCTAATTTATTTTGTCTAAAAACCAAACTTTTGTCTGCGTTTAGAGATTTTCATGATTGTTGTCTGTCGCAAGTCTATACGTACCGTTCGTAGCTCGTCTTTTTCGGCAAATCCTTTTATACGGCATTTAACCCTTAATAACCATAAGTCTGTTTGTTTATTTGTCTGTGCTTATAATATGAAGAAAAAACCGCACTAATATTGTGTAGTCGATAAAATTGATTTATCCGCAATAATAGCAGACTAAATATCTACTAACGAGAGTAAGTTCTTATTCTTGTTGCCACAACTGAGTCATGCACTAAGGAAAATGCTGGGCTTATTGTTGAACTCATTTGCGTAGGCTTAGGATGTCTCTGTTTGGATACAAATTCATATCTGCCATTGGCACTGGCACAGTCACGCACATTCGACAAATTCTGTGGGTGCAAAACTATCGTTCTTCTCGTTGTCCTGGGACTGGGAACTTTGTTACAACTATACAAAACAAAATTGTCTCGAAAACAATGGGAAGAGTTTGAACTCTCTGAGGCTTTCTTAGTGTGGCCATTGTGCTTAAATTTCTGAACAAATTTTATTCCAAATTAAAGATGACAAGATTTAAATTCTTTCGATCTGAGAGTCCGATTCCTTTTTTTAAAGTAAATTTTCTGAATTTAAAATTTCGAAATGCTGGTCACATTGCTTAAGAGAATGTTCTGTTCAAGTGAACATTTACATTTCCAAACACCAGTCCAGTGGTCTGGGATGTCTACGTCTGTTAATTTTGTTTGCAACAACTAACAACACGGCTTGTACGTTTTGTATGAAGGACACTGTTTTCTCTGTTTCAGCAATTTTGCCAAACGATATTATTTATTCTCTGGATTTTACTTTTATTTCGATTTATGCATTGCCCAGCTTATGTTTCAGTTTTTTGTTTCTTATTTACATCGAAAATTTCCAAAGTGGATGAAACTAAACCGAGTTCTGCTGTTGGGTCGTAAACAAACTTCCTTGGATAAACGTTTGTTTTGACATCCTCGTGGCTTTATTTACGGAATCGTTTTAACTGCACCGCTTTTATTTGTTTATCGATCGTCAAATTGAATTTTTGGATTGCCACAGAATGCAAAGAAAAAACGTTTAAAAAAATCCAGAACAGAAACACATGTTTACCCTGTGTCATAAGAATTCCCTCAGCGCATCGCCACAAACCGCTTCCGAAGGCCGGCAGATAGAATTTCAAAATGTTTACGATCAAAGTCGAAACAAAAACAGGCTAAAAGATAAAAAACATGCAGATTTTTTGTAGCACAACACTAATCTCATTGAAATGCGAAATGCTATTACTGTAAATTGAATCCCTTAAAACCGCCCGCCACAAAAGTGAAAAAGAAAAATGAATGTTTTTTTTTTTGGAGAGGGTGGTAGCACTTGCGGCGGTGGCGGAAACGAATGCAAACATGAGCCCCACCATCGCGCCCATCGACCGCTGGCGCTTTGGTCCAATTAAAAGCGAAACATAAAAATGGGGAAACAAAGTTTTTAACCGTTTGAGAGAAATTGGAAGTCGTTTTTTGGTAAACGGAAACCGGAAATAAAAATATAGAGGGAGTGGGATGGTGTCAAGGGATTTGGATAGAACAAAAAAGGACTTTTGACAAAGTTAATGCGTGTTATGTGATTTTGGGAAAACCAGAGACAAAATTAAAAGCTTATTAATTAAGTCCGTTCTGCAGGAAAGTTATTTATTTTACACAAATAAGAAGATAATATGTTCTGATATGGCTGGGTATTGTAGAATCTGGGACCTGGTGGCATATGCTGTATCTTTTCCTACACAAAAAGGTTACTCCAAGCGATAACCACCGGGTACCGGTTATATCACTGGACTTAACTTGTGAGCGCGAGTGCAAACGGATAAACAGCAGCACTTAAACAACGGCCCTACGAATATCGAGGTTAGTGCGAGGGGCCAACAACCCATCCACAATAAAAGAAAAATTGAAGTTATGAGAGAGACATGCAGTGCCTCGGATAATGATCTGTTCTGTAGTGGAAAATCGACTTAGATCAAAAGTAATGGAATTCAAGCCAATTAGTGATCGCCTAGCAGTAATCCGCATCAAGGCCACACTATAAAACATCAGTCTAACATGTGCACTCGCCCCTACCGATGATGTTGAGGAGTCTAGCAAGGGGGAACCATACGACCTCCTGGATAGAGCCTATACGGAGCCTGTCCAGAGTACGACGTCAAAATCCTACTCTGAGCCTTCAATACAAAAATCGTTAAGGAAAACATCTTTGGCAGATTAGTTAGAAAGCATAGCCTTCACGAATTTACAACAGATAACGGCTTCCGATTAATCAACATTTGCTGTAGCTCCTATAACGGTTATGAGTAGCACCAGGGAGCACTAAAACGAAAGATCTACACAGCAACCTGACGATCTCCGGACGGTCGAACCGCCAATCAAGTCAACCATATGCTAATCAGGGCAAGGGGTGCATCCAACATCTTAAACGAGCGCACTTTCCGAAGAGCAAATCTGACCATTTTCTGGTAATCGCTAATTTTAAAGCTAGACTATCAAATGACAAAAAATCACGTCCGGCCCAAAGAAAAAAGTTCAACATTGGTTGCCTTAGCTTGCACTTCATAGATTGCAAGAGACTACAGTGAGCGCCTGAGTGAGGGACTCTCTGCTTATGATGGCGATGTCTGAATTTGGGATCCCGAAACAACTGATCAAACTGTGCTGCATGCGCTGTGATGTGATTTCTACAACATAGTCTAGGAGCGGATAGTGCTCAAAGCAGGTGTGAAGGTGAGCACGGAAACACTTTCTTCAAGAAATTCGACGACATAAACATCATCAGTTCGATCTCGAAGAAGCTGTGCTATGAAAAGGACAAGATACACGCTAGCAATAAACAAAAGAACATCAGTCCACTACCTAGGACAAGACGTCACTGTTAGCAGCAATTTCAAGGTAGTTAAGGTGTTTCTCATTGGAACAAACATTAATCCCACGAACGACACCTTATAGTATAGATCAGATGAAGAATTACCCAAGCGGACCGCTGTTACTTCAGTTTGACAAAACAACTGGGTTCAAAACTCTTTACTCTATAGAGAAAGTGTCTGTTACACAAAACTTTATCAGCCCTACTCTACGGCACCGATTGTTGGACGATACCAAGATGTGGATGTGCTTAGTCCAGAAAGTCAAGAAAAGACGACTTGTCTCGGCCACATGGGAGGAATAGACGACAACCATCCAGCCAAGAAAACCGATAGTAATCTACGATTATCCAGGAAAAAGTATAACAGCTGTAGTGTCGGAGATATAAACTAAATTTTTTTTCAACAATAAAGCGCTCCTCAAAATGATCACCTAATTTCAAACCTTATTTTTCTATACAAAACAAACTCAGAATACTTCCTTAATGAGGTTTACTATTCGATAAACACAAAACATGAGCAACGTATTTGATTCGAAGCCAAAAAAAAAACAACCATGAAAAAAGGAAATTAAGAAAAATATAAGACAAAAGAAAACAAAACAACTTTCCCAATGTAATCATTTCCATCATTATCGTTTTAATTTTTTTCTATAAAATCAGCTGGAACACCACAGGAATACTGAAACAACCATTATACGACTGGTTTCTACGTTCCTTCGTCGTTGTCGTGTGTTGGGCGCCATGTAAGATATAACAACAAAAACGAATACCATTTTTTGATTATTCTGCTTTATCGATATTTCATAGTGCGAATATCGACATTCAACGACAGGACACGTAAATAAGTAAAAACCCCTAACTCATTCTTAATACTCATTTTCTGTGTTTCATTCGGTTTTATTCGTGTTTTTGTTTCTGTTTTCTGTTTAAGGCTATATGTAAGTCTGGTTGAAGAATCAAAAACATAAGTCGCAAGAGAAATTGCCATTTATTTCATACAGCAGAAAAATGTACAGAAACGATGGCAATAGATAACTGGGCCAACATATTTCATCAATAAAAAAAAGGGAATTTCACAAGTCAAATACATAATTTAAAGGACTTAACAAAAGTCAATACTCTTATCGATAAGATGCTGAATTCTCAATCCGTTGATGATAGTTAGCTGAAGAAAATATAACTATGTATTATAGTGACTTGTGAAATTCACAAAACCACATTTCCCATCAACGTCCATTGGACGCATTGATGTTATGCGGAACATTCGACATTTCGATAATATAATAAAAACTCAAATAATTCGGCACAATCAAGATAATCGAATCGATTATTTAACATTCTGTCAAGAGTATTTTTGGCATCACGTTCTGCCATATCGTACGCATATAATATATGCCAACTTGTTCCATGCCAACGCTGTCACTCCAAACGCCAACCCCTTCCTTCCGTTATTTTATCTTACGAATGAATGCTTCAATAGACACTGCTTCTGGCGCCCAATGTGAGTCTTCAATATCCATCAGCGGCGGTGTTCAACTTTTATAGTTCAAGGATATGCCACATCCTCAATTCCACTCAATGTCTCGAGTACACGCACAAAATGCCGAACCTGTTCAAGCATACTAAAAAGCCACTGACTCCTCTCTAAATGCAATAAAGTCGTTGCGGACGTTTTTTATTTCTTATCTCTTTTATTTTTTTATTCATGTTTCCTTTCATTTAACTCCTTTTTGGAATTTAGAGTAGGAAAGTCGATCTTCAAGGCTTTCACGGCGGCGGAGAGGAGATAAGAAATAAAAATGTGAATTCCGTGAAAGATGTTTATTGGATATTTTTTTTTGTTCCGTTCGTTTTAAATAGGATGAGTGAGACGAGCTCTAGCTGACATTCGGGGATTAGATTTTGTAATGGGTATATCTATTTTATTGTCAGACATCTGTCCTTTTGTGGGAAAAGAAGACAAATTATAAGGAATTATGCATGTAATAGGCGTTACTGGTTTGGACTTTGTGATTCCAAAAACAGTTCTGCGAGTTGATCCAATTTGATGTCGCGATTTGATAAGAGATTAGCATGGTGTTAAAGGACATGACAAGAGAAAAGCTTAAACAATGAGGTTTTAGGTTCTAGGAAAATGAAATAGAAGAATTTTTGAGTTTATCCCCGTCCAAAGGCTTTAATGTTTAGGTTTAACACGCCTGAGTTGACAGAACTTGTGTGGCTTAAGAAGATGGTCTGACTTCATATTTACCTTACGGACTTTCTGCTTCAGAACTATGTTGAACAAATAACGATTCACCATCTAGCAGAATAGCACAGGAGGCCGAAAGATTGGAAAGCAAAATACCGAATAATGAAATAACGGAAAGAACTTTAACGCAGTACTTAATCCTGTGTATCATTTACAAAGTAAACATCCTACTTTTTTCATGAAAATCTACCCGTTTTGGTCACTCAAAGTAATAAGAATTAAAGATATCGAAATCTGGTACCTTTTCGAATTTTCTAACAGCCCTTAATAAGCCCACACCCTTTTTCAAAAACAGAAATTTTATGAGATACCAAATGCTGAGAATCATGGAGAACGAAGCATTGAAATTCTTCGTTCAAATATGTAATTTTATACAAGCGATTGCTTTTTGAAAAAAAAAAATAACAGAAAATGGAATAATTTCTTTTCCCAAAGAGTAGCAAATCCCGCTGGAAAAATTATTCGGGATTTTAATTTGAAGGCTTTCGAGACCAACCGATGTCTATGATAAATAACCCGAAATTCGTTGATCTCTTTAAAAATTTGACTCACTATGAATCTTTGATATTTCGTTTCGTATGCGTCATTGATATTGTCACAGAAAACTTTTAGACGCTCACAACATACGATGGACAGAATTGCATAATGTGTAGTTTACGTAACATTTAACAGGGATAAGCCTGTCAAGCTTAAGGAACAGTACGAATATGCATTTTTCTTCTTTTTGCATGATCCTGTTCCTCAGTACCTTTACTTCACAATTGAAGAATTTCTGGGGATTGAACCAACAAGACTGCTAGAACGGGCGCTGCTGGATGGAATTGCAGGTGCAAAATATGAGGACCGCATTCCGTGAATGCTTTTGAGCTCAGAAAAGCTTTGTTGGTCCAGTTTTTTTATTGATAAACCTATTCTTTTAGATATCAAGTAGAAGACTGAACATTTTTTTAGTTGCAATTTCTGATGTTTTCTTATAATTTTAAAAATATGCAAAATCGTTAAAAATAAGAACAAGAATTGTTGACAAGAAAAATTATTGAAAATTATTATAATGAAAAAAAACCAGTTTGGACATAAATAATAAAAAAAAAAAAAAACACAAATATCATTACTTGCTTGCTTGAGATGGCGCTTAAGCCCGTTGTGGACTTGAGCCTTAACCAACTGGGTCCCTAGCTAACTGTCTCCAGTGTTGCATTCCAAGTTAATTCAGATCCTCTTTCACTTCAGTCGATCTTCCTCTACGTCTTGGTCCGTCTTTCCGGGCCGGAGCATTGGTGGCCACCCGCTCTAAATGACCTAGCCATTTGGTTCTCCGTGTCGTTGTACAACCCGTTAAACTCACTTTTGATCACTCTTCTGCATTCCCCCGTAAGCTCGTTACCAACCCTGATGGAGTAACGTGAGTTCTCCATCTTAATTTTGCATAAGCTTGGCAGGGATGCCAAAACTAGACATAGCTTAATACATTTCGTCTCTGTAGATGCTGTCATACGTGGCCTTAAAATCTATGAAAAGGTGGTGGGTATCGATTTGGAGTTCATAGGTTTTTTCCAGGATCTGCCTCCACGTGCAAATTTGGTCGATGGTTGAATTTCCTGGCCATAAGCCACATGGATAAGCACAAATCAGATTGTTGACGAAAGGCTTCAGACGTTCACATATTACGGTAGAGAGGATCTTGTAGGTGATGTTAAGTAGACTGATTCCTCCGTAGTTGGCGCAGTTTAGAGGATCTAACTTTTTCAGAATAGGGCAAACAATGCTGATATACCATTCATCGGACATGCATACTACCAATCATATCTTATACAGACGATTTGGAACATGCTCCTATCTTGCTCGTCGCCTAATGCTTTGAACAACTCAGTTATACCATCTGCTCCAACGGCTTTGTTGGATTTTAGCCTTAAAATTGCCGTTTTCACTTCCTCTAGGTCGGGTTCACGGAATTGTTGGCTATCATCGTGTCCGATGAAAGGCTCCTGTCTGATGGCGGGGTTTTGTTCGTCGTGCGCCGTTATACAGTCTACAGAAGTGGTCTTTCCAAATTCCCAGCAGTGAATGCGATTCTACTATTATGTTCCCTCGTTTATCTCTGCAGGTATCGGTTCTTGCTCGATGACCTTGAGCCAGCTGTTTTACATTCCGATTAAACCTCCGAACTTCATTCCTCCTGTTAGCTCCCTCAACATCCTCGATCTGACGCTTCTCATGCTCCCTCTTTCTTCTCTTTAGAAGCCGGCGTTCCTCTTTCCTCTTTAGTTCGTAAAGCTCACGAGCAGCTCTTGTCCTTCTATGCAGCGCAGCTCTGTTTACTTCCTGCTTTCCTGCATTCTTCGTCAAACCAGGGGCTTTGCTTTGTGGGCTGTGTGATACCTAGCACATTAGAGGCGGCATCTCTATCTACTTTCTGGCAATGTTGCCACTAGTCTTCGATACTTGATGTTGGCGGCATAGGACTTCTTAATAGTTTACTTGACCCTCGATCAGAGAAGGATCTTGCGATCTCTTGGGATTGTAGCCGTCCGACGTCGTATTTCCTTGCAATATTCCTTGTTGTGGTCTTTGTCGGGATATTCGTAGCAATGCCTTGGCTACGACGAGTGGTCGGTGTTGGCTCCTCGGAAATTTCGAACATCTAGAATCCTGGACAAGTATCTTCCATCGATCGCAATGTTATCAATCTGGTTGACGGTTGATTGGTCAGGTCTATCAGGATATATCCATGTTGCTTTATGGATGTTGAGATGTGGGAACCATATAATTGCTACCACACATGCTTCAGAGTCAGAGCTATGTTGAAGAAATACGTAACGTCATATCTTATAGCAGGATTGTACAGGAGGCCTTGAAGTGGGTTGGGGTCGAAAGATTGGAAATCAAAATCCCGAAAATATGACCGGAAAAAATCCTGGAATAACGAAAAATATCCTTTTCATCAGAACCAACTTGAAGAATTTCTGGAGCTCGAATCACCAAGACTGCCTTGAACAATAAAGATAACAGCAGCATCTTCTGTAATGCTCTTACACTCACCCTCGAAAAGCTCAATGAAAAAGAAATATTAAATCCTGAAACCAGAGTGATGGGAGAGATTGATACGCAAACTTTAAAGTTAAAAGACTTTCTGCACTATCATGACGTTCTGTTTATAATTTTGGTGTAGCAATTTACTGTAGTAGAAGTATCTCGATTTCAATTTAATCATTTCATGTCTTGACAATATGAACAATAACTGTTGGGTGCAGAAAGAAAAAGAAAAAGCAGCTTGTTCTTCTTCCGTAAAATGTCATTGATTCATTCTGGCTTTTCCTGAAATCAAAATAAT
The DNA here is from genome assembly GCA_920937365.1 of Sphaerophoria rueppellii. NCBI lineage: Eukaryota > Metazoa > Arthropoda > Insecta > Diptera > Syrphidae > Sphaerophoria > Sphaerophoria rueppellii. The sequence continues at coordinate 113,773,640 of CAKKXW010000001.1, forward strand.
GTTATTTCTTGAGACGAAAAATAAAAAAAAAATCAGTAATTCCCATTGCTTTGTTTTTAATCGACAAATAATGAAAAATGTATTTCTAGACACAAAATATTATTGCAAAAGAATTTGTACAGTATTCCTTTAATTGATATGTTGCCTGTAGATATTTAGACGCACCTGGAGTACATGGAAAAAAAGAAACAAGAATACAAAATCTTCTCTTCATTTTCAAGATTGAAAACTTACTTCTTATTTCCTAGAAAAAAGAAACCAACAAACAGACAGGACATTCAAGAACCCCTCTGGGATTAATTTTAAGTCTTCCACCTAAATGTGCACAAACACAGTTCGGAGAATTTAATTTTCAACAATTTGAGATTGAGTTCTTAAGAAATGTGGAAGAACTTCTTTATTTACAAAAAATGTTTCAAATTGATTTACAAAATATTCTTCTGACATGCTCGAACAGACATTTATTATTCTGGCATCGATATATTCGAAGATGGAAGAAATCCAATTTCGATTCTACTTTTGGCATATGCATTCATTGCTGCGTAAATGAACAAAGAAATCAAAATATTGCAATAATTTTTTTGTTGTAAAAGTTGTTATTCTCGAGAATAATAACAAAAATTTTAAGAAAACATTTTTCTCTCGTTTAATATGGGAGTAAATACAATTGCAAAAGGTAGTAAGGACACTGCTGCATTTGTACACAAATTTAGAAGATGTTTAGTGATACTTCCTCAAGGATTCATTTACGAACAGATAGAGAAACCAAAAACTACGACTTCACAATAGTTTGCAGGCCAAGTAACGCCCTTTTTTTAGTCCCTATAGATACGGTGACCATATTTTTCGAGTCCAAATAATGAACAGTACCATAAAAATGAAAAATGTGGACCAGTTTTCGAGGTTATATTTTCTTAATTCATTGAGTAATAGTATATATATATAATAATATGAATGAATTAATAAATATAGTACGATTATATTTATAAAATAAACAGAAAAGGAACTTTCATCGATAATAACAAACAAATAAAAATAACACAAATTCTTTCAGTCTTTAACTTATTTACAAAAAAAAAAGTTGTAGGTGTCAGTTCCGACGCGTGACTGGAGTTCACTCAATATTATTTTAAAGTATTTATAGTACGCAAAGGATTGACTGCATATATTCATAAATCTTTTCATAATAATTTGATAAAATATATTATTTAATATCTTATGGTGAGCAATATAATGTCAACAACTTTGTTTAAAATGTTTTTACGTATTTTTGAATGAATCCATGAAGTTACTTCTACAAACATTTTTGTAAAGAAAGAAAATATCTACCGAACTGCATCATAACATTTTCTTAACAGTAACATTGTTTATCAACTTTTCATTGATTAAAGATGAAAATACAATTGGTCCAACATTTATCATGCATTATTGCATAAATTTAATTATATGTTGATATATTCTATATCGAATTAAAGCCTGAAGCCTTGTGCTTCTTAATAGACCTTAATCTTGAAGATCCGATTGTTAGAACGCACGCTAGGACGCTTTTTATGGAATAACATTAATCGCCATTTTGCCATAGCGGGATTCTCCCACAGGTGATGTGTCATTTCGAATGCACCAAGAAAGTCGTTTATGTACAATAATATTTATTTTAAAATCAAGATTGTGATGCTATCAAAATCACCGTTATTTCACGTAGATTACGCATATGGAATTTTCAACAACTTGTATATAGGATTAAAACTTATAAGCAAATTTATGTGAAAATGTCTACATTGACCATATGTATGAGTAACGATAATAAAGTATAAATTGAAGAGCATGAAATTCGGTATCATGTGTTCTACGTTGAAATGTCTGTTCAATAAAATAGGTTCGACGTGACTATAAAACCTTCACCCCGTATTTTTACACCCCTCCTCACAGTTAATTTAATTTTTCAAACTTTAAATGTACTTAGTCAAAAGCCATAAACATAAGTTTTAAATTTTTAACCTTATCGACCTCCATACAAACATTGACCTATTATTTCAACCCCTTGTGACCCTTTCAACACCTTTTATTGCGTTAAAAAATACCGTATGCCCTTTCTCAGATTCTAGTCTATCTTTGTACAGTTGCATTTAAATCGATCCAGTAGGTTAGACGATATTAAGAGTTAAAATAGACGTTAGTAGTCAATTTTTTGTAACGCTTTTTTTCAATGTTTGAATATCCATATTTTTTTTATACCGGGATCTATTAAATGAATAGATTCTAAGGAAGTTAACTCCAAAAAATGAACAGATAATGAACAATTTCTAGAATAATGAACATTCTTATGTTTTCCGACACACAATAATTCATAATGAACATTTTCTTCAAATAATGAACTGTTCATTATAATAATGAACGGATGGTCACCGTACCTATAGAACTAAAACAGTGAATAGATTCATCAATTCAAAGTTTCATTTTCTCAATCAGCCAATAAGACGAAAGTTTTGTAGGTATATCCTTTTTACCTATCTACCAATTTTTCAAAACAGTCGTTAAAGCTGATGTAAGCCCTTCGGAGATTTATTTCATCAATAACGAAGAAAGGAAAGAAGAAATCCTTCCTCATTAAAATTAGTTCTGTTTTATACTCGTTTTCGAATGGACGTTCAACCAACTGACCGACCGACGCGACGGACGACGTAAAATGACAAAGAAAACGATGAAGCCGTTTAAGAATTCTGAGTAAATTAATAGTAGGAAGAAAAAAAAAACTGGAGATAAATTTACAATTTCAGAGAGTGTTCCCTTTGAATGACAAATAACCGTGTCGAGTGTAAGGCAAAGCAAAAAAAAAAGGATCCTGACTTCCTTTTGGCTTCCTTTGGAGAACAGTTTATTAGTATTTAATCAATTTTTAATTTTCAATCGGTCAAAGAGGGCTTCGAAATGAACCTTTTTCAAGCTAAAAATGGAAGCAGTTTTTCAAAGGATAATTTCTTTTCAGTATTTGCTTTTTTCTTTCATTAATTGGATGATCCAAGGATAATTGAGAATTTTATTTGATTTCAAATAAGGCGTTTTGATGTATTCAAAAGAGTTGTTCAAACTCAACAATTTGAGATGGGTTAGAGCATTAATTAGAATTGATTGCATCTTGGGGCTGGGGTCATTTTTAAATGATTGGCAGAGGGCGCTGTTTTGCTTCTCAGTTCAGGCGGATAACTTATTCCAAATAAGAAATTTTATACCTGTTTAGCAGCTGTTGTCACTGCCAGGACCTCCGCTTGGAAGACACTACTGTAGTCGGGAAGCCCAAGCGAGTCGGTTAACTTGAGAGATTCAGAATAGAAGCCTCCACCTACACCATAACCATCTAAGAGCCACCTGTCATCTTGAGCCCTCTCATCTAAGTGCCTTCGATTACTATAACTTTCCCTTCTGTGTTTTTCTTTTCAATCTCTTAAGTAATATCAGTTGATTTCTTCAGTCGTCGGTGTTGTTTGTATCTGTACTTTGTACATAAATTGACTGCAAGTTATATTTATTTCATGTAAAATTCATCTTCAGGAATATTTTGTTTACATTTTTGTTTCACTAAGCCTCTCCAGGCAAATCTCTATTACAAATGAATTCCTCTGTCTTTTGATTCTTGTTCATTATTCATCATAAGCAACTTAAACTCTTTGGAACTACAAATTACGGTGATAATATCCCCATTGGAAATCCAATAACTCAATTAGACTTTGCAAACATGAAAGCGATGCGAAACACATGCTCCGCCTTCATTCTTAAGGACCTCTTTAGTGCCATTTCAAAGTGACATATAGGATACAAAATGAAAACATACCCTTCGGTGATGTCTTCTTCAATATTATTAAGTATTCAATCTTTCAATCTCGCTCCAACTCCAACAAAAATACACGAACACCAAACATAACCACCATCAGCTAATTTTTCCATTTATCTTCAAAAAGTCGACATTTAAAGGAGAATAAAAAAAAAAATCCTCTAGAAAAAAATCGAGGCTTGAATATTGAGTGATACAAAAAGAACGAACGAAGGGAAGAGACAAGAGCGTCATTCTCTCTCTAGTTGACGTAAGACCGTTTAATAATGATTGATTGCATTATGCCATTCCGCCTTCGTCTAAGTCAATTTATCCTCAAAATGAGACATCCTCCTATATCGTTCACAAAATCCTCGCATTCGAGGAAATAGGTAAGCCCGGAACAGGAAGTGTTGACATCAATCATCGTGCTCTAAGTTCACAATTGCAAATACAAATTCAAAGCAGCTTTATGTCACACCACCACCGTCTGCTTTCTCCTGAGAGCTTATCTATCATACCTTTACTTTTTGTTCGTCTTCTTTTCTATTTTTGTATTTACCCTTATGTGTCAAATTAATTGAAAGGATTTGTTTGGTTTTTGGGGGCGTTTTTTACTTTTAAACATTTTTTTTCAAGGAGTTTTTTCGTCCAAGAAAAAGGACACAAAAATTAATGACGGATGGTGAAAATGTGTGAAAATAAATTTTTACGAGGACACAACTCCCGACCAGGATGTTAAAGTTTTGGGCTGTATTTTTTTTTTTTTTTTCTTTTTAATGAAGCTGACCCAGTTTTTGGATTGTACCGATGATAACTTCAATAATGATCGTAATAATATGCACACGTCTACGTGCAAGGCCTCGGCAAATAGCTCGGCAACGGCAATAATAAAATAAAGCTCTCGTCCAATAACCGGCGCATGTAATTAAATTGAGATGAACACATAAGAGGATCCTTGTTTACCGCTGCACGCTTGAACGGCTTTGTCCAATGCCCATTGACGCTACGAACGACACGGTCGCCGCCACACGTCGGCCATATTAACAACGATAACAGCGTGTTAAGTTTTTATCGTATGAAAAGCAAGTGAGTGCATTGCCAATAAAACTCGACTCGCAATACTCTTTTTTTGTAATTAATGCCTTCGAGCATGTGTTTCGGAAGTGCACATGGTTTTCCGTGATAGGCTGAACGCAAACGAATTTACAACAAAACAAAAATGAGAAGAAAACATATTTTTTACATATTTGTTTTTGTGTTAATCAAAGTCTCATAAATTAAAATCGTATATCGCGTGACTTGGAAACAAAATTATTAATCAAGATTCATAATTTTAATCGTTTTTGTTCAAAGTGAAATCTTATTTCCTTTTCAAGGCTGAATGAAGTCGGAAACACATAATTTTGCCGATACTCAACTTATCAGAAAAAAAAATTAATTAATAAGACATTTCACGTTGAAGTTCGAGCGCCAAAAAACGGGAAGGAAGACAAGAACATCTCGGCAGCCAGAGCTTGGATTTAGGTCTGTTGTTCCAAAATATACTCAGCCTCAGCTTGATTAGATCAACGAAATATGTGAAAACGAATGTAATGAAAGTTACTATTAACGATATTTTAGCAACGAATATCCATACCAAAAGAATCGTTGACATACTGGTACCGATTTTAACGTTACTTTGACAGCTCAAATTGCCAGTATTGGAAGAACACAGCGTAACGTCACGTTGCGTTAAATGAGAGCAAGACGAAGTCAATTGGCGTTTTTCTGTTTAAGCTTAGAGCGCTGAACTCTGAGTCTTCAGAGCTTGCTGAGCAGACTCTGAACAAAGTTAAGCTAGGCATACACGGTAAACATGTTGGTGTGATTTGTTGAGTAGCGCTTGGCCATACATGGACCAACATGTTTATAAACTTCATTTTTGTGTGGTTTTGTGAAGGCAAGATGTGCGATACAAGCAACGAAAATAACAACACACAGAATTGTTGTCACACAACGCCATACACGACGAACATGTTGATAAACTTCAAAATTTGCTGTCGACTTATAAAGTATTTCATAAACCGTGGATTTGTTAGCAAACATGCCCAGACACGAATAATTTCTATAGCCCAACACTAACAAATCACACCAACATGTTCACCGTGTATGCCTAGCTTTAGCTCTGAACATTTTCTGAATGATCTGATAATTGTTTTATTTGAATACCTTTTTGTATTAATAAATAATATTCTGTATTGATATTGGTATTCTCTGCCATATCAACTTGCTTTCTTCACCATTTTAATTATTTTAAACATTTCTTTCCATTTTACCACATCCACATGCTTGACATTTGTTTGTTCAGGCATTTTGCTCACAATGCTCGGTCTTTTTTTCCAAACGCGTCGGTCGAACTCTGAACACTCAGAGTCAGTGCTCTGAACGAAATAAGTTAAACACCTTTGCTCTCAACACGTTGAATGCTGACAAAAAGAACGGACAACCAACAACGACATTTTAGACAGTTCATCGTGACTTAAAAAAAAAAACTTTTAGGAAGTTAAAGTATTAATTTGTTTAACATTGTTGAAATCAAACAAAAATTCACTCTTGCTAATTGCTGTGCGGTAACATCAAAGTCATTATTTTATCATGTCTGCTTTTGGCAACGAAAGTTTAACAATAATAGCGATAGCAGACGGTTTAGCTGCCGAACTGTACAAAGCAGCTGGATATGATTGGTTATGCAAAATTTGGTTAGAGGAAAGCATGTCCGCTAAATAGAACGTCAGCATCGTATGTCCGATCCTTAAGAAAGGCCATCCATTCAACTGCACCAACTGCAGAGGTATAAGTCTCCTAAACATCGCCTACAAGTACTTGTCTGCGTCCTGTGTGAACGTTTGAAACCTTTCGTCAACAACTTCATAGGTCCTTATCAGTGTGGCTTCAGACCCGGAAAGTCCACAGTCGATCACATAATCACTCTACCGCATGTCTTGGAGAAAACCCAGGAACTTCAAATCGATAGCTGCCACATTTTTAGTGATTTCAAAGTCGCGAACGATATCGTCATTAGAAACAAACTAAAGATAGCAATATCGAGGTCCCATCAAGGTCCGTAAAAAGCTAAGGATGCATTTGATGTTAATAAAGGTTTTAGACAAGGTGATGCGCTTTCATGCGATTCCTTCAACATCATTCTTGAAAAGATTGTGTAAAACTCCAACTTCAACACCAGAGGTACAATCTTTAAAAAGTCCGTCCAGTTACTAGTTACTACTACGCAGACGACATTGATATAAGTGGAAAAACACAGCGTGATGTCAGTGGAGCGTAAGTGAACATTGAGAAAAAAGCCAGGAAAATGGGTCTAACGGTTAACGAGGACAAGACCAAGACAAGAAAGAACAACCATCATCGACGTCTTATAGATAACGTCAGTATAGACAGATATAACATCGATGTAGTTATAAACTTTGTCTATATCATTACGTCTTCTCAACCGCTGCTTCTTTGGACTTAGAACGTTATTGAGTAGTAAATACCTCTCTCGAGCAACTTAAGTGTCACTGTACAAAACCTTCATCATCCCGGTCCTAATGTATGGTGCAGAGGCATGGACCATGACAACATCGGATGAACACGCTTTGGGCTACTTCGAGAGAAAAATTCTTCGAGTGATTTTCGGTCCAGTCTGTATGAATGGAGAATGGAGACGAAGATTCAATCAAGAACTGTACGAGCTGTTCAGCAACACTGATCCTGCCAGAAAAGTTAAGGTCCAACGACTTAGATGGTTGGGTCAAGTAGAACCAATGAAAAATAATGCTCCGGCTCATAAAGTCTTCGAATCCATCATGGAAGGACGTCGCCGTAGCAGAAGTGGAAGACCGTGACCCAAGTAAAGCACACAGGTGGAAGAGGAACTGAACAAACTTGGCGTGCGAAACTGGAGACAGTTAGCTAGTGATCTAGCTGGCTGGAAACATTTGTTGGACTCGGTCTTGGTCTGACCTGGACTGTAGCGCCATCATAAATAAGTAGTAAATGATACAAGGAAATCAAGGCCTGAACGTCTTATAAAGTTTATGTTTATGAAGTCTTGTTTCCGACTCATGTCCTCAAACAGAAAAATAGTGGTTATAAAACACCTTGGGAAAATATCTTCCGATGCAGATTTCGTAGCTAGCATCTGGTGATACCAAAAACAACTCATGGACGCAAATGATAAAAAAAGGTTTTAGACAAGAACATAATTTGCATATTCCCTCATCAAAACCAGAGACACCACGGACACGGAATTTCAATTATTCGAAGAATATAGCGCAAGAACGTAATTTAACGTTAAATGAGAGCAAGACGAAGACAATGCTGGCAAAAAGAGAAGAAACCTAACAACGACGTTTTAGACAGTTCATCGTGGCTTTCAGAAGTAGCTTTCAGGAAGTTAAAGTATTAATTTTTATAACATTGTTGACATCAGAAGAAAATTCGCTCTTGCTCACTCTTAAATGTGAATAGAGTGGTAACATCGAAGTCATTATTTTATCTGATTTTGACAACGATTTGTCAAAAAATCACGTCTTCCAATTACATAATTATTTTACCTTCGATTTTATGACCCCACAACCGCATTACATTAACTACATATTTTCTAATCAACAATTTCTACAACCAAAAAAAAACTGCCACAACTCTTACTTATTCTAATTCACTTTACCAACCACGAAAAGTTTCATAATTACTCCATTGACATTTTTCCCATCCATTCGATTGGATTGAACAAAGTTCCATCATCAAAAAATCTATAACAAAAATTCATAATGAATTCATAATTACCCTCCTGATAGCTGATGGCTAATGGCTTCGTTTTTTCAACATTCCAAAGTCAACACAGATACAAATTCATAAATCTAATCATCATTCCAAAGCAACCAACTACACTCTCACATAAAATATCATAATTACCTTCAGAATTATGTTCTTTTTTTTTATTTACCACCAAAGCAATTATGATTAATATTAATCTCTCCACGACCACGTTATATAATAACTATCAATACAGTGGTTGACCTCAATAAATAATTGCATCCAATAAATTCCTGTTGGATGGGAAAATCGGTCAATATGTGTCGTTAAAATTTCCAAAGCCAAAAACCAACAATTTGAGTTAGAAATATTAAAACCAAAATTTACATATAGAAAGCCATTAAGACATCAAAGACACAACAAACAGACATACCATTAAAAGTCCAATGGTCTTATTACTTTTGTGTCTGCAAAGTTTTCATGATTTTTTTTTTTTTTTTTTAGGTAAGTCCACGCAGCCATTTGAGATTCTCGGTTCATCAAACTTTACAATCATGGTCCTGTTTGAATGTCGTTTTGGAAGGATGGTGAGATCGTTTCACTTAATTTTTATGTGAATTACCACAACTCGATTATATGATTAAAGGCCAACCTCTTGTCTTCTCTTCATTTCTTCACTTCTTTGGAAGCTGAATATTTGTCAAAGTGCTGTCAAATTGCCTGTGGCAACCAATCATCAAACACACACTAGGCGGTCTAAATTGATGTTAAAAAACTTCATTAATTTCATATAAGAAGAGAACCCCCTCCCTCCTGGCCCCTATCAAAATTTTTACAACACAAATTTTATATCATAACTTTGAAGAGTTGATGTGTCTTGAATAAGTTGAGTTCATCGTATCGTTACGCATCGTTTATGTATACTCGACATTGTCGTTGCTATAGCAAGGCTAACTCAATTGCCTAAGTTTTCCCATTAAAACCAACTTGAGTGCATCCTTGATACTCATACACCCACACATGTATGTACCGAAGAAAAGGTGACTGAATCCAAAAGAAGAACAAAAAAGAAAGGAAAGTTTAACACAAAAGAAAACGGATATCCCAGAGTAACTATCAAATCACTTCGTCTAACGTATGCAACTAACGCCCTAATGACATTTCCAAAATTTTCCCACGCCCTACTACCCCTCCCCTACTAGTCAACTTGAAGTAAAATGACGACGTGCTTGTAATATAAAATCAAATTTAATACTTTCCAATGGTACAAACACACGCACACCATAACCTGCTAAGAATAAAAAAGAAGTTTTCTCCAGTTTAAAAATGTCGGTATTTTTTTCTGGCCGTACCTATGATGATGAAGGAATACGAAAGAATAGAACAAATTTAAAGAAAAAAATAAACCGGAATTAACAAGGAAGGAAGAAACTGTCTTGAAACACAGAGCGACATTAGCAAACTCCCGTAAAACTTTCATTATAAATGCAAGTGACACACTTACAACGCCCCAAAAAAAAGCTTATTACCGCTATCGTCCCGCAACGCAAATTCTTACCGAACTGAATCCTCAAATTAGGCGTGAGGTGAAGTTGAATTCGAAAGAGATAAGTTTTTTGTTGTACAATCTCACTTCTGAAATTGTAATTTGAACTTTTTCGAGGGGAATTTCTTCGTTAAGTTGAGAGAGTGGAGACTTTCTCTTTCTCTCTTAGAATAAACTTCACAATCAGCATAACGTGAAAAAAATTGATCAAAAACGACACTCTAGTCCCAGCTGTGCTAGGTAATGTATACACAATGTTGATGTTGTTATGTTTGCGGTCCGCGGCAAGAGGTTTTAGGGGTATACAATTTTGTAATCATTTCGAGGTCTTCCTTATACCCAGTGCGAGTTCACATTGACCACGGATACCACCAATGAATATGGTTATCAATCATTTCACATCACTCGCTGCCGCCGTCGCTGTTAGGGCGGGGAACACTGAGAAGGAAAAAAAAACAAACGACCGATCGGCCGGAGATGCGGAGCGGAAGCACACATTCACATACACAAAACAAGACGAGCATTGAGTGATGATGATGGCGCTTTGGTTTGCCGGAACTAGGAACAAAAAGGGAAATATGGATATTCACGTGGAATGACACGCGTGTATGGCGTATACTTACTTTTTTGTGTATGTCCTTTGAAAATGCTAAATGGGGAAGGTGGTGTTTTGTTTTTAGTGTTTGCAGTTTGAATGTTTATAACATTGGAGTTGTTTTTTTCGTAGTTTAAATGATTAAATCATCTATGATGGCTCATCATGGTGGCCGGCTTAGGGTAATTTTTTTTTTTTACGGTTTCGAATTGAATACATTGAGATTTATAGAGGTGTTGAATGTAGTGAACCCGCTTCCGCACCCATTGACATGAATTTATTCCCTACTTAAACCCTATATTCTTTTTTTCAAGTGCGGGGAAGATTGCAAATATATCATGTTTGAGGCATTTTGGGTAGGAGAAAAGGGAGGGTGTGTTAGAAGTTCGTGTGGCACTGCCATACTTTGCTATTGATGGTCTCCATGATGCTGATGCCATGTAGAGATGGTATGCTGATTTATTTGTATGATGCTAGAGGCGCCTTCAAGTAGGGCTCGTTAAATAACTTTTAATTAACTTTTCCTATTTGTTTTTCGAAAGGTATATTTTTGTTGGTTTATTATTTTATTGAACTATGTGTCGATGCGGAGCATGCATTGTTTTTTTTGCTGTCTCTCCGTGCGTTCCCTTCAAACGTCATCCAACATTTTATTCGAACAACTTGTATTTAATGTAGATTTTTATATGTTTATTACAGAATTGTCCTTATAGATGGACGGTAAGGTTTTTATGAGGACATCATAAACAATTTTTATTACCAGAATGTCGTTCTCATACACTGGTCCAATAAAAAGAAACAAAACATCTCACCAGGTGCTGATTATCGAGCAAACGTCCAGCCCTTCGGAGCATCCTGATGTCTCAGCAAAGTCGGTCTGGCAGCCAAATGTCGTCGGCACTTGCACAGTCTCTCAATGAACGTTTCGTATTGAATTCGACTTACGGGAATATATTGAGGTACATAGGAAGAGAGTTTTTTTTTTGTCGATGAGGGAAGGAAGAAAACTTTATTTCAGCGTTGACGTCGTCGTCATCATGAATTTCGTGTTTTTTTTTTTTGCATCGATTTCGTGTATCCTGTTTTAACTTATAGTGCTTAAAATCTCTGCCCTTAAGACACGTTTTTGTCGTTAAATTTTCGAATATTCCTCCTTTGGAACAGGAAAATTAAAAAAGACAAACCAAAATGAAAAAAGAACGAGAATGCTTTTGTTTTTCAAATTTCTGGAGAGGAAAATAAATTTTGATTACTCAGCACATGTAGCTAGATACCTATAGCCGTCATTCATAAGATCCACCTAAAGAATGTTTTTTTTTTTTATGCAGAAGAAAAGCTCTGGATGGGATAGAATAATGAACATCCCTTGAGGCTGCGGGAACATAGAAAATATACATCAAATGGTGTCAGGAAAGAGTCCTACAAAAAGATGATTGAAGTGTTATATGTTCGTTTCGTCACTGGTGGGTTGTATTGAGCTTGGGGCGCTTTAATTCGATGACACATAGATGTCATATTGTCGTAAAGGATGTGTAGATTTCTCTTCACTGTGTGGTCTGAAGACTGTGGGTCATACATAACTCTGTGTCTGTATGAATATTGAATTCATCGATCGATTGAAAGAACATAGATATATCTATCTATGTATGAACTTTATTAATGTTATTATTCTTCCAATCAATTTGAGTACGTGATGATGTTTTTTCTTCTTTTTTTTTGCAATTTTAATTCGATTTTTTTTTTAACACTTGAGCGAGAAAAAAGTTATCTATCTGAAGAGTCCAACGTTAATAAAGTGATGAAAAGTGGAATTGGAAATTGAGCCAATTCAATTGAATGGAAAAAAGTTATTTTTTTGTGTTATTTTTGACGGCAAATAATTGGAAACCATGAAAATTGCTGTGAAAAGATTGAGAACTTACAAAAAAAAATATTTGCAAAAAAATGGCTTACCTACTATTCGCTTGATAGAATAGACAAAGCAAAATGGAGGACGATGAAATCCCACGAGAAAAATACTATAAATTGATTAAAAGCGAATCACGGCTTGGAAATTAATCGAGTAGAGCTGACTATTGTATCCTTTGGACATTTTCCAGTCCCACTGGCAGAAATTTTGAATTGCATTTTATTTGTGAGTGTCAGTGTTTTGCGATCATAATTTTTCAACGTGAATCGGAATTAATGATGAGAGGATTTTGTTGTAAATCGAATTTGTATTTTTTTTTTGGGGTGATTGGTTTGAAATTTTATTCTGATTAAATCAGGAGAGAGCGTTGTGCTTGATTTTGCAAAATTAAAACGATTTACTTCTACTGAAATTGAGTGGGCTTCTGATTGATTATATTGTTCAAGTTGAAGAACCGTAAATGTATTAGAAACTTCGTGGAAAAAAGTAATGAAGCGTTGAAGGCTGTTTTGTTTGCAACCAACTAGATAGATGCTTTGTTGTCTATTTTAATAGCTATTAAAGAAGGCAATGAAAATTAAATTAAATGCATGATTGGGCCTCGCGAATTTGCTTCCTTATGTCCAAGGGGCTTAGAAATAGAAACCAAAATCGTTTACGAAAATTAGGAATTATTTGTATTGTAATTTGTAACAAAAATAAATATTTTGCCCTACAAATTTAAGCGTCATTAAAATTCTATAAAATATCGAATTTTTATTGAACAAAACATCAATGGGCTTGTTTTTGTATTAAACTTACTTATACTTAACCGGCTCCCAATTCATGATGGATCTCAACCTGAGACACTGCAGCCTTCCATCGGGAACGATCTCTCGCATGCACTCTAGAGTTGCCAAAACCAAGTGCTCTGGCAAATGTAGTCACTTGGTCCTTGTACCGCAGGTTCGGTCTTCCTTGTCGTCTCGAACCTGGGGCCTGCCAGACTTTCTCGGCTGGAGTATTGTACTTCATTTGCTCGATGTTGCCGAGCCCGTTAAGTCGTCTTTTCTTGGCTTTCTGAACTGTACATCTTGGTACAGCTCGTATAGTTCGCGGTTGAACCTTCTCCCCCATTCGCCATCGTCACATACGGGACCAAAAATCCGTCGTAGAATTTTTCTTTCGAAAGTAAATAAATAAAAATAAATAAAATAAATAGAGTGGCGCAACAGCTCTTCAAGAGCCAAAGCCGAAGTTGCTTAATCTCATCAACAATTCTCTAGCTACGTGTGAAGAATTGAGGGGACCTACAATTTAGCACTTTTTAATGACAGATGATACCCTTGGAAGTTTTGTCAGTTCTTCGCAAGAGGCAGTGCCCGTGAAAAATGAAATAAAAACCATGGGCACGAGTAGGACTCGAATCCACAACGTTCGGCCTAGCAGTCAACGCACCTAACCACTAAGCTACGGACACTACTTTATTTCGAAAGTGCCAAGTATCAATTCCCCTTTTTTACTTATTGTTCAACACTCGTCGCCGTAGAGTAGGGCTGGTAAAATCAAAGTTTTGTACAGCAGACAGTTTGTCTTCAATTGAGGAGTTTTGAACACAGTTGTTTTGTCAAACCGAAGTAGCAGCAGTTTGCTAGATTAATTCCTTGTCGGATCTCCACTAAGGTGTCGTTTGTAGGATTGATGTTTGTTCCAAAGTAGGTAAACTCCTTAACTACCTCAAAATTGCTGCTACCAACAGTGACGTTTTGTCCTAGGCGGTGGACAGATGTTGTTACGTTTGTTGATAGCATGTGCTTTGTTTTGTCCTCATTCATGAGTTCAGCCTCTTTTTCAATCGCTGTGAAGGCCTCAAGCACAGATCGCTCGGATCGACCGATAATTTCTTTGTCGTCCATATATAGCCTAGGATCTGGATGGATTTGTTGAAAATACAGTTGAAAGGCAAACTCAATCTAAAGATTGAAACCTGCGGTAAAATGACGCAAGTGTGCACTGTTGCGATATCGCTGCGAAAAAAATCTCGTGTGTGCACCGGGCCAAAAGTCACACTGTTACGTGTCGATTAAGCAGAACGGCTTAAGACGGTCACAGAGTACGTTGGATAGGATTTTGTATGCAATATAAGGCAGGGATATGCCTCGGTAGTTTTAGCATGAAATAGGGTTGCCTTTTTTGAAGATGAGGTAAATGGAGCTTTTCGACCAGTCCGTTGGCATGCATTCTCCCTCCCACACTTTGTTGATGACCAGATGGCGGACTTGTTATATTTTTGTTTTTGGATAGATCCTTCTACCTTTTCTGTGCTGGGGGCTGGGACTGAGTCATCATTTACTGGTCTCGCTTCTCATTCGTCATTGGCTCACTCGGCATTATGCGCATTCAGCAGTTGTTGGAAGTGCTGCTTGAAAACAGTTACAACTCCTTGTGCTTCGGTGAAAAGGTTTCCTTCACTGTTTCGAAAAGCCTGTGTCACAGTTCTGAAACCAGAAACTTATTGCTTTTATCTTTTAAGGAAAAGTCTGGTGTTGTTCTTGGCCCGTGACTCTTCTAGATATTTGAGCTTAGAAACTGCGGATGCTCTTTTCTTATAATTTCTCCCTTTTTGTCCGTACTCTTCTTTTGCTGTTCTTATTTTCCACAGCATCTGCAAACGTTCATTTTCCGTCTCTCTTTTCGCTCACTCAGACGCTCACTGTAGTCTCTGGTATTCTCCGGGGCTAAGGCAACCGATGTTGAACTTCCTTCTTTGCCTTTATACAAATCATTGCTTCACTGAAAATACATAATACAAGAGAATTAAAACAAATCATTGGAAAATTCATTCATATTCCTATAATTTACACTGGGTGTTGGCAAACAAATTCGTAAAGGGTCACTTGTTTTGTAGAAGGGACCACTTTCAGTACCTTTCCGTACAACTTTTAGTTGTCGTTTCAATTTTTAGTACGAAACTAGTGTTTTTGTAGTTTCCGCCGCTGATGGTGCAGCAATTGCCATTTCATTATTGAAACTACCCCAACAGTGGTAAGGTAAGAGATTGTCTTGAGAGCCTCCTGGGCCTTAAATAAACCTGTCAATCGACCAGAGCTATTGTCTGCCG
This sequence comes from Sphaerophoria rueppellii, assembly GCA_920937365.1. Taxonomy (NCBI): domain Eukaryota; kingdom Metazoa; phylum Arthropoda; class Insecta; order Diptera; family Syrphidae; genus Sphaerophoria; species Sphaerophoria rueppellii. The sequence goes on from CAKKXW010000001.1 coordinate 113,789,395, forward strand.
TGCTGGAGTGCCACCCCGGGTTATTAGCGAAATACGTTACATAATTTTTATATATTACATAATTTTTTAAAAGGAAAAATCATGAAGCCCTAGCTTTTAAGTAAATTTTTCCAATGTTGTTGCTTCCAGCATTCAGCCATTCATTTCAAGATTCCGAGTCGGAAACAGCAATTATTCTATAAACGGAACACCCTGTTGAAAATGTCTGACAACGCAATAATTTAAATTTGCATAATTAGTTTACCAGATTGAAGGAACCCCAAATTGACATTAAATGTATGGTCTTTCGCTCATAAATATAAAAAAACTTGAAATTCATTTGAGCCCAAAATATAAAATTAAAAATTCACTCTAATAAATTCAAAGAAGGACAACTCAATAAAATTCATAAACTTATTCGACCTTATTCTTGCAAAACATTTTTGCCTCTGTATGTTTGCCAAATTGTTTTTACTGTTTACATATGCAGATATATACAGTAGCAAAAGTTGCAATCAACTTTCCATAATACTTTCAACTTATTAAAATTGCACCCAAGGACCTATACAAAATCCTTGCCAGTTTATTCTTCTATTAAGTGCAAAACAAAACAATTATTTTGCATTGTTGCCGATTCCAAAACAAGATTAGATTCCTACAAACTTTTATGGGAAATCCTTGAATCCTGGCGCCCGCCCCCTAATCATATTGCCTCACAAATTTAAAGAAGATACTTGATATTTTGTTTTCTGCTGTATTGTCACCATAAATGCACAATAATATCAAACCTATTCACTTTGCCAAGAGATATTGCCACCACCACACCCATCGCCTACATCGCATCGCCTACACAGCCCTTTCCATCACAAATTCATTGAAGCAAAACGTATAAAATTTTAAATCCATCAGAGATGTATCTTTGTATTTCGGGATATTAGTATGTGAATTTCATGGATGCCTGCTTCATTGAGCTGGAAGAAAATGAAAATCGAATTCCATATCAAAAGTTGAATATTTCACAAAATCCTGAATTGTTTTGTTATAATATCAAATCTCATCGATATGACGACGAGACGACGACTCTGACATCGAAATGTATCTTTATCTTTATCTTCTGGATGGCAGAATCCAAATATGACAAGAAAAGAAGAAGACTTGATTCATTTTGGGAGTGAGTGATGAGCTCAAAACGAATTCAATTCATTTCCGGTTGGTTCGAAATCACAAATGCGACTAAATGAAGGAGATTATGAGAGGCTCGGATATAAGAGATCGGATAGTTGATCCTATTATTGGCAGAAATAGTTATTTTGGGTTCTGACCCTAAAGATTGTTTTCTTGGCCTTGCAGGTTTTTCAATTTCAAGCAGATACTGATACTCATGTCATCGAGTGTGCTCCTGTTCTGTTATTTCCCTTATCAAAAATGATTCAAAATAAGATATTCAATGAAATTAACTTTTCTTTCAACTTTGAAGACACGCATTTTTCTTGTTTTCCAATCAACCCATCGAATTGTTAAGCCTACTCTCAATCCAGTATTTTTATCAAATTTAATGATAATTTAATCAACAGATTCGCAACGCCAGAGGGCAAAGTACACAGTACAAACGGAGCAGACGTAAATTTCCATTTAGTTTCCCGAGCAGCCTGGGTATTGTGTGTTTTCTTTCATCTCCAATTTGTTGACAAATTAATCTACCTCAACGAATAAATTAACGACAAATGACATGGCAGTAAAATGGCGTCCCCAAAAGTGAGGGTTAAGAGAGGGTGACACGCGCTGGGTGAAATAAGTATTTCAGGATAATAAATTACCCTCGGTAATTGTTTTTAAGTGATTTTCCGCTTTCCGCACTGAATTTTGTTTTTATTTTTCTCTTTTAATTTTTTTTTCTTTTGTTTCTTTTAATAAGAACCAAGAACAAAATCATTCATTCATGTCTTATGGGAGTCAGGGCAGGGGGTACCAATCCACTTGTAGGATCGGTCTTTGCTCTTTAAGGTTTGGCATACACAAGAAAGTAAAATGAATGTTGACCCTTTTAAGGTTTGTTGTGGCAGAAAGTTCTTGTTGTTAGAAGTTCAATGATTGAAAACAAGGCAAAAAGTTGTACGAAATACCATTTTGGTTTAGTTGAGTTGCTGATTTATTATTTGGGTTGCCTTTGTTTGTTGATTGTGTTAATAATTAAAATTTGAGGTTTTGTAGTTTAAACATTTTGGTTTTGTGCTGAAAACTTGATTCGATTTGATCTGTGAAAATTTTTGGTTTTTATGATTTAAATTAAGAGGAATGGGAACGGAAATTGTTTTTATTTATTTTTCAAAAAATTCTTATAATTTGTTTTCATACAAGACATAACGATTCCAAAATAAATTTGTATATAGGAACAAGCTGACCCCTAGAATCTCATCTCGCCTCAATTCAGAACAACTCCAGAATGATAATATAACACAGATTTTGTGATTAACTTCAATCCAATTGATGATTATGATTTTGATGACACACTATGGCGTATGAATACTTTATTATTGTTTATTTTCTTATCATTGATTTTGTTAGTAAAAATGGCTCGGTAACAGTGTCGATCGATTAAAGCAATATCTCTTTGCCGCGCAGTGACTGTGAATTTTAAAGCGTCAACATCGGTATTTTTTGCAGCTAAAATAGCTCTTAGAAATAATTTGTGATAAAACAACGTTTTCTGGGTCAGCTAGTAGAATAAAAAGCATTCTATAGCCACCTCCTGCTCCTTGGCTACCTCCCTATCAATTTTCAACCAAATTATTTCAGCCGTTCTTAGAAATTACGTAGATGGCAAAACAACGCTTACCGGGTCAGCAAGTAGAATAAAAAGTATCATATACACACAAAATGATTGAAATGAATCAACGCATACCAAAAAATTCATTCAACTCGATCCTGCCTTGTACATAGTTGCAATTTTATAACGACTGCTGCGCCACCTGTCAGGCTGATTTTAATCTAAGCCATCCAAGGTGCAATTTGAACGCATACACAAAATCATTCAAATCGGTCCAGCCGTTCAGGAGTAATTCAGTGACATATACCTACAGTAGAATTTTATATATAAAATTTAGCCGACCCGACAAACATTCGCCCTATCAAATGTAATTAGAAACTTGTTGCTTGTGTTAAACTCTTTTTTGGTCTAATGAGCTTTGAACATTAGAGACATTTCTTTCTAATACGTTGGGTCCGCTAGTAAGCTGAATTATAAATCTTTACCATTCCCAAATGCATTTGAACAGCAAGACTTCAAACAACTTAAGACAACGTCTGTCAGGTCCTCTAGTTAACTGAATTGCAAACATTAAAAATGTATGAATACTATGAACCAAATATAATTTTGGGTAAAGCGGCTTACCTACCAAGTATACAAGTCAACGTAGGGTCCGCTTGTAGGCTGAGTATCAGCCATTCTTGAATACTTCTAACAAAGTTTCAATCAATATTTCATAAAACATCGTTTAAGCCCCTTGAGGAGAGGATTGTATTGTTCAGCCGCAATAAAAAAATCGAAAAATGTACCAAATTTCGATCTCCTTAATTTTGCGTAACGAAAAGGAGTAGATGTTAAGTAGGAAGGATAATTTAAAGGCATATGATAAAGTTCCGGGATTTGAGATTTCCAGTATTTTGACCCCAATCGAATCCATTTGAACTTACACACCCCATGTTTCATTCAAATTAAAAACCTCAAACACAAAGGCAAGAATTCTGATGCAAAAGCATAAGATGCTTCATTCTTTGCAATAAAAAGGACTTTCATTTAATGGCAGACACAAGTGTTGATTTCCCAGATAAAATACAGAATTGAATGTTTGTTTTGAGATTTCGACCTTATTGTAAATTGCTTCTTCTTAAGCTGAATTTCGACTAAGTCCCTGCATCAAGTTCAACAGCAAAGATTCTAATCCCTAAAGGACAAAGGAAAAATAAACTAAGCTCTTCATGCCTGCTGTTTTAAAAATAAGAAAAAAAGTCATATTCATTATTAATTAATGCCTACCAATGGCTAAAGCAACTTACCCTACTGCAACGACCAACGTCCACTTCATTTTCCTTCCGCACTCAAATTTATCTCGTCTCGATTGTTATACAAAATGAAAATACTACAATGCGGAGATTCTGCAAATCATGTTTATATTTCACTAGAAAACGTTTCGTTAAATTATACATCCCATACTCTAACAAAATCCCAACATGACCGAATTTGTACTTCACCACTTGACATTGTCCTAAACTGCATGTACTAACTCGACCACTCCATCCATTTGTCTTTAAAGAGCACATATCCCGTGTCAGTTGGTTAGATGGTCAAGTAAATGGAATTACTTTTCGAGGACATTATGTTGTAAATCTGCTTAACTAAGGAGACCAACTTTCAAGGACTCTTTCAGAATGTTTTATTTTTTTTAATTTCAAAAATGTCAACCCCAACGAGGATTGAGCTTTTCCGTAATTCAGCGGTCAGCTAGCTTGTAATTTCGCAAAGTGAATGCTTTTAAACGTGATTTAAATTCAAAATGCAAAAAAAGAATACAAATTTCAAAATTAATTTAATAACACGACAACTCAGTGAACAAAAAACCGTTTCATAGTTTTGCCAGTTTGAAATAACAGCCTCAAAATCGTTTGGTTGAAATTATTGAAGGGATCATAGGGATTGTCTATTTCAAAACAAATCACTTCTTCTTATCGATATAATTCATCATAATTACTGTTTTTGACGTGTGATTTCTGACTGCTTTCAACAATCATCGCAGCCGTCATCGACCGCAGCAAATTCATTTCAAATTTATCCTCGTCCTCTTCACGGCGCAGATTGCGATGATAAAAGAGAAGACTTTATAATAAATGATTTATCTCTGAAGCTTATTCCTGTTGCCAGTAACCACCGAGCTACAAACCAAACCTCATAAAACAATAAATTTTATTCGTCAGAGGTATCGAAAAATTTAATTCCAAAATCTTTAGGTTAGAAGACAGTATCAAAATCGTAAACTCTGCTTAACTATTTTGCTTTGCAGGATTAATAATTGCTGACAGATTTCCTTGACTCGTTAAGGCGCTCTGTATTAATTTATTAGAATTTCATGGCGGTGTGAGATTTCAGTGAAAATTTTCAAATCGACAGTTTTAGTTGTTTTTTTTATTATGAATAAACCTAAAACAATCGCCGCTTTCACATAAAACGCAGGATTAAGCTCTTAAGTCAAGAAATATTAATTAAAATTTCTCGTTTGTATAGTGATTATTTAATCTTTTTCATTTCTGACAGACAATGAAATCATAATGAATAAATTTAATGAGGCGAAAAATTTATTGTTCACGCCTTGAACTTTCTTTTTGCGCGTTGAAAAGGCCTTGAAAACAAATAAGCCGGTGCCAGTGCGGTTGTGTATGTTTGTTGAAGTTTTAATGTTTCCTGTTGGGAAATCATTATTGACAGTTTAATTTCCTTAAAACTTTTTAATAGTTGATGAGCCGTTCGGTGGGTTTTTGGTTTTTGTTTTCGAAGCCTTCGGTTCGTTTTTGACATAATATCGAAAACATGAAGCTATAATTTGGAATATTGTCTCGAAGATGTTCAGGAAGATATTCTGTCAAGTATTATGAAAGAAGCAACTCAGATTTTTATCTTGAGTAAAAAAGAATTGACAGGAGATGAGCCATTCGTTCCATTGAAATGTATATGTTTTGAGCTCCTCATTGGTATCATAAAAAAGTATATGATGTGGTTTCTTTATTTTTGAAATTGTCTTTGTTTAAGTTTAAAAATTTGTTGTTATTGAGTTTGTTCTTTTACTTAGGCCACGTATTGTATTCATAAAAGAATACGTTTGATAATTTGTGTTGAAAATTTATATAAATGAGTCTTCTTAAACCTTACCTAAGGGAGAGCCAAGAAGAAGGATTTTACGAAACACTTCAACACAGACGATTATTTTCGAATGACTGGAAATCAAAATTGCGAGAGCAGTGTGTACTTTTGCCCGCTTCTCATACCTACCTCATACCTACTCCTATCCGAAAATTAAGGAGATCGAAATCTGGAACCTTTTTGGATTTTTTGAAAGTCAAAGAATTAGGCAACACCTTTTTATTAAAAAAGAGACATTTTATGAGACACCAAACGCTGAGAATCATGGAGAACGAAGCATTAAAATTCTTCGTTCAATAAATAATTTCACAAAACAAAACAAAAAATCAGTCGGTTTCCGTTTGTTCATGATACAGGCAAGTTTCTCGATTGCGTTTTTTCTTATTGTTTTTCTTTATTCATGGATTATAAACGCTGTGTTTATTCTTCCAATCGACAATGTGCTAATCGGCGCAAAGCACAAATCAAATATATTGAACATGCTCACTTTCCGAGGAGCAAATGTTGACTCGGACCACATTCTGGTAGTATCTAAGCTAAGAGCTCGATTATCAAATTACAAAAAAAAAAAAACACGTGCAGGCCAAAGAAAGAAGTTCAAAATTGGTTGCCTTAGCATCCCGGAGAATGCCAGAGACTACAGAGAGCGCCTGAGTGCGCTCCTCTCTACCGTCCTCTCAAAGACCACAGATATCAACACCTTGTGGAAACAATATAGCGAAATAATTTAAAAAGTAGCCGAGAAAGAACCCGTACCATACATGAATGCGCATTATTGAAAATAGAGACGGAAAATGCACGGTTGCAGATGCTGCAACGGAAAACAAGAGCATCAAAAGCAGAGTACCGCACAAAAGGAGAAATGAGAAAAATATCCTGTGAAAGAAGAAAAGAGCAGCTGCAGTTTCTCAGCTCAAAGATCTAGAGGAGTGACGAGTCAAGAACAACACCCAGAAGCAATTAGCTTCTGGTTTCAGAACCGGGACAAAAGCTCTTCGAAACAGTGAAGGAGACCTAGTCAACGGAGCACAGAGAATTGTAGATGTTTTCAAGTATTAATTCCTGTAACTGCTGAATGCGCATAATGTCGGGCTAGCAAATGACGAAAGAGAAGAAGAAGACAGCTCTTGAAGAGCCAAGACCTAAGTGGCTTACTCTCTTCAACAATTCTCTGGGTGCGTGTGAAGAATTGAGGGGACCTACTATTTAACGCCGATTCCGAACGGCAAAGTTGAGAAGCACTTTTTCATGACAGATTGATACTCTTGGAAGTGTTGTCACTTCTTCGCAAGAGGCAGTGCCCTTGAAAGATGAAATAAAAACTATGGGCACGAGTAGGACTCGAATCCACGACGTTCAGCTTAGCAGCCAACGCACCTAGCCACTGAGCTACGGACAATACTATATAAGCTCCTATCCTATGGAAAAGACCAACGAATTTCATGTCGAAACCCTCCATCTTCTCATCGACTTCTAAGCTGCTTATGATAGCATCACATCCATGAGCTAACGATGGCGATGTTTGAGTTCGGGATCCTGAATAAACTGATCCAATTGTACCGCATGACGACAAACAATAAGCAGTGCAGTGTAGAAATGGGTTAAAGCTCATCCAAGTTTAGGCAGGGTTAAGGCAAGGAGATGTGCTGTCATGTGGTTTTTTAAACAAAGTCATGAAACAGACTGCGAGCAAGGCAGGTGTGAGCACGGAAAACACTATCTTCAACAAGAACGACATAAACATCATCGATCGATCCAAGAGAACTGTGCTTGGTCTTCACAGCTATTAAAGAGCAGGCGAAACTCTTTGGTCTTGAAGTGAATGAGGACAAAACAAAGTACATGATAGCAACGAACAAAACAACATCTGTCCACCGTCAAGGACAAAACGTCACCCTTTTAAGCAGCAATTTCCAGGTAGTTAAGAAGGTCACCTACATTGGAACAATCTCACAAACGACACCTTAGCGAACCACTGCTACTTCGGTTTGGCAAATCAACTGTGTTCAAAACTCCTCACTCGAAAGAAAAAGTGTATGTTATACAAAACTTTGATTTTAGCAGTTCTTCTCTACGGTGCGGTGGCGGCGAGTGTTGGACGATAAGTATATAAGGGGAATTGATACTGGGCACTTTCGAAAAAAAAATTCTTCGACATATTTAACATCCCATAAGTGACGATGTCAACTAGAGTAGAAGGTTCAACCGCAAACTGTACGAGCTGTACCAAGATGTCGATGTTATCCAGAAAGCCAAGAAAACACGACTACATTGGCTCGGCCATATCCAACCAAGAGAGTCTTCCCCTCGCAGCCCGCAGTTTCGATACTATAAGGAAGACCGAACCGACTGGAGAGTGCATGCGAGGGACTGTTCCCGATGCATGGCTGCAGTATCTTAGGCTGAGATTCTTTATGGATTGGGACCCGGTAAAGTATTTTTTTTTTTTTTATAATTAGCACACACTCAAGGGGATTTTTATGCCCTTATTATGCCAGAGACACAGTGAGTGCTTTAAGAAAAAGGAAAGGGGTTGGAGAGGAGGTGCCGGTGAACATTGGTCTTAAATTCCTGAACATTACAATGATTTGGAAAGACAGAGTGTGGAAGGGAGTTCCACATTCGCGTAGTACGGCTAAAGAAGGATTCTCTATACTTGAGGGTACGACCGAAGTTGGGCTCAAGGGTGAACTGATAGGCATTCCTGGAGGCGCGGGTATTACGGTTGAATATCTTTAGGGGAGGTTTGCAATTGGCTATTTCACTAGAGCAAATACCGTTGAAGTAACGGTAGAATAGGGTGAGGCATGAGACATTACGGCGATGTTTGAGAGATGTAAATGACTCAACGATGGTAAGATCACCAATCATCTTGTATGCTCTTTTTTGGATGCTGTCCAGAAGACTTAAGTATGTCACTGGAGCACCAGCCCAGACATGGGAGTTATACTCAAGCTTTGGACGTATGTAGGTTTTGAAGATGATAGCCAGATCAGACGGGGAGAAAAATTTCTTGCACCGTCTTAAGAAACCTTAACATCTTGCGGCATTTTTGGCGACATCGCATATGTGTTCGCACCACAAGAGGTGGTCTGTGATGCACATACCGAGAATCTCGAGATGTTTGGTCTCATTGATGCAAGTTCCACTCATGGACAGTGGCAAGGGGGGTATGTCTCGCTTTGACGATACTAGACAGCATTGTGTTTTTGAAGCATTAAACTCTACGCGGTTATTAATTCCCCATTGTACAATGCTGTTTAGGTCAGAGTTTAATGAGCTTATCATATTTTGCCGTTGCAGTTCCACATCCGAAGAGGAGGGGTGGGAGTCTGGAAACGAATAAGAAAAGCTAAGGGTACTATCGTCAACGAAACAATTAATTGGATTAGAAGTTACAGACAAGAGATCATTGATGAAAATGAGGAAGAGGGTCGGAGACAAAACGGAGCCCTGGAGCACACCAGAATTTATATTGTGGGTTTCAGACTTGAATCCGTCCAATACAACTTGTATTGAACGGTTCGAAAGAAAGTTTCTAATCCAACGAAGAAGGGATTCATCGATACCGAAGGCACGCATTTTCGTAAGTATGTTAGTAAGTGTCTTCTCTTCCAGTTAAAAAAATGCACCCACCCTAAGGTTTTATTAATATTGAATATCTACACTCTACAGAGGTTTATTCATAAATTTTCGTGTCAATAATTTTCTAGAGCAATTGGTTGAAACTAGGTCAGGTTCCTTATACCTCCACCTTATCATGCATTTCAACATTTTCGCATTCATTTCCTGTCAAAGAATCATAAAATGTTCACGATGACGGATATGTCACTCTTTCATAGCGATTTAGGAATGAGATGCAATGGAGAGAATAAGAAGAAAGCTTACTGCCGGATTGATGGCGAAAAATGATTTTTTTAAGTCTGTTCTGTGCGTAGCTACATCGTAAAAAAGAATTTTGTCTTCCTTTTGTGCCAAATATGACATGACCTTAAATTTCTCGTTTCTTAACGAAATCAATACTAAGCAGCGAATGGCAAGATATTCCACATTAAAAGAAAAAAAAAAAAAACAAAGAAGAAAAAGAAACTTTTTCAATAAAAATTGATAATGCGAATGATGAGTAGGAACTTTTTTGTTCGTTGGATAAAAGGTAGTTGGAACGGTGGGTAATTGAATGAATGGTGACAAGCTGTGAAATGTAATGAAGTATTTTTTTTATTTTTTTTTTATGTTTATTACCAAACAAAGATGGGATGTGACAAATTTGTGCTAAAAGATAACTTTTTAAGATAATTCTTGTCAAAATCCGACCAATAGTTTTTGAAAAAAAAAGCTCCATAAAATGTTTTAAACGATTTTTTCAAATAGGTAAACTAAAAAATTCAAGTTTAACAAAAAAAAAATTGATAAATTTACAAAATGCTCTTAGCTTCAGCGACAAACTGTTCAATTTGCTCATAGTTGACCTTGCTGGTAAGATCTGGTGAAATCAATTTCAAAGCAATTATTCCACCCGAGCCCTCAGATGCTTCAACATACAATCCCAGTCCGTTGACTGGTGCTGGTGGCGAGACAATAACTTCCCTCTTATCAAACAGAGGAAGACAAGATCTACCGAAATCGGCTTCCAAACTGGATGGTTGGAGTTTAACGAAGTAACGATCATTTTCGACTGGTGGCTTCACAATCAAATTCTTTGGATTAGTCTTCTCTGGATCGCCACCACTGATGACAAGTTCGTTTCTACAGAAAAAAAATACAATGAAAATTTGTTCACGAAAAGAAAAATCATTCTTACTCTTCATCAATCTTGGAAGTCGATCCTTGAGGGAATCCTTGCCATTTGCCTGGCTCTCCGCCTTCGATGAAAATGTTGATTTGCCCGTCACGTGCACTACCGGGCTTCAATTGAATTCCTAACATTTTTTTTTTAATTTTTTGAAATTACGACAGATCCAAAAATTTTGACTCACCGGTTAAGAATTCCTTGTCATCCAACTTGAAGTCGCCCAATTCGAGCTTCCTGCGGTTCTTACTCAAGTATTCAACTCGTGTGCAGGGTGGTGTTGTTTTCCATTCAACGGATGATCGATCAACAGTCAAAATGTCGACATATGTGCCTTGTTGAATGTCAATGTAGAGAATACCGCCGTCAATCCTGAACCTGACTCCAGTGATGACTCTGAAAGAGATAAAAAAAAAATGATTTTCGAAAATCCTCAAAACTTTAACAATTAACTCACTTTCCGTTATCAGCTCGGACTCGATCGGTACACACGCCATTGCCATTCTTCTTGAATGCTGGACAGAAGACCGTCGGGCAACGGTCGTCAGTTGATGCTTGTTCCTCAATTAGATCAGCGTCATTGCTCTCATGCCCTAGCTTGCCTACGTCACCGTTGGGTGCTTCGAATTTCATGTACTCGAAAGGTCTCTCAGGGTCTTTGGGCTATTTACAAGACAAACGAAAATATGAGCAATCAAAATTTAGCAAGAATATGATCAGACAGAACTTACATTACGGAAAATTGTCATTTGTGAGCTTGATGGCATAAGATCGCTATACGACTTGCATTTGTCCAATTCGTAGTCTTTCAGATTGAAAGGGCTCTCCTTTTCCGAGCATCCGCTTGTGCTGATTGAAAAAATACGAGGAATTGACTTACAGAATGACAGACCATCGACGGTTTTGCCTTTATTCAAACTAAACGATCCAGGATTACGGATTTCTCGTGATGCTTTCTCGAGAGCATATTTGGTTTTATCGATAAGTGCCTTAACGTCATGTAGATAGTCTTGTATGAGTTGGGCTGTGTCTTTCTTGGTTGAATTGGCATCTGTAAATTTTTTTACAACTCAGGGTTATTCCTTGAAAAAAGAACTAAAAAAATAATGTTGCTACCGGATGTTTTTCCGTCCTTGACTTCTCCTTGGAATTGAATTGTTTGGGCAGCGATTGGCATGACATAAGCGTCAGTAAGGATTTTCACAAGGACCATGTAGGTTTTGAAGAGTTTGTTGTGAAGTGAATCGGTGGAACCATCGGTATTTTCCTTGGCCTGTTTGGGAGAGAGGAAATTGTTAACTTTATTAACAAAAATCGAAAACTTTATGCAATTTGCAAATAACTACAAAAGTAAACCGTTGACCAACCGTACTTCCCCACGTATTACTAACGATTCACTGTACGCTTTTCATTTTGCTTTGCAATCCTCATTGTATTTTTTTGTGGTTAAAAATTTCATAGGACTGGTTCTTAACTACTTTAATTCAAATACTACACTGATACACCCTAACTGTTAGAATAAACCACGTCAATATCGTGCAACCACACATTGCAGACAAAAACTAATTTCTATTTGTGAAAGTGTAAGACAAAAATATCTCCACTAATTTCCTTCACTTCAACACTCACCAAAATGGCGTCCTTTTCCAAAACTTGATCGTAGAACAATTGAGTTGTTCCAATAGCTGGCAAATAAAGATTTGGCACAATGAACTTGCTCACGAAATACTTGATTGTATCCCTGAAATGGCTATGGGGATCCTGCATCAACTCCATGGTCTTGCTCTTTTGGAGCCCGGTAATTTTCGGATCCAAAACAACGTGCATTTTATCAGCGGTAGTTCGTCTCAAGTATTCCAATGTTTCCAACATATCGCTGTTGGTCTGAATTGACTTGATTTCATTGATCAAAGTGGTGATAACCCTGTCGGCCTGTTCAGCCACATGACTATCGACTTTCTTAACTTCATCAACGATTGCTGTTTGCAACTTGGAAAGATCCAATTTGGTTAGTTCTTTGCTAACTTCTGTTTCTTCTTGAGCGCCGGTAAGGATCATGCTGATGGTGTGTAATAGTCCCACACTCGCAACGAGAATTGGTCCAAGTGGAAGAGCTGGAACCAGAACTCCAAGGAGTCCGGATAGTGCCGGGAGGGCAGCATTAAGGGCATTTATTTCGGTGTCCTTGTCCATGATCTCGGAGCCAATTGGAACGGCTAGGACGGCGATTACACCGAACAAAACCCCGAGGGCTAATTTGTTGATTTTCATTTTTGAATGGCACTACTGTATCCACCAGTCTTAAAGAAACTAGTCACTGTGGCGTTGGCAATTCGCGGTATTTATACCATTTGCTTGAGGAGCTTTTGTTTGAATGTTCTTAAGATATTTGCACAGTTGTTTTTTAACAATAAATAAAGTTTTAAAAGGTTTAGTCAATAGAAATTTATTTTCGAAGAGGAATGTTCGGGCGTAGGGCACACAAGTTTTGGTTATTTTCAAATAAATTTATTTTGACAGCAGATTTGCAGACGTTGTTTACAGAAACGTGTGGAAAATTTGGAGACCAACTGTTATAATAGGCGCAATTCCGTCAGCCCAACTGATCTATTTGAAATATCCGACATCACAGTTGAAGAATTTAGTAAAGTAGTTAAATACTTAAAAGAAGCGAAAAGATGTGGGGCCAGACGGAATGCGCTCAGAAATATTGAAAATAATGGTCAAACGGCGCATGATAAGCTTTTAAAAAGTGATCAAATGTGTAACTAATTGAAAAAAGCACCATTATTGAAGGGATGCAATCGAAGGTATTTGATTATTATGGAAAATTATAACCTTTTTGATTGATTTTTAAAAAGCTTTCGATGAACATTGGTAGGCAACAAGTTGTTCCAGACCGTTACTTGGAAAAAACGGTTGCCTAATCGTTTGGCAACTTGGTTTGTCAACTTGGTTCGCCAACTCTATTTGACAACTCGGTAATCGATTGGAAGAAACCGTGTTATATTGCTTCTAATTTTTTAAGTGGTTTCTGATTTAACTTTCACTGACTTTACAAGTTATCTAACTGTCCAAAATTCAAAAGTGTTTTATAGGACAGTTTTTTGGACTTACCTACTTACTAACGTATGATAGGGCTACAGTCCACGTCGGATCAAGGCGTCATCCAACAAGCGCCTTCAGCCAGTTTGGTCCCTACCTAGCTGTTGTACCTTAACTTTTCTGGCTAGGTCAGTGTTGCTGAACAGCTCGTACAGTTCTTGATTGAATCTTCGTCTCCATTCTCCATTTATGCACACTGGACCAAAAATCACTCGAAGAATTTTTCTCTCGAAGCAGCCCAAAGCGTTTTCATCGAATGTTGTCATGGTCCATGTCTCTGCACCATGCATTAGGACCGAAATGATGAGGGTTTTGCACAGTGGCACTTTAGTTGCTCGGGGGAGGACTTTACTACTCAATTGCGTTCTTAGTCCAAAGAAGCAGCGATTGGCATGAGCGATTCTTCGTTTGACTTCAGCGCTGGTGTTGTTATCTTAGTTTATAGGTAGACAAAGTCTTTTAGTACCTCGAAGTTAAATCTGTCTATGCTGACGATGGCTCCAAGACGTAGATGTTGGTTGTCCTTTCTTGTTGACAGCATTAACTTGGTATTGCTCTCGTTAACCGCTAGACCCATCTTCCTGGCCTCCATTTCAAGGCGGACCAAGGCGGACCACTGACAACACGCTGTGTTCTTCCACTTCATCGTCTGCGTATCCTAGTATCTTGACGGATTTTTGAAAGATTGTTCCTCTGGTGTTGACGTTATAGTTTTGCACAATCTTTTCAAGAATGATTTTGAAGAAATCGCATGACAGCGCATAACATTGTCTAAACTCTTTTTTGACATCAAATGCATCCGTTTGGCTTTTTCCGACCACAATGGAATAGCGTTTTCCATTGTCACCTAACACAAACGTACAAAGTTTTTCTGGGATTATAAAACTAGGTATTGCTCTAGTCATACACGGCCTTGAAATCGATTTGAATTGCCTGAGTCTTGTCCAAGATCTATCCAAGATCGATCGTGGATTTTCCGGGTTTGAAGACAAAATGATAAAAACCAATCTGGTCGTTGATTTAAGGCTTCAAACATTCACACCGCGTATCAGACAAGATCTACAAGATGTTAGGTAGTTGTTATAGTTCATTCGTCCGGCATGCTTTCCTCCGAACAAATTTTACAGATGAGCTGATGCATACTCCTAACCAAATCATCTCAAGCTGCTGGGATAAGCTGTCTGCTCCAGCGGCTTTGTTCAACTTGTTAGATTTCGCTATCTTCACTTCGTCAATGTCGGGTGGGTAGAATTGATATTCTGCTCCACCCGAATTGAATGGTTCAATTCAACATCTTGGAAAAGTGGCCTTTCCATAATCACAGTACTGACTTTGGTTCCACTATGATGTTCCCATGATGGTCTCTACAACCTTGGGTTCGGTGTGTTAGACCCTTGGTGGTTTGTTTTACCTTTATGTAAAACTTTCGAACCTCGTTCCTGTTGTGACATCCGTCTATGTCTCGATTGCGCGTTTCTCCTGCTCTCTCTTTTTCTGCTCGTAGAGCTCATGAGCTGCTCGTGTCTTTCCTTGCAGCACCGTTTTGAATGCCTCTTGTTTAGCTGCATGTACGGCATGAACGTACGACATTTAACGTCAAACCAGATGTTTTGTTATGGTGGCCGTGAAAGCACTACAGAGGCTGCATTACTGAAGGCTGCTTGGTAGTTGTGCCACTGGTTCATTCGACTATCCGGTTAAATTTAGAGCGGAATATCCCTCTGACGACATAGATTCGTATCTTATCTGTTTATTGAACCATTAATTGTCAAATTCCATCAACGGATGGCAAGGATTTCGACGGATAAAAAACCTATTTTTTTTTTTAAAGTTTTTTAAGTGTTTTTTTAGTACATTAGTAGTAAGGATAGTAGAGTAACTGAGTTGGCGAAGAGCGTTAGCTAATCCAATTAACTCGTTAAACTCGAGTTGAGTGAAACCAAGTTGAAACGGCTTTCATAAAAATCAACTCGTGTTAGCTAGGTTTACACATCAGACATCACTAATTTCTAGCACAAGAGTACTAGTCTCCCTCCAGTCTGCCGTTTTCCAAACTGCAAGACAGAAAATCAATCATTTTATCAACAATCATGCACAAAATTAATTACCCGTTTCTAATTATTTTTCGTACTGAAGCCATCACACATCCCTCTTCACATACATAGCAGTAAAAGGTACTTGCGGTTTTGTTGATGAAGGCACAATGCCCAAATTAATTGGCACATTTTTATGCACAAACCCAACACAAGGCACTAGATAGAAGTTTGTTTTCTTATGACACAAAATTAACTTTAGTGTTGCCACCAATACAATTTGTTGGCTTTTTAAAAATATGATAGCATACACAAATTACTGGAGGAAAATGTGTATTAGGACAGCCTACTACTAAAAACAGGCATATCTTCACCAAGGCAACCCTGCCAAACATGGCGTAAATAATTTTTTCGGGTAATTAAATTGATAAAGATCCATTAAAGCCTGAACACTGAATATCAGCAGAGGACAATGTAAGACAACAGTTATGATTATAAGGTATTATTATTACGAGCACATTTTCAAGGATATGTGCGATGCCTCAAGTCTGCATACAGGCCTACTGATTGCAATTGTAGGAGTATGTTGCAAAAGGCAATAAACATTTAGGATTAAACGATAATGGATTTATGCTACTGTGTCTTGGTTTTGAGGGTTTATAATCCCGGATATAATATACATATATTTTAGGGAAGTACCAACCCACATGAGGGGAGGAAGAGAAATGTAATAACCTGTTGATGAGCAATTTCCCTGATGCCATTTGAAAAGTGCTCAACATTTATTGGTTTAATGCCATCAGCAAGAACCGTCGTCGGTCGCACCAAGGAGAAAGCTAGAGCAAAGCCAAAGCGCGGGGTATACAAAATTATTGGCTGGAATTAATTATTAGGTATATTCACAGGTGATTAGGTAGACCGAAAACCGGGCACGGACTCAGCTCATTTGGGGATAATTCATGATTAGCAATTTCAGAGTTGATTGATGTAGAAGGATATTCACTGGACAAGAGATCAAATTGACTGAGTTACGTTAATGCTGGTAATGTAATTCATTGTTTTTGGGATTTATTAACGAAGTTGTATAATTTGCTTTGTTTTATATTTTTGGCTAAACTGAAATTTTAAACTAAAAGACAGAATACCATACTAAGATTTCCTGTTTGACACAAGCAAGAGATTGTGAAAAAACAGCATTTTAGGATTTTGAACTCGATAGAGCCCCAACTCAAGTGACAAAATACTCACAATTGAAATACAAAACAAAATACAAGACAAAATACGCTCACAATTTCTGAGTTTTGACCTTATGACAGGGCGGATCACTTAAAAGTTAAGTAACAGAAGTTCTGTATCAGCATAATGTTTCCCTGTACTCTTTCAGAGTTCGTTGACGATTTAATATTTTTTCACATCATTCTTTTAACAAAACAGCTCTAATTAGTATTCAAATTGTGTTTCTAATATCACACAAAAACCCAGGCCTTATCGCTCTCTTGTTAAATTGACAGATTAAAGTTCACGCACAGACAAACACTTGGCTTTGATTTTTGAGTATAAAAACCCTCGCGATTCCAAAAACGTTTATTCAAAGTTTCTGTATACGACTTCCTCAACAAGTATGTTCTATTTTTTACTGATTTCTCTCTTTGTCGGCTTGGCAACGTCCTCCGATGAGAACCGCATAATTGGAGGAAAATTCGCCAGTCCCGGACAATTCCCCCATCAAGTGTCCTTGCAACTCAATGGTCGCCATCATTGCGGCGGATCCCTCATCTCCGAAAACTTCATAGTCACCGCTGCCCACTGCACAATCAATCAGTCTCCAAGTCAAATGATCGCCATTGTTGGCACCAATGATCTCAAGGCTGGCGGAACCCGATCACAAATTTCCAAATTTATCATCCATCCGCAATACAACCCCCAATCGCAGGACTTTGACATCTCTCTGGTCATGTTAAGCACCCCGGTGACCTTTGAAGAAAACATCAAAGCTATTGAAATGGCTGATGTCGATGCAAACCATCCGGCTGACACTTTGGGAACAATCAGCGGATTCGGTGCAATCAATGGCAATCTCGAACTGCCGAATATGCTGAAATTTGCTCAAGTTCAGCTTTGGAGTCGTGACTATTGCAATCCGAAGAATATTCCTGGCATTACGGATCGCATGATTTGTGCTGGTCATCCAAGTGGCCAAGTCGGCTCGTGTCAGGGTGATTCCGGAGGTCCATTGACTGTGGACAACAAACTGTTTGGTGTCGTGTCATGGGGTTTCGGTTGTGGCTCGCCTGGCAAACCAGCCATGTATACTTTTGTTGGCGGACTGCGTCCCTGGATCAAGCAGGTGTCGAATATTTGAAATATAATCACCAGTTTTTACTTTGTGAAATAAATTTTTAATCGAATGCAAATTAAACTGATTTTTTCACAAACACTTTAACTTGTTCATAAGTAAACAATAAAACCAGAGTAATTTACACTAGCTAAGACGCTACTCAACCAAACTGCTTGGATAATAAACTGGGTACGTTAAATTTTGAGTTGTTTTTGTTTTTGCTTAACCAAAATCACTTGAGTGTATTTACTTTTTACTTTGTGCGTTTTTGTTTGAAATTGAAAATAATACGTCTGTTATCAGAAGCCTCACAGCTTAAACACAAAATTTAACTATTCTGGTTGAGACAAATAAAACACACTTGGCTTTTGGCGATACGTGCTTGTTTCACTGGTAGAGAGAATTTACAATTTTGATGAATTCAAAAGACAAATAGCTATTCCAAACAAATTTCAGACTGTATTTAAACGGTTTAAGGGTTCAAAATGTATTCCATAAAAAAATTTAAAACAAGACAATGAAAACAAACAGGTAGGCAAACAAATTCATAGTCAGAAGAATGCGCTTACAGTCGTTTTCCATTTGTTTTTAGACATGGCTTGAACACTAAGCAATAACTTCTTCCATGAACCAAATCAAATATTCTAGTAAAAACAAATTTCCGTCGATTTTTCACTGTTTCACTTAAATCAATCTCGAAACTACTGGCATAACTCTAGAATGTCAAAATCATTTTATTCTGCATATAATAATTAGAATGAGGTAAATGTGTCGGAAAGTTTGGATCAAGTTGTTGATGTTGTTGTTGTGAGTTGAGGTCGAAAGACTGAAAATCATAATCTCAGATATCAAGTTCCGGAAAGTACTTTCCCGCAGTACTTTTTGCCGTGTATATTATCTGCCGGGAAAAAATCCTAACTTTTTCATGAGAACCCACTCCTCTACGTCACTCAATGCTATAAGAATTAAGAAGATCGAAAACATCCTTGAATAAGACCACACCCTGTTTGAAAAACCGAAATCTCATGAGACAACAAACGCTGAGAATCATGGAGAACGAAGCAAACTAATTCTTCGTTCAAATGATTATGTTATATGTAAGCATTTTTTTTTTCTTTTGAGAAATCAGTCGCCTTCAGTTCATGCTGCAGGTAAAAGGCTCGATTGGGTTGTTTTTTTTTTTTTTTTTATAAATTTTAAAAATTGGCGCGAATTTTAAACTAGAAATTTGTTTAAAAAACGCTTACGGATAATGCCGAAGAGAGCTTATAGCTGTCTTAATCCTAGGACAAATGGTCTTATCAACAAGTGTAGTGTTAGTTGTAAGTAGACTTATCTTAAACAAACAAACATTTACACAAAAACATAACAAAAATACAATGACAATAACACAAAAACCACAAAAAAAAACATTTAAGAACGTGGAACACTAGTTTTAAGAATTAATTTTAGCTTGTTTTTATTGATACTAAAGTCTAATAATTCTTCATACGTATTCAAAAGCTTACTCATTCTTGTTAGTGGCTCATGGATTCCGGAGATAGTTAGTTCTATATTGGGGGCAAATTATGAAAGCACATAATATTATCTCCGCCTATGATAGGATAGAACTTAAAATATCTGAAGCATCATTGACACCAATAATAATTTGACGAAGGAAAACAATATCATTATTTCTTCTCCTTTGATATAGTTTTTGCATCTGGAGAAAATCGATCATCAAAATAAGAAGGGATATTGTTGGGGTCAATCCATTGGAGCGAAACGTGTAAAATTGCGTTGAACTGATTCTAGTCTCTCAATATGACCAAACTTGTGATGCATTTTCAAGGTGTAGATAGTTGAAACAAACAAGGCATAGGAAACACTAGGGTCAAGGAATTATTTGGGCTAAAGCTTAATTAACCAAACCAAAAACAATAGCCGCTTTCACATAAAACGCAGGATTAAGCTCTTAAGTCAAGAAATATTAATTAAAATTTCTCGTTTGTATAGTGATTATTTAATCTTTTTCATTTCTGACAGACAATGAAATCATAATGAATAAATTTAATGAGGCGAAAAATTTATTTTTCACGCCTTGAGCTTTCTTTTTGCGCGTTGAAAAGGCCTTGAAAACAAATAAGCCAGTGCCAGTGCGGTTGTGTATGTTTGTGGAGATTTTAATGTTTCCTGTTGGGAAATCATTATTGACAGTTTAATTTCCTTAAAACTTTTTAATAGTTGATGAGCCGTTCGGTGGGTTTTTGGTTTTTGTTTTCGAAGCCTATTGTCAATGTGGGTTCGTTTTTGACATAATATCGAATACATGAAGCTATAATTTGGAATATTGTCTCGAAGAGGTTCAGGAAGATATTCTGTCAAGTATTATGAAAGAAGCAACTCAGATTTTTATCTTGAGTAAAAAAGAATTGACAGGAGATGAGCCATTCGTTCCATTGAAATGTATATATTTTGAGCTCCTCATTGGTATCATAAAAAAGTATATGATGTGGTTTCTTTATTTTTGAAATTGTCTTTGTTTAAGTTTAAAAATTTGTTGTTATTGAGTTTGTTCTTGTACTTAGGCCACGTATTGTATTCATAAAAGAATACGTTTGATAATTTGTGTTGAAAATTTATATAAATGAGTCTTCTTTATTCTTACCTAAGGGAGAGCCAAGAAGAAGGAACACTTCAACACAGACGATTATTTTCGAATGACTGGAAATCAAAATTGCGAGAGCAGTGTGTACTTTTGCCCGCTTCTCATTATTCGGAAAAATTCCTACTTTTTTTATCAAAATCTACCTACTCCTATTCGAAAATTAAGGAGATCGAAATCTGGAACCTTTTTGGATTTTTTGAAAGTCAAAGAATTAGGCAACACCTTTTTATTAAAAAAGAGACATTTTATGAGACACCAAACGCTGAGAATCATGGAGAACGAAGCATTAAAATTCTTCGTTCAATAAATAATTTCACAAAACAAAACAAAAAATCAGTCGGTTTCCGTTTGTTCATGATACAGGCAAGTTTCTCGATTGCGTTTTTTCTTATTGTTTTTCTTTATTCATGGATTATAAACGCTGTGTTTATTCTTCCAATCGACAATGTGCTAATCGGCGCAAAGCACAAATCAAATATATTGAACATGCTCACTTTCCGAGGAGCAAATGTTGACTCGGACCACTTTCTGGTAGTATCTAAGCTAAGAGCTCGATTATCAAATTACAAAAAAAAAAAAAACACGTGCAGGCCAAAGAAAGAAGTTCAAAATTGGTTGCCTTAGCATCCCGGAGAATGCCAGAGACTACAGAGAGCGCCTGAGTGCGCTCCTCTCTACCGTCCTCTCAAAGACCACAGATATCAACACCTTGTGGAAACAATATAGCGAAATAATTTAAAAAGTAGCCGAGAAAGAACCCGTACCATACATGAATGCGCATTATTGAAAATAGAGACGGAAAATGCACGGTTGCAGATGCTGCAACGGAAAACAAGAGCATCAAAAGCAGAGTACCGCATAAAAGGAGAAATGAGAAAAATATCCTGTGAAAGAAGAAAAGAGCAGCTGCAGTTTCTCAGCTCAAAGATCTAGAGGAGTGACGAGTCAAGAACAACACCCAGAAGCAATTAGCTTCTGGTTTCAGAACCGGGACAAAAGCTCTTCGAAACAGTGAAGGAGACCTAGTCAACGGAGCACAGAGAATTGTAGATGTTTTCAAGTATTAATTCCTGTAACTGCTGAATGCGCATAATGTCGGGCTAGCAAATGACGAAAGAGAAGAAGAAGACAGCTCTTGAAGAGCCAAGACCTAAGTGGCTTACTCTCTTCAACAATTCTCTGGGTGCGTGTGAAGAATTGAGGGGACCTACTATTTAACGCCGATTCCGAACGGCAAAGTTGAGAAGCACTTTTTCATGACAGATTGATACTCTTGGAAGTGTTGTCACTTCTTCGCAAGAGGCAGTGCCCTTGAAAGATGAAATAAAAACTATGGGCACGAGTAGGACTCGAATCCACGACGTTCAGCTTAGCAGCCAACGCACCTAGCCACTGAGCTACGGACAATACTATATAAGCTCCTATCCTATGGAAAAGACCAACGAATTTCATGTCGAAACCCTCCATCTTCTCATCGACTTCTAAGCTGCTTATGATAGCATCACATCCATGAGCTAACGATGGCGATGTTTGAGTTCGGGATCCTGAATAAACTGATCCAATTGTACCGCATAACGACAAACAATAAGCAGTGCAGTGAACAAATGGGTAAAAGCTCA
This sequence comes from Sphaerophoria rueppellii, assembly GCA_920937365.1. Lineage (NCBI taxonomy): Eukaryota > Metazoa > Arthropoda > Insecta > Diptera > Syrphidae > Sphaerophoria > Sphaerophoria rueppellii. The sequence continues at coordinate 113,811,816 of CAKKXW010000001.1, forward strand.
TCCAAGTTTAGGCAGGGTTAAGGCAAGGAGATGTGCTGTCATGTGGTTTTTTAACAAAGTCATGAAACAGATTGCGAGCAAGGCAGGTGTGAGCACAGAAAACACTATCTTCAACAAGAACGACATAAACATCATCGATCGATCCAAGAGAACTGTGCTTGGTCTTCACAGCTATTAAAGAGCAGGCGAAACTCTTTGGTCTTGAAGTGAATGAGGACAAAACAAAGTACATGATAGCAACCAACAAAACAACATCTGTCCACCGTCAAGGACAAAACGTCACTCTTTTAAGCAGCAATTTCCAGGTAGTTAAGAAAGTCACCTACATTGGCACAATCTCACAAACGACACCTTAGCGAACCACTGCTACTTCGGTTTGGCTGTGTTCAAAACTCCTCACTCGAAAGAAAAAGTGTATGTTATACAAAACTTTGATTTTAGCAGTTCTTCTCTACGGTGGCGGCGAGTGTTGGACGATAAGTATATAAGGGGAATTGATACTGGGCACTTTCGAAAAAAAAATTCTTCGACATATTTAACATCCCATAAGTGACGATGTCAACTAGAGTAGAAGGTTCAACCGCAAACTGTACGAGCTGTACCAAGATGTCGATGTTATCCAGAAAGCCAAGAAAACACGACTACATTGGCTCGGCCATATCCAACCAAGAGAGTCTTCCCATCGCAGCCCGCAGTTTCGATACTATAAGGAAGACCGAACGGACTGGAGAGTGCATGCGAGGGACTGTTCCCGATGCATGGCTGCAGTATCTTAGGCTGAGATTCTTTATGGATTGGGACCCGGTTAAGTAAGTTTTTTTTTTTTGTTTTATAATAAGCACACACTCAAGGGGATTTTTATGCCTTTATTATGCCAGACACACAGTGAATGCTTTAAGAAAGAGGAAAGGGGTTGGAGAGGAGGTGCCGGTAAACATTGGTCTTAAATTCCTGAACATTACAATGATTTGGAAAGACAGAGTGTGGAAGGGAGTTCCACATTCGCGAGATGTAAATGACTCAACGATGGTATGATCACCAATCATCTTGTATGCTCTTTTTTGGATACTGTCCAGAAGACTGAAGTATGTCACTGGAGCACCAGCCCAGACATGGGGGTTATACTCAAGCTTTGGACGTATGTAGGTTTTGTAGATGATAGCCAGATCAGACGGGGAGAAAAATTTCTTGCACCGTCTTAAGAAACCTAAACATCTTGCGGCATTTTTGGCGACATCGCATATGTGCTCGCACCACAAAAGGTGGTCTGTGATGCAAGTACCACTCATAGACAGTGGCAAGGGGGGTTCGTCTCGCTTTGACGATACTAGACAGCATTGGGTTTTTGAAGCATTAAACTCTACGCGGTTATTAATTCCCCATTGTACAATGCTGTTTAGGTCAGAGTTTAATGAGCTTATCATATTTTGCCGTTGCAGTTCCACATCCGAAGAGGAGGGGTGTGAGTCTGGAAACGAATAAGAAAAGCTAAGGGTACTATCGTCAGCGAAACAATTAATTGGATTAGAAGTTACAGACAAGAGATCATTGATGAAAATGAGGAAGAGGGTCGGAGACAAAACGGAGCCCTGGAGCACACCAGAATTTATATTGTGGGTTTCAGACTTGAATCCGTCCAATACAACTTGTATTGAACGGTTCGAAAGAAAGTTTCTAATCCAACGAAGAAGGGATTCATCGATACCGAAGGCACGCATTTTCGTAAGTATGTTAGTAAGTGTCTTCTCTTCCAGTTAAAAAAATGCACCCTAAGGTTTTATTAACATTGAATATCTAAAGAGGTTTATTCATAAATTTTCGTGTCAATAATTTTCTAGAGCAATTGGTTGAAACTAGGTCAGGTTCCTTATACCTCCACCTTATCATGCATTTCAACATTTTCGCATTCATTTCCTGTCAAAGAATCATACAATGTTCACGATGACGGATATGTCACTCTTTCATAGCGATTTAGGAATGAGATGCAATGGAGAGAATAAGAAGAAAGCTTACTGCCGGATTGATGGCGAAAAATGATTTTTTTATGTCTGTTCTGTGCGTACATCGTAAAAAAGAATTTTGTCTTCCTTTTGTGCCAAATATGACATGACCTTAAATTTCTCGTTTCTTAACGAAATCAATACTAAGCAGCGAATGGCAAGGTATTCCACATTAAAAGAAAAAAAAAACAAAGAAGAAAAAGAAACTTTTTCAATAAAAATTGGTAATGCGAATGATGAGTAGGAACTTTTTTGTTCGTTGGATAAAAGGTAGTTGGAACGGTGGGTAATTGAATGAATGGTGACAAGCTGTGAAATGTAATGAAGTATTTTTTTATTTTTTTTTATGTTTATTACCAAACAAAGATGGTATGTGACAAATTTGTGCTAAAACATTAATTTTTAAGATAATTCTTGTCAAAATCCGACCAGTAGTTGTTGAAAAAAAGCTCCAAAAAATGTTTTAAACGATTTTTTCAAGTTCGTTTCTACAGAAAAAATTTGTTCACGAAAAGAAAAATCATTCTTACTCTTCATCAATCTTTTCAGTCACCAGATTGTCGACATCTATGCTTTCTTGAATGTCAATGAAGATAGTATCATTGTTAGTCTGGAACCTGACTCCAGTGATGACACTGAAAGAGAAAAAAAAATGATTTTCGAAAATATTCAAAACTTTAACAGTTAACTCACGTTCCGTTATCAGCTCGGACTTCACCGGTTAACACGCCATTGCCATTCTTATTGAATGATGGACATAAGCCCGTCAGGCAACTGTTGTCAGTTGGTGCTTGTTCTTCAATTAGATCAGCGTCATTGCTTTCATGCCCTAGCTTGCCTACGTCACCGTTGGGTGCTTCGAATTCCATGTACTCGGAAGGTCTCTCAGGGTCTTTGGGCTATTAACAAGACAAACAAAAATATGAGCAATCAAAAGTTAGCAAGAATATGTTCAGACTGAACTTACATTACGGGCATTTATTTCGGTGTCCTTGTCCATGATCTCGGAGCCAATTGGAACGGCTAGGACGGCGATTAGACCGAACAAAACCCCGAAGGCTAACTTGTTGATTTTCATTTTTCAATGGCACTACTGTATCCACCAGTCTTAAAGTTACTAGTCACTGTGGCGTTGGCAATTCGCGGTATTTATACCGTTTGCTTGAGGAACTTTTGTCTGAATGTTCTCAAGATATTTGCACAGTTGCTTTTTAACAATAAATAAAGTTTTAAAAGGTTTAGTCAATAGAAATTTATTTTCGAAGAGGAATGTTCTAGCTTAGGGCACACAAGTTTTGGTTATTTTCAAATAAATTTATTTTGACAGAAGATTTGCAGACTTTGGTTATAGAAACGTGTGGACCAACTGTTATAATAGGTGCAATTCCATCAGCCCAACAGATCTATTTGGAATATCCGACATCACAGTTGAAGAATTTAGTAAAGTAGTTAAATACTTAAAAAAAAGTGAAGAGATGTGGGGCCAAACAAAATGCGCTCAGAAATATTGAAAATAATGGTCAAACGGCGCATGATAAGCTTTTAAAAAGTGATCAAATGTGTAACTAATTGAAAAAAAGCACCATTATTGAAGGGATGCAATCGAAGGTATTTGATTATTATGGAAAAATAAAAAGTGATTAATTTTTAAAAAACTTTGATGAACGTTGGTAGGCAACAAGTTGTTCCAGACCGTTACTTGGAAAAAACGGTTGCCTAATCGTTTGGCAACTTGGTTTGTCAACTTGGTTCGCCAACTCTATTTGACAACTCGGTAATCGATTGGAAGAAACCGTGTTATATTGCTTCTAATTTTTTAAGTGGTTTCTGATTTAACTTTCACTGACTTTACAAGTTATCTAACTGTCTAAAATTCAAAAGTGTTTTATAGGACAGTTTTTTGGACTTACTTACTAACGTATGTTAGGGCTACAGTCCACGTCGGATCAAGGCGTCATCCAACAAGCGCCTTCAGCCAGTTTGGTCCCTACCTAGCTGTTGTACCTTAACTTTTCTGGCCTGGTCAGTGTTGCTGAACAGCTCGTACAGTTCTTGATTGAATCTTCGTCTCCATTCTCCATTTATGCAGACTGGACCAAAAATCACTCGAAGAATTTTTCTCTCGAAGCAGCCCAAAGCGTTTTCATCGAATGTTGTCATGGTCCATGTCTCTGCACCATGCATTAGGAACGAGATGATGAGGGTTTTGTACAGTGGCACTTTAGTTGCTCGGGGGAGGACTTTCACAAAAAGCACTAAATTACTTAAAGAAGGCTTTAAGAAGTATTATCAGCTCTTATCCCGCTTCTTTAAGACTTCTTTAAGTACCTATTAAGTACATAAAAGGCGAAAGTGGGCGGTCCGATAGAATGAATTAAGAAGATAATTTGGTTCTTATTGAGGTTTTAAAACGGAATATTTTCCTTCTTATATACTTCTTAGCGTCTTCTTAAACACTTCTTTTCGCACTCTTAACTCCTTCTTACAAAATTCGTAGACAAAAAATGGGTCGTACGAACTTGCTCCTGCATGCTAAATCTAAATATTTATGATTACTTAAATTGCAAAAGGTAGTGTTAAAATAAGAGATATGCTTTAAGCAATTCTGATTACACTCTTACTTACAGCTTACACTTAACTCAAAAAAAAAAATATATAAAAATAATTAGAATTTATTAAAAAATTAAAATTAAAATTTGGAAATGTACCTCGTATATACATTTCATTCCAAAAATTTAAATGCCGAACAAATTCGAACCTTATTCTTGATTTATTGAATTTTTTTTTTTTTTGAAAACCGTCGGAGCCGTTTTTTTTTTTAATTAATTTTGTATATATAAAATTTTTCAAAAATGTCTTAAAATTAATTTGGGTATGCAGTTTTCAAGACCATGTAAATATACATATTATACTCCAATTTGGATTTTTAAAATTGATCCGTTTTTGAGATACAGAATTTTGAAAAAAAAAGTTAAAAATATTTTTTAAAAATCCAAAAAAAAATTTGAAATTCTTTTGAAAACAAAATATTATTTGAACAATATATACATACTTTCAAAAAAAAAAAACTTACGCTGATCGGACTTTCAGTTTTCGAGAAAATCTAATAACAAAAAAACGGTTCTATGGCAGGTACCGTTTTGGAGCAATACAAAAAATTTTTTTTTACATAAAACACATGAATGTTTAAAAATATTAAACTTGAGGAAGTTTAAAAAAAATCGTTCGGGCCGTTTTTGTGAAAAAAAAAGTTTTGTCTTTTGGCCAAAAAAATCGTATGGTGGCTACCAGAGATTAAAATGAGTATGTTTGAACAGTTCGAACGCGTCCAACTTTTTCTTGTGTGCTTTTTCATACTCGTTCGTTAGCAACCCCTATTTATAAATAAATTGATTCATAAGTAAAAAGGCTTGTAAGTCAAACCAAGCAAGCAGAGGAAACTCGTAAATATTTTTCGGTTTCGATCATTTCAAGTTAAATTGATTCACAAGCAATTTGTTTGTTTGTACTTACTCAAGCATGTTCGAGTTTTCGGGTAAAATTGATTGAATGTTTCAAATTTTTTTTCTCTACGAAGAAAAAAAAATGAAAGATGCAGGTTTTGTATGGGTTATAATTTAATGAATAAAAATATTTTTAAATGATTTAGGAGGCCGGATTTGCAGTCATAAATATAATAATCCGCACTGGAAACATTCTTTTTCACATTAATTAAAAAAAGGATTTATTAATGAGTGCATACATTAAATGTAGGGTAAGGTATGTTATGTTTGTATACCTTAATAGAAAAAAGTGATTGCCGAAGATTATGTCGTGGGAATACGTGCTTCCGGTTGGTAGAGAATGCAGTTTTGTAAGGACATTTTAAATATTGTTATTCTTTTTATGACATATCTGACCTTCTACCTATTACCAAGCTACCAACTACTTTCTGGATAATATATTGTAATCCTTTTCTAGGGTGCGATGTTGACTTGTTGTTATTAGAGTAATAAAATAAAAATTGAGGTATAAAGAAACGTTTTAAGTTTAAGCTATGAATGAATAAGTTTCAGTAAAAATTTTTGGTTTTTCCGCATTTTTTTATAAAAAAAAAGGTTTTTTTCAATGAGTACATATTTTAATATAAAGATTCAAGTGAAATCAGAAGGATGTAGAACGTAGTCAAGGAAAAATTTTGTTTTTGGTTATCCTGTCGTAGAAGGGGCAGCGAGAAAATGTATGGTATTTAAGGTATGAGATGTGCAAATCGATTCAAAAAAATATGCCAGATGTTGTGCTTGTTTTACTGCAGAAACAACAGGTGCAACGAATTCAAGAGATCAACAATAATTTATTGAATGATATTGTTATATTTTTGACTCCCTTTAAAGAGACGACCTGCACCCTGGGTCTAATATCCGCCATGCAACAATATAAGATTATTACAAGCAGCAAAGAAGACTAAAATGCTCGATTTTATAAAGTCCCTAGCTCCAACCATTGAACCAAATACGAACTCTTTGGATATGCAACCGTCAGTTTCTTCAAGGGAATGTGATATGTACGCCGATTTTGCTGGAGAAAATTCAACTGAAAACGCGGATTAATTTGCTCATGAAATCAAAATGTATATTGAAACCCATACACAAGATCCTGTTGTTATTCTACAATGGTTTTTTGAACACAAAAAATCAAAAGAATCAAAATATGTGGATTTTTTTATTTCTATTCGTTTCTATTTTATTCTAAAAATTATGCACTGGTATAAAAATTCGAGAATGAAAAAAATTAACCATGAAAATAAACCTCCTGACCATAAATTACCTACATTTCCACTCAGCACACAAATCTCAAACAAACCAAACAATATTTCTCGATTTACTTACAAGCGCCATGAATAATGGAGTAGTGATTGTAAGCGATTCTACTTTCAATCAGTAAACTCGTTTGAACTCGTTTGAAATAAGGGATAACTTGTAAATAATTTTACTCATGAATAAAAAAACTCGAAATTACTTGTTTGATGGTTGACTCAGTTTGATCAAACTCGTTTTTTTTGTTAGTAAATACCCGAAACTTACAAGCAATACTTGACTCATTTTAATCTCTGGTGGCTACCCTAAATTTTGATCTTAAAACAAAAATAAAAAAATTGGGATATGAATTTTTGCTCAAACCTCTAATTTTCAAATTTGAAGTCAATCGGACCAGTAGTTAAGCCTGTAGATGCCTGTAAACTTTCCGACAGACAGACAGACAGAATCGCCGGACCCACTTTTTTCCACTTCTCTATCATCGTAAAATCATATCTCATCCTCATCTCAAATTTTTTTTTTTTACGAATTCAATACTTGCCATATATTCTATATGTCGCAAGTAAAGAAGAAATTATCAGTGAATTCTACATCTAGTTTTTGTTTCTCTGATTCTCATCTATTTTAATAGTAGGTATTTGTTTTGATTTCTTTTTTCTTCTTCAACAGTTTGGCTTGTTGTTGGTATATTTTCTCGATTTACAAAGTCCATCTCTTCACTCTTGCTTGGTTACATAATAACTAGGCCTTCTACCAGTTACTTTAATGTCTTTTAAGCAAGCAAATCAATTTGTATTTACACGAGCACAGTTGCGAAAAATTTTCTGTGAACTCTAAGAATGAAATGAAAATGGACTACTGGAAATAGTTATCTTAAAGAAGGATTTAAGGAGCTCTAAACAAATCTTTATAAGAAATACCGATTTAAGAACCTTTTAAGAATACTTTAAGAAGGAACAAGCAGAACGAATTAAGAATTCAAAGAAATAGACGATTTAAGTAGGAAAAAAATACCGAATTAAGAAGTTAAGAAGCGGCGAGACCCATTTAAGAACAAAATAAGAATGATTTAAGAAATGTGCAACCGATTTAATACCATTTTGTGTTACTTGTGTTACTACTCAATTGCGTTCTTAGTCCAAAGAAGCAGCGATTGGCAAGAGCGATTCTTCGTTTGACTTCAGCGCTGGTGTCGTTATCTTAGTTTATAGCGGATCCTAGGTAGACAAAGTCTTTTAGTACCTCGAAGTTAAATCTGTCTATGCTGACGATGGCTCCAAGACGTAGATGTTGGTTGTCCTTTCTTGTTGACAGCATTTACTTGGTATTGTTCTCGTTAACCGCTAGACCCATCTTCCTGGCCTCCATTTCAGGGCGGACCAAGGTTCCACTGACAACACGCTGTGTTCTTCCACTTCATCGTCTGCGTATCCTAGTATCTTGACGGACTTTTGAAAGATTGTTCCTCTGGTGTTGACGTTATAGTTTTGCACAATCTTTTCAAGAATGATTTTGAAGAAATCGCATGACAGCGCATAACATTGTCTAAACTCTTTTTTGACATCAAATGCATCCGTTTGGCTTTTTCCGACCACAATGGAATAGCGTTTTCCATTGTCACCTTACACAAACGTACAAAGTTTTTCTGGGATTATAAACTAGATATTGCTCTAGTCATGCATGGCCTTGAAATCGATTTGAATGTCCTGAGTCTTATCCAAGATCTATCCAAGATCGATCGTGGATTTTCCGGGTTTGAAGACAAAATAATAAGGACCAATCAGGTTGTTGACTTAAGGCTTCAAACGTTCACACCGCATGGCAGACAAGGTCGACAAGATTTTAGGGAGATGTTATAGTTCTTTCGTGGGGCATGCTTTCCTCCGACCAAATTTTGCAGATGAGCTGATGCATACTCCTAACCAAATCATCTCAAGCTGCTTTTTACAGTGCGGGGATAAGCCGTCTGCTCCAGCGGCTTTGTTCAACTTGTTAGATTTCGCTATCTTCACTTCGTCAATGTCGGGTGGGTAGAATTGATATTCTCTCCACCCGAATTGAATGGTTCAATTCAACATCTTGGAAAAGTGGCCTTTCCATAATCACAGTACTGACTTTGGTTCCACTATGATGTTCCCATGATGGTCTCTACAACCTTGGGTTCGGTGTGTTAGACCCTTGGTGGTTTGTTTTACCTTTATGTAAAACTTTCGAACCTCGTTCCTGTTGTGACATCCCTCTATGTCTCGATTGCGCGCTTCTCCTGCTTTCTTTTTTTTATTTCTGGGAAGTTTGTGCTCCTCTCTCCTTTTCTGCTCGTAGAGCTCACGAGCTGCTCGTGTCTTTCTTTGCAGCACCGTTTTGAATGGCTCTTGTTTAGCTGCATGTACGGCATGAACGTACGACATTTAACGTCAAACCAGATGTTTTGTTATGGTGGCCGTGTAAGCCCTAGCACTACACAGGCTGCATTACTGAAGGCTGCTTGGTAGTGTTGCCACTGGTTCATTCGACTATCCGGTTAAATTTAGATCGAAATATCCCTCTGACGACATAGATTCGTATCTTATCTGTTTATTGAACCATTGATTGCCAAATTCCAACAACGGATGGCAAGGATTTTGACGAATAAAAACCTTTTTTTAGTTTTTTAATTGTTTTTTTTTTAGTACATTAGTAGTAGGGATAGTAGAGTAACCGAGTTGGCGAAGAGCGTTAGCTAACCGAATTAACTCGCTAAACTCGAGTTGAGCGAAACCAAGTTGAAACGGCTTTCATAAAAATCAACTCGTGCTAGCTAGGTTTACACATCAGACATCACAAATTTCTAGCACAAGAGAACTAGTCTCCCTCCAGTCTGCCGTTTTTCAAACTGCAAGACAGTAAATCATGCTATCGATCCCTTTTAAACCATATCATTATCTCGTCCCAATTAAAGCCCCCTTCACAACAATTTCATCAACAATCATGCACAAAATTAATTACCCGTTTCTAATTATTTTTCGTACTGAAGCCATCACACCACCCTCTTCACATACATAGCAGTAAAAGGTACTTGCGGTTTTGTTGATGAAGGCACAATGCCCAAATTAATTGGCACATTTTTATGCACAAACCCAACACAAGGCACTAGATAGAAGTTTGTTTTCTTATGACACAAAATTAACTTTAGTGTTGCCACCAATATAATTTGTTGGCTTTTTAAAAATATCATAGCATACACAAATTACTAGAGGAAAATGTGTATTAGGACAGCCTACTACTAAAAACAGGCATATCTTCACCAAGGCAACCCTGCCAAACATGGCGTAAATAATTTTTTCGGGTAATTAAATTGATAAAGATCCATTAAAGCCTGAACACTGAATATCAGCAGAGGACAATGTAAGACAACAGTTATGATTATAAGGTATTATTATTACGAGCACATTTTCAAGGATATGTGCGATGCCTCAAGTCTACATTCAGGCCTACTAATTGCAATTGTAGGAGTATGTTGCAAAAGGCAATAAACATTTAGGATTAAACGATAATGGATTTATGCTACTGTGTCTTGGTTTTGAGGGTTTATAATCCCGGATATAATATACATATATTTTAGGGAAGTACCAACCCACATGAGGGGAGGAAGAGAAATGTAATAACCTGTTGATGAGCAATTTCCCTGATGCCATTTGAAAAGTGCTCAACATTTATTGGTTTAATGCCATCAGCAAGAACCGTCGTCGGTTGCACCAAGGAGAAAGCTAGAGCAAAGCCAAAGCGCGGGGTATACAAAATTATTGGCTAGAATTAATTATTAGGTATATTCACAGGTGATTAGGTAGACCGAAAACCGGGCACGGACTCAGCTCATTTGGGGATAATTCATGATTAGCAATTTCAGAGTTGATTGATGTAGAAGGATATTCACTGGACAGGAGATCAAATTGACTGAGTTACGTTAATGCTGGTAATGTAATTCATTGTTTTTGGGATTTATTAACGAAGTTGTATAATTTGCTTTGTTTTATATTTTTGGCTAAACCGAAATTTTAATCTAAAAGACAGAATACCATACTAAGATTTCCTGTTTGACACAAGCAAGAGATTCTGAAAAAACAGCATTTTAGGATTTTGAACTCGATAGAGCCCCAACTCAAGTGACAAAATACTCACAATTGAAATACAAAACAAAATACGCTCACAATTTCTGAGTTTTGACCTTTATGACAGGGCGGATCACTTAAAAGTTAAGTAACAGAAGTTCCGTATCAGCATAATGTTTCCCTGTACTCTTTCAGAGTTCGTTGACGATTTAATATTTTTTCACATCATTCTTTTAACAAAACAGCTCTAATTAGTATTCAAATTGTGTTTCTAATATCACACAAAAACCCAGGCCTTATCGCTCTCTTGTTAAATTGACAGATTAAAGTTCACGCACAGACAAACACTTGGCTTTGATTTTGAGTATAAAAACCCTCGCCATTCCAAAAACGTTTATTCAAAGTTCCTGTATACGACTTCCTCAACAAGTATGTTCTATTTTTTACTGATTTCTCTCTTTATCGGTTTGGCAACGTCCTCCGATGAGAACCGCATAATTGGAGGAAAATTCGCCAGTCCCGGACAATTCCCCCATCAAGTGTCCTTGCAACTCAATGGTCGCCATCATTGCGGCGGATCCCTCATCTCCGAAAACTTCATAGTCACCGCTGCCCACTGCACAATCAATCAGTCTCCAAGTCAAATGATCGCCATTGTTGGCACCAATGATCTCAAGGCTGGCGGCACCCGATCACAAATTTCCAAATTTATCATCCATCCGCAATACAACCCCCAATCGCAGGACTTTGACATCTCTCTGGTCATGTTAAGCACCCCGGTGACCTTTGAAGAAAACATCAAAGCTATTGAAATGGCTGATGTCAATGCAAACCATCCGGCTGACACTTTGGGAACAATCAGCGGATTCGGTGCAATCAATGGCAATCTCGAACTGCCGAATATGCTGAAATTTGCTCAAGTTCAGCTTTGGAGTCGTGACTATTGCAATCCGAAGAATATTCCTGGCATTACGGATCGCATGATTTGTGCTGGTCATCCAAGTGGCCAAGTCGGCTCGTGTCAGGGTGATTCCGGAGGTCCATTGACTGTGGACAACAAACTGTTTGGTGTCGTGTCATGGGGTTTCGGTTGTGGCTCGCCTGGCAAACCAGCCATGTATACTTTTGTTGGCGGACTGCGTCCCTGGATCAAGCAGGTGTCGAATATTTGAAATAAAATCACCAGTTTTTACTTTGTGAAATAAATTTTTAATCGAATGCAAATCAAACTGAGTTTTTTTTCACAAACACTTCAACTTGTTCATAAGTAAACAATAAAACCAGAGTTATTTACACTAGCTAAGACGCTTCTCAACCAAACTGCTTGGATAATAAACTGGGTACGTTAAATTTTGAGTTGTGTTTGTTTTTGCTTAACCAAAATCACTTGAGTGTATTTACTTTTTACTTTGTGCGTTTTTGTTTGAAATTGAAAATAATACGTCTGTTATCAGAAGCCTCACAGCTTAAACACAAAATTTAACTATTCTGGTTGAGACAAATAAAACACACTTGGCTTTGGGCGACACGTGCTCGTTTCAGTGGTAGAGAGAATTTACAATTTTGATGAATTCAAAAGACAAATAGCTATATTCCAAACAAATTTCAGACTGTATTTAAAGGGTTTAAAGGTTCAAAATGCATTCCATAAAAAATTTTAAAACAAGTGGCTACAAGCTGCAATTTGGTCGTTTTGTACTAACCCAGTGAGAATGTGTTAGTGTGTTAGTTTTCCAATGCTTTTTAAATGAGAAACTGCACCCATACATTCGCACTGAGTTAGATACAATGCTCAGGTTGGAGTCGAGGTGCGTTTCATGGGCTCAGATTTCGAAAACAAGATTCCGTTGAGCTCAAAATTTTCAAAAAAAAAAAACGAGTCCACGTTAAAAAAAAATTAAATTCTATCAGAAATCTTTTTTTTTTAATTTTGAATAACGAAAAATTCATGGTATGGTTTTCATGTTCGCAATACAAGCGTTTAGGACAAGAAATAGACGATTTAAACATGTAATTATTTTTTACAGAATATAAAATTCTTAGTAATTGTACCTATTTGTGTCTGCAAAAAAACGAGTCAAACGTGATAAAAACGAATCCCGGAGTCAAGAAAGAAAAAAAAAACGAGTCTTTTTGCACTCTATAGAGGCCATGTGGTAACATTGCTTTGGGTAACAGGAAACAAATTTTACTCACGGCTGAGTACTCACTCTTTTGTCACCTCTTACACAGATTCTCGGACACGAAAAAAAGAGAGGATTGTGAGAGTTCACCTCTTACACAGATTCACGGACACGAAAAAAAGACTGCGTTTACAGTCGTTTTCCATTTGTTTTTAGACATGGCTTGAACACCAAGCAATAACTTCTTCCATGAACCAAATCAAATATTCTAGTAAAAACAAATTTCCACTGTTTCAATTAAATCAATCTCGAAACTACTGGCATAACTCTAGAATGTCAAAATCTGTGTTTAATTAGAATGAGGAAAATATGTGCGAAAGTTTTGATCAAGTTCTTCAAGTTGTTGATGTTGTTGTTGTGAGTTGAGGTCGAAAGACTGAAAATCATAATCACAGATATCAAGTTCCGGAAAGTACTTTCCCGCAGTACTTTTTCCCGCGTATATCATTTGCCGGGAAAAATCCTACTTTTTTCATGAGAATATACTCCTCTACGCCACTCATAGCTATAACAATTAAGAACATCGAAATCATCTCTGAATAAGACCAAACCCTTTTTGAAAAATCCAAACGCTGAGAATAATGGAAAACGAAGCAAACTAATTTTTCGTTCAAATGATTATATTATGTATAAACATTTGTTGTTTTTTTTTTTTAGAAATCAGTCGGCTTCAGTTCATGCTGCAGGTCATAGAGAATATATAATACCTAGAGTCGCGACCTTTTCCTCCTTTGCCAAACACCCTCAAAAATTTTCTGAGGTGAACTCTCACAATCCTCTCTTTTTTTCGTGTCCGTGAATCTGTGTAAGAGGTGAACTCTCACAATCCTCTCTTTTTTTCGTGTCCGTGAACCTGTGTTAGAGGTGACAAAAGAGTGAGCATTCAGCCGTGACAAAATTTTTTCCTGATGCACAAACCCAAAGTGACAAACTTCCACCACAGCAAATACGAGACTAAACGCACGACTTTTTGTTTAAGATTTATTAAGATTTTTGATACAAATATTGGTAAATTATAGTGCAATTATATGTTAAAAGTGCAAAGAAACAATATAACGTATTTATTTTTCATATTACATGCATTTTTTTTATTTTAAGTTTTTTTTTTGAAAATGCTGAGCTCAACGGAATCTTATTTTCGAAATCTTAACCCATGAAACCCACCTCGACTCCAACCTGAGCATTGTATCTAACTCAGTGCGAATGTATGGGTGCAGTTTCTCATTTAAAAAGCATTGGAAAACTTACACATTCTCATTGGGTTAGTACAAAACGACCAAATTGCAGCTTGTAGGCAAAAAGAGAGCGAACACCCGAAGTCGTGACTCTAGGTATTATATATTCTCTATGCTGCAGGTAAAAGGCTCGAATTCTTCATACGTATTCAAAAGCTTACTCATTCTTGTCAGTGGCTCATGCATTCCAATCATACATTACAATCGGGTCCAAAGAATAGTCTGCCTTATATAATTGTTCATATAAACGCTGCATCATGTAATAAAAAGCACCTTTAAATTGTAATATTTAATAATTGTCCATAGTAAGAAAGAGTCTTCTGCAATACTCATTTAATTGAATGTCTACAAAAGTTGATTGCCGTTTCAGTATGTTCAAAAGAGGGGAAGTTTTATTTTCGTAATTATTGCATTCTCTTTCTAGTAAGTTCTTCATGCCATTTTGAAAATTTTGAGACAAGAAAATTGACAAAATATGGCCATTTGCTCGAAAACTGAATGGGAATCTTTTTGTTTTCTATAGGGAAAAAAAAAAAAAAATATCGAGGATATTTTGAACTCCAAAACAAAATCTATGTATAGTATAGTTAAAAGCACACAAAGTATGGTGGCCTACGTCCTCTAATTGTTGTTTAAACGGATGAGAGCGCCCTAGGCCGATTCGAGAGAAAAGTTCTATAGAAGATCTATGGTCCTGTCTGCATAAACGGTGAATGCAGGAGAAGACCAATACTCCGGCCCGTAAAGACTTCGAATCCACCCCAGAGGGAACGCGCAGTAGAGAGAAGACCAATGCTCAGGTGGCGCGCAAGTTGAAGACGACCTCAACCAACTCGGCGTGCGAAATTGGAGACAGCTAGCTAGGGACCGAGCTGGCTGGAGAGGTTTGTTGATGGAGGTCCAAGTTTTCATTTCATTTTTTTTTTCATTTCATTTGCTTATTACAATATTTTAAAAATAATTTTTTTAGTATAATCCTCAAGAATGTCGGATATTCAGTAATATGTATTTGTAATGAAATTCTAGAATTCCATTTGTTTAGGATTTAATTGATATTATATTATTTGTATATCGGATGACCTGAAACATTTTAATTTTGGTCAAACAAAAAATAAATCTTTTTATTTGTTTTAGTAATTATTAGCAACTCTTTTTTAAGATAATTTTAAAAACTTATTTATTAAAAAAAAAAACAACATTTTTTTTCAATACTATTTATTGTTTCCTGTTTTATAATTTTAGTACATAAATTAAACCTTTTTTTTTCAATAAAGCTTTACTATTTTATTTATTCTTATTATTTTTTCTGATATTTTTAACTTTAATTGAGTTTATTTTTAACATGATTATTTTGTTTTTCAACAGAAAAACTCTTTTGTATAAATTCAATTGTTAGTTTTCCTTTCTGTACTATTTTTAATTTAATTTCAAAAAAAAAATTATCCTATACAAACTTCAAAATGTATAATATGCACGCTTGTATAATTGTATTCAAATTTTCATATATTTGAACATTTGGTTTTTATTTTAATTTCAAAATTTTGATACTCTTCTTTTTCCTAATAACTACAATAAAAATAAGACAATCATAATTAAATTTCGCTTATTTTAATGCATTATATTCGGTGATAACAAATCAATACATTTATTATTTCTATCTGCTTGATTGAATGACAGCCACGTGCCATAAAGTACAAAGGTCGAAGGTGCTAAGGGCTTGTGGATATAATCCTCCTACATGATTTCTAAAATTATACGATATCCATTCCACCTTTGCGTCATGTATGAACAAATAATATTAATAATACACGTTTTCCAATACTACGACGTGTGCACAGCGTATCTACTATTATTAAGGATGAGGATCAAAATAAATTTCCAATAATTTCATAACAATCATAATTTGAATTTATCACGCCATCTCATAAATATCTAATATGAAAAGTGTATAAGGCACATAGTACCCCTAAAGAGAGGAGTAACTGCACCAAGTGGACACTCGATAAAAATAGAAAGAGGACTTCGTTTGCGTGACGTAAAAGATGTGTATGGGAGGATATCATTGACTTAATGATGCTTATTTCATGAAAGTCTAATCGAATTGACTATTAACTGGCAAAGGTAGAGTCAATATTTTGTTGATTGCATCCAATGTGCCAATTCGTAGGGACTGACTTGCCCTAATCAAATAAGACAGAAAGTCAAAGGTGAATTTTGTTTATTTTACATGAATAACGATGATATGACATTCGTTCGATAACGATTTGTTGCTTTTCTGTATGAACTGGAAGCTCATTATTTCGTCAAGAAAAATGTATCAGTGGGTGAAGGAATTACTTTTTACGACAGCGAACTTTTTTGAATTTTTCCAATCTCATTTAAAATACAAAATTTCCGCTTGGACAAATTTTAAAACAGCCGAAATGATGATACAGTTCTTAAAAAAGTCTGCGTGTTACCTAATTATAGAAATATAGGAACTTTATCGTTTTCCCACGACAATAGGTACCCCCAAAGAATAGCTTGCATCCCTCATCTAATATCCGGTCTAGTTATCAATTTCCTGCACTTGTCCCATGTTGAATTTTACAATCAAAATCGTCGTCACATCTCTCTGTTTCTGCTCCTCCCTTAGTTGAAATTACTAAAAAACATATCGTTCCAGTTTTTAATTGGAAAAATATTATCTAGAACAGCGAAACGCAACACGAATATTAGAAAATTATTTTCTACCACTAGATGATGTTAGAGTCACGTTAATACATTCACTGAGGACGACAAAATATCCGGATAGGGATAATCAGTGAATACATGTATTTGTTTTGAATATGCATAAGCAATAATTGTTCTAAGCTAGTCATAACTTAGGGTAGGACTGGCAAGCAATTAATTTTGTAAAAGCACTGACTGTAGGTACTTGGTGAAATAGACGTGGCTTATATGATCCGTTTAATGGAGGTCGATTTAATTATTAAAATAATAATATTACCGAATCTGCATTATGAAGCTGCTGTGAAATGCTCAAAACAATGGCTATGTCTGACCTCTGACACACTACATGTGTGGCTATGGCTAGCACATTATGAAATATGTAAAGTATTTTATGTTATGCAAGCAAGTTAAAAATGTGAGCTTGCACCTAACTTGGTTTAAGTGGCAGGTGGCCATGGCTCAGAGGAATGAGTAGTTGACTGCTAAGCCAAACATTTCGGGTTCAAACCCCAGCTTCGGCAGCATTCTTTTTCTACGAAAATCGCCAGCCTATCTGAGGCCACCTGTGCGATAATATGAGACAGTAAAAATCTATGTCTACTCCTCTGTGCCACGTAGGTTTATGTTATTTGTTCTTTCCTTCTATGTGTCTATCTGTCTCTCTCTCTCTCTGTCGTATGTCTTGTTTCAGTCCCAGCCGATGGCCTCAGTCGCTAGTGCTAATATGTGTCTGTAGTTCGTTACATTCATGTGCGAAGTACTGTAATGTCAATGTCAATGTCAATGGTTTAAGTGAAACGAACTTGGCTTTTATTTTTGTGCATTTACTGTGTATTTCTATTTTGAAAACAGCTGTGACTGCAATAAACGAGGAAAATTGGTACTTGGTAGCTCCGTCTGCAGAAAACGTTGACAGAAGGATCATCTTCTAAAGCAGAGGAGAAACTATGTTGGGATGAGCACTTAGTTTGTGCCAGCGAAGAAGAACTGGCCTAGAAAATCTTTTGCGGTATACAAGAAGTAGAAGAAGACCGCGCGACAGACCAAATTTGCAATGGCGTTGCTCAATAGCGTCGACCAACAATTATTACTGGATCCCATTGAAGCAGATGCAGGCAGAAACTTCATCGGATGATGATAAATATAATCCCATTCAAATATGCGATAAAATATTTTTAAAGCAAAGCCAGAAAATGTATTCCAACTAATGACAGTGAGCATACAATATGGAATGAAACCCACAAAACATATTGGTTACAATATGAAACATGAAACATTGATAACGAAATCAATTCCACGGGAGCAGAAGCCATGGAAACAACGAACGATAGTTTTAAGTTTCAATATTTAATATTTTTTTGACGTTAACCATTTATTTCTTTGCTTTTTTAAGTTTAAATAATGAGCTTCATCGAATGTTGCTGGAATTTGTAGATAGTTATTATTTATGTGTGTGCAAATGTAATTTTATCAATGCTTTGTAGGCTTTTAGATAAAACTTGTGAAATATTTTATTACTTCTGATTTGTTAGAATTTATTTGATATGTTACAAATGGAAAACAACCATATTTTTAAAAGGCATTTGTAAGTGGTCATAAATTGGGCGAATATTATAAGGGTTCGTATATCATCATAATTTTTTTTTTTTCTGTAAATAACTTTATTGTTGACTTGCTGTTAATAATTTTAGTGTGCTCAGTTTTGGGCCGCAATGGTTGTGGGACTCTACAACAGTGTGTAACACACATTATAAGCAAATCTGTCAAGTCATTCAGGAAGGAGGAGAATGCAATGCCGGAAGCACTGTCAAAAAAATAATTTGACTAGAAAGCTTGGAAATCAAAATTTCGTATAGCGAAATCCCGGAAAATACTTTTCCGTAATACACTTGCCCGGCAAATATCCTTTTTTTCATCAGAATCTAGTCCTTTTCATCACTAAAAGTTAAGTATGAGAACTAAGGAGATCGAAATCTGGTACCTTTTATGAGTTTTCTAACAGCTCTGAATTAGGCCATACCTTCTTTTGAAAAACAGAAATTTTATGAGGCACCAAATGCTGAGAATCATGGAGAACGAAGGATTAAAATTCTTCGTTCAAATGATCCAAATTATAAGCAATCTCTTCTCTATATATTTAAAAATGGATGCATGTTTGTACGTCCTTTATGGATTCTGAAATGGCCCAACAGATACATATTTGTGAAATTTTCATGGTTAATACTGTTGTATTCAGTGATGGTTTCTTTGAAACAAAAACATTGTTAAAATCTCATGGAAGAGTGGGAATTGGGAAAACTGGAAAAACCAAACGAAAATGAAATTATATCGCGAATATTATACTCGTGCCATAGCAACTTTAAGTAGAGTAATTAAAAATAATACCGTGAATCTAAATCAGTTGTATTTCCAATTCAGTTTGAACAAATGGACCTCGAAATTTTTGGTTCTGTTATTTCTGTATCGATTATGCGACTACTATCAAACGAAAAAACACAAATCAATTTAAAATCAGCTGTTTAAACCCAGCCAACATTCTTTTCAAAACTTATCCAGGCGCTTATAAAATTTATTGCTACAGAGTTTGTCAAAAAAAAAAAATCAAACGAGCTTCCACAATGTTTGGCAAAAGTAACTTTATAAAATTTTCATTTCGCTTATTTGCCCAACATTTTCGAATGAAAAAGCGATCTTTATCACAAAATTCTAACTTCTGTGTCAAGGTGTCAGGTTCCAACAAAATAATTTCAAAAACATCAAACCTGTTCAAATTGAAAGTTTCCCAGCGTTAAGAAAAATTTGAGATCATAATAGTAAAAACATTATTAACAATCTTTGTGAAACTAAACAAAGTTCAATACAAAATGTAAATATTTGACATTTTCGAAAACGTGTATTTCAATTTGTACACACGAAAATGTTGATTGAGCTACGACCACCGTTGGTTCTTAAAATTTTAACAACGTTTAAACAACTGTTAATTGGCATCCATATTGACTATCAAAACTTATAAATTCTATCGATATCGATTAATATTCAACAGTTCCCTGCCACATCTCTTTTTGAGTGCTGTGGAATATAAAATATTGAAAATGAAGTTTAAATGTTTCCTATTGTGCGTTCTGCTGTCAGTTTGTCCAGCATATCCCGAAAGTGCACTCGATGTGGCTACGTCAGTTGTACTTCCATTGGCATCCTCTGGTATCACTGCTTTGGCCATTCCACCGCCCGTTGGACCGGCCTTAATGGGAGCCATCGGTTTATTGAACGTGTGTGCGAATATTCTCAAACCGTCACCAGTCGAAAATAAAAAGGAAGTCGAAAAAAAACTTTCGCAAGTCGATCTCCTGCAGACACAAGCTGCTATCGTTAAAGAAGTCAAAGCGCTCGGTGATCATGTGACTAGGGAATCGGAGAGAGTCATTCAGGAACTCACCATGGCAATCGAGACTACTCCATTTTTCGGGCAACTCCGCAAGTCTCTCAACTATCTGCGAAGGATTTACGTTGACAAATTGAAGGTTGTGATCAATCCGAAGATTGTTGGTGTGCAGAAGAGTAGCACGTTCCAGGACATGCTGAATTATGACAGTTTCTTCAGGAGGGAATTGCGATCGTTTGTGAGTGATTTTATAAAAGCAAATTTCGATGGTATTGCGTCGGTGAAGCCTGTTAAATTGTTTTTCGAGCATATGCTTGAAAATGAAAAGATATTGGTGAGCAGTTTGTATTGCTTTGACGTTGTATGGTTATAAATTTGTATTGATATCGTCCTCAGGCTCTCTCTGAAGATGACTGCAGCTCAGATTCATTGCACAACAGACTATTCAAGTCCTACATGTACATCATAAAGGTGTTGTCGGAAGCCTATACAATGGCTGTATCAGCACACGTCATTCAGTATCAAAACGAACTGCTTGGCGGAAAGCTAGCAGAAGCTGAAGCTACAAGAGACAATGCGCAGGATCTACTCACTGAATTCAAGAGTGATATCAGGACTCTAGTCGAGAAAACTATATGGGCCTTGGATATAGCCTCGCGTGATATTCGGAACTGTGGGAAATTCAACTATGAAGAAGGTAAGGGACTTGATTGGATCATTCTTCAGCATATTAAATCTCTTTCTTTTTTGGTTTTCAGGACAAACGTTTGACCAATTGTCATTCGCACACATTCTGCCCAAAATTGCGTATTTTGAATATATTGACGCCTTCTACTACAAATGCAAGAACGAGGACAGATATTTGAATATCACTCTTTTTGATCTTGATGCTTGTAATCTTCACGATGACATAATTCCACATGGTTCGCAATTGAAGATTGCCAGTGAGGTAATAGTTATTTTGGTTGAATATCATTGGTGAAGGCTTAGAAGAATTTAACCAATACTCTTTTAGTCAAATTTGAGTGACGAAAAATGGCCCTTTACCTTCATGAATGTCCTGGGACTAGATGAGAAAGAAAAACTATTTGGACACAATAACACTGTGAAGTCATCTTCGTCAGCTGCTGTTGAAACTTATAAAGTGAATATGGATTGTCGTTCAACTTTCTGTCCAGCTTATAAGAAGCAATTCTATGCGATTTCAACGCAACGTCTTAGTGCCAAGCCTGGATAGTCAGTACCTATCATCAGTTTATTCCCCAGATTGGTTGAAATTGAAACATCTCTTATTATTTTTGATAGTGTCATAACTGGTCTGCGTTTCCGAGTGACAAACCGAGTAGTTTACATTGACATCCAGCAGGGGAAATTCTTGGATATGCTCACTGTTGATCCTGACACTGTTTTCTGGACAAAAACACCTGAAAGCAATCAGATCGCCTACCTGGGTCAAAAGCTCAAGAAAATCGAATTGGGAGATTTCGTTCTGAAGGGCAATAGCATCCTTACATGTAAGAATAGTCTGAGTTCCTTTTTTGTTTAAATATTAAACGGATGATGCAATTTTCCAGCAATTCAACTTAGAAAAACCTTCTTCCGAAATGGACTGATAAAGGTAATAGTTGAGGGCTTTACACCACCAGACATGAATCATATAGTTACCTACATGAATGACGAGCTAGAATTGTAATTTCAAACTGAATTTTGAAAATTGTAGGAAATAATGTAAATTTCTACTATTTTCACAGAAATGAACTGTCACTTGACGGAGCCGATGATCCATTGGCAATTGGTGCCATTCAGAAGAACTTGATTTCAAAAGCTCCAGTCATTGGAAAACGCTACTTCGTCAGCTTTCAGCCCTCAGGTTTTGAGGCAGACTTTGGAACACATACAATTCCTTACATCGATACCAGAGAAGTCGTGTCTTATCCTCCAGCACCTTTGAATGGCATTGAGTTGATTCACGAAGCTGCTAAGGGGTCCGGTGGGTTCATCGGAATCAAATTGAAAACACCGAGTTTGACGGGTCTTATTGATTATAAGCAAATTGAATATGCTATTGATGGCTTATTTATGCTCTAATTAATTTTAGTAAAAGGATGAAATTTTAGTATAACATTGTTTTAGTATATTATTTACGTTCCTTAAGGCTTGACACTTGCAGGCGTCCACCATGACACCTAGGATGTTGTTGTTGTGGTTG
Source organism: Sphaerophoria rueppellii (assembly GCA_920937365.1). NCBI lineage: Eukaryota > Metazoa > Arthropoda > Insecta > Diptera > Syrphidae > Sphaerophoria > Sphaerophoria rueppellii. The sequence goes on from CAKKXW010000001.1 coordinate 113,834,421, forward strand.
AATGTCATTTTAGAAGTTATGCCATTGGATCGATATATCTACTTTCCTCGTATTGAATTACGGCACTTCTCATTTGCTACCTATCGAGCAATAGAAGACCTTCAGCAAAACAAGTAATTCGATAGATGTCTGTATCGTTGTTATAACCACTTGGAGCCCACAACAATAAAGCATAAAGAAAGACTTAATAATAGCTAATAATTCATTGAAATTTGGAATTTTCGTTCTTGGGAACAACCTTGGTTACTTCGACTTTAGACTCGGATCAAAGAGCTACAGTCAAACTTGAATGATAACAATGATTTATTATCAAAAATAACTGATGGTATCAATTTGACAACAACAAAAAAACATCACGTTAAAAATAGGCATGTACAAAATCTGTGTTCAAAATGTTGAATCAAAAAACAAAAAAACAAAAAGCTACATCAAATTTTCCATCAGTGTGTGGAAGTGAATCTGACATGCGACATCTCGACATCGATATCTCTGAAAATGTATAATTTATAAAAGCAACTTTGATGAGATTTTCTGACAAGCTATACTTGCCTCGTCCCCATGCATCGTCATCGACGTGTGTGATTTGGGAACACGATACACCAATCATTCGAAGTTTTTCATTTTCCCCCTTTTTCAGAAAAGACTTTTGCCAATCTTACACTCTCGATTGCTGTTGAAACTTTATTCCTCGAGGAGAAATCTATTCTATAAGAAATTTTGTACACTTTTTTTTCTGGTGAATTTAATAGTTGTATCGTTTATCTGATATCGTTGGCGTATCTGTCTTACCTTCCCTTTAATGGCGTTCGATATATGACTGTCGATTTTCAACCACACTGGTGTAGGCAAGGATGCTTGAAAAGAAGTAGAAAACCAGCAGAGAGGACTTGTTCGTTCAACACCATCGAGTTTTAAAATAGCATATAAGTGAACATGGAGCAATAGTCAACGTGGTCGTAGTCGTCGTCGGCGTCCTTGGTCGTTAGAGCTACTTCGAAATAGATCTCAATCGATTTGTGTTTTCTTGTCTTTGGGGAAGTGCTAGAGACTCAGCTTTTACTTATTTTATTCCTTAAGGAGTTTATGACTTGGTAAATTGCGTCAAAAAGTTTTGTGAGAAGGACTGTTGACTGTTGTTGCTGTAACGGAAAAATCATGTTAACTGTTTTAAGGTAAAACTAGTTTTGAGGTTTTGGTTCTATAAGAAATGACATTTTGACTGCTCCATTGAGGATTTGGGTTCTTCGAACTCAGGTTCCAGCAAAACTTTGTTTTCAATGAAATTGTGAATTAAAACAACTTTATTCAAAGTTCCAAGAAGAACAAACACTGCATTGATACATTAAATATGAAGAGAACCAGGTTTGAGCTCCTGCTAGGTTTCCGTTTTCCGAACTTTTAAGTAACAAAAAATTCAGTTCGTCAAAAAGACACCATATTGCATGTAGAATATAGGAATATTGTCTTCTGAAAAAATCTTCGGTATCATATGTATCTTCGTTCTTTCTTTGTTTATTTAAAAGGTCGAAGCATTTTGCTTCTGGTTTCAGAACCGGGACACAAGCTTTTCGAAACAGTGAAGGAAACCAAGTAACCGAAGCACAGGGAATTGTAGATGTTTTCAAACAGCACTTCCAACATGCGCATATTGTCGAGCGAACCAATGCCGAAAGAGAAGCAAGACCAGTCAATGCAGACCAAGTCCTAGCCCCCAGCACACAAAGAGCTAACCAAAGGCTAAAAAATAAAAAGTCCGCCGGGTCGGATGGCATACCTGCGGAACTCCTTAACTATGGAGGAGGTGTTTTGATGAACAGCATGCGCCAGGTCCAGATCAAATTATACCAGCTGAGCTACAACATACCAGCAATATAACTTTGCCCATCATTGAGATGACCTTCAAAAGTTGTCTAGATCTGGTCTACATACCCTCCCCTCTCCTGTGGAACATAGTAGTTAAAGAACTGCTAATATCCCTCGAGAAGGAAGGCTACGGAGTGATTGCGTATGCAGATGATGTTGTCATCGCCGTCACAGGAAAACATCCTAATACCCTGAGAGACCTCGTCCAAAACGCACTTAACATGCTCACTAGATGGGCTGATCATTAAGGACTTAATATTAATCCTCAAAAAACAGACCTTGTCCTTTTTACACGGAAATACAAAATCCCAGAAATTGTACCTCCTTTCATAAAAGGTGTACCAATAATTTTTACCAATGAAGCCAAATATCTTGGTCTGATATTAGACAAAAAATTAAATTGGAAACCTAATGTTCAGGAAAGAGTTAAGAAAGCTACAGTAGCTCTTTTCTCTTGCAAGAAAGCCATAGGAAGCAAATGGGGTTTTCAACCTCGTATAACCTATTGTGCTGTAGAAAGTCACTTACTACGACAAACTCAGCAGAGTCCAACGCACTGTATGGCTCTGCATATGCGGGGCACTGAGAACCACAACCTCAGCAGCGTTAGACACTCTCTTCCATCTAATACCACTCAACATCTTCAGCAAACAAGTGGCAGCGAGAACAGGTATAAGACTCAACACCTCATCTCAAAGGACCAACAATAATGTGGGACATTCCATCATTTTGAACTTCTTCGGTTCTATATCAAAGTACATTCCATAAACCATTTGGAAACATCAGTATACCATCCAGAGATGAATGGAAAGACGAAAAACTCCTGGATGACACAATCATCCATTTTTATACAGATGGATCCAAGACAAATGATGGAGTTGGTGGTGGTGTGTACTCAGAAATGCTAAATCTAAGCCTCTCATTCCACCTCCCTAATCATTGTAGCGTCTTCCAAGCGGAAATTTTAGCGATCAAAGAGGTTCTCTCCTGGTTTAGAGAAAAAACGTGATATCAACTTTTGATATCCGCATCTTTTCTGAGAGTCAGGCTGCTATTAAATCTCTCGACGGTGTCTCAACCAGCTCTCAAACGGCCCTCGATTGTCGATCATCTCTTATGGAGATGGCGCAGCAATTTAATATTATGAGAAGCATAAGGTTCACCTCTGCTGGGTGCCGGGCCATACAGACATCACGGGAAATTAAAGAGCCGACGACCTCGCTAAAAATGAAACCGTCCGTCATACCTACCTCACCTGAAAGGGAAAAGATAGGTATACCAATAGCTAAATGCAAACTTTTGCTAAAAGAAACAGTCTTCACGATAACAAGTTCTAGGCGGTTCAATTTACCTACGTGCGCAGCCACAAAACTTATATGGCCGTCACTTGACCTAAAGCGCCTTAGGGACTTGTTATCTCAAAGCAAATTTCATATTAGCTTCCTAATAGGTGTCCTTACGGGACACTTGGTGTAGCCTCAAATGAATTCTGCAGGAGCTTTATGGACGAGGAAGAAGAGGAAACAATCTCTCACCATCTCTGCATATGCCCTGCTCTTTCACTAAGACGCAAACTTCATCTGGGAGAATACTCTATGATAATCCCAGTGAACAAGCTAATAAGGATATCAAATATCTTCTTCCCTTATAAAAAGCTCAAAATGGTTCGACTAGTTAGAAGTAATTCTCTTGATTCATGTGGTATCACAATGGGCCTTTTCTTTTGGCCTAAGTGTGCGGATTCTGTATCCGCAGCCACTATAACCTAACCTAACCTAACCTACGGTATAAGGACCAAGTGACTGCGGATGCCAGAGCGCTTGGTTTTTGGACTGGAGAGTGCATTCGATGAACCGTTCCCGATGGAAGGCTACAGTATCTCAGGCTGAGTACCTTAATAGACTGGGAGCCGGTGAAGTAAGTAAGTAAATAATTTACATTGTGGAATGAAGTGGAACACTTCATGCTTTAAAGATGTTCGAAAATGTTTTAGAAAGTTTCCAACAGTCAGAAAAGTGCGCTTGTTAAAAATAAGTTTTGGCCAAAGCGAAGACCCCAGTGGATCTGGTGAATGAAAGTTTGCGAGAATTGGTATTCTATTGGACAACACTATATGTTGCCAGTCCTGCGTATCGGTCGTACAGTGCGTAGAGATGACTCTAGGGAGACTTCGGACATAAACTTTCCATCAATGTCATCAATTAATGCTCTATTTTTAGGAGAGCTTCGAACTACAAGTAATAAAGAATAAAAGGCGCCACTTCCATCCGCTTAGTAACCTTGGCGATATTGTGCAAACGAATTAGTCGCCGAGCAAATGGGACCAAGTCCAGATACTGATCGATAAGGAAATCAATCGCATTAGCGTACAGAATTATCCCAAAGCTCGATGTCATTGGAATTCAGGAAAAACGCGCAATATGGTAATTGTTCACGACCATGGCAGCGATCAACGAGCGAAAGTGAAGCACCTTGGTATCTAGTTCGATCAATATTGAAATTCGATAGCCATAAAAATGCTGCTTTAGCCAGTGTCAGAGGAGGCTCTACTCTGAAGAAAAGGGGATTTTACAGCAGTCGTACAAGCCCCAGGTGTTGTGATAAGTAGTTTATCTCGGATTGTATCTTCTTACGTTTGTAACGAAGCGTTTTGTTCGACAAGATTCAGTAACGAACCCGTGATAAAACCTGAGCAACATGGAACGTAGAACATACGAAATCAGTTTCTTTGTGTAGTAAAATTCACACTCAGCAACTAGGAGGTGTTTTCGCAATTTAAAATCAGCTCCATTCCGCATCGGTAGAATACACAACGTTTATAAAAGAAACGTTTGAGAGGTTTCCATTCAAATGCAACAATATTTTGTATGGCTCTTTGCATAGAGCTACCTATTTATTCTTGCCGTGGGGACACATTTCTTCAAAATATATCTTAAACCGGCCGGGGCGTGGCGGTTTTAATCAAGAAATAATAATAAGTTATTTACTAAAACTTAAATCATGGATATCATTAAATACACAACATATCACAACCGATATTTTGCATTTTGGACATGATAACGTGTGATACTGACAAGTCTACTTCAATCTTCGTAACTTTGAAAAATTAGAAAAGACAAAAGTTTGATTTTCAATAACATTCTTGTTTCTTAATCTTGACTAATCGCCCAAAAAAATTTTTCAAAATCTGCTAATTCAACTTAAGCAAAATTAATTGTATTGTTTATTCAACTGAAACAAAATATAGAAGAGAATATTTGCCACAACTATTTTAGAACCACCAAATGAATAATTCTATTCGTTCAACAGACTAATCATTCAAATGGCAATAATTGATAGAAAAATTTATATTGCCTTTCGGATATAAAATGATTTGCACATTGCACACGAACAGAACCGAGCCGTAGGTAGGATATGTGTCTATTTGGGGATTTATCGACACATTTTGATGGCTTCCGGTTTATTGTTGTTTAGATTTAGTTTTGCACAAGTTGGAAGCAACATAAATTACCAATAACGGAATCACAAATAATGCCAAAATAGAATTTATCAATGCGTCAATGCTGCCTACCAACGTAGCTAAAGCTATAGATAACACAATTTTAATAGATATATGTTTTGGGCTTGGGGGTACATTTCTAAGTTGGAGTTTGTTGACAGGATGTTGTTAGAGAGGATATTGGGGCGAGTGATAAATCATTTGACAAAATAAGTTACTGACAAAAGTTCGGTTGAAGTTTTGGTGAAATAGTTCGACAGCGGTGATAAGCTTTTGTGTATGGGGATTATGGTTTTCCATTAAATTTATTTATTGCACTAGATTAGAGATATGCGAAACTGAAAATCAATGGAACGCGTGTTTTGATATTGGAAATCCTGGGTTTGAAATTATTTTAAATAATGTGCTGGATTTGGAGCACTCTAATTAATTGCAAATAATGGTGCGATGATACAATTAACCCTAATTCCTGGTTTTCAAAATTTTGTCCCTATGGAAACTGCACCGATTACGGTACGATGTTTAGCTGGTACACGTGGTAATAAGCTTATTCCAACTGTCTTGGTGTCAAAGACAGAGAGCAATCTGTACAAACTTCTTTAACGCTTTAGGAAACATGCATTTTTTAAGCAAACAATGCCTGTAGAAGAACTGCTATCACATATGAGATACTCGAGATTGAAGAAGATCTTGCATTCAACAATTATTGCTGCTCAAACTAAACAAGTATAATTTTATCTATCAAGTCAAGGCTCTTTCAATCCAGAAGTCATTCTATAACTTCGAAACTCTTACTTTTAAAGACTAAAGTTCTATAAGAACACACTTATGGTTTCAAATCTTAACCGTTTTCGTGATTCCAGGAATCAAATTCTTCAGGAAAACCTAACTGTAGACATAATTTCGTCAGTTTTAGACCGAGAAAGAACTCGCTAGATTGCTTTTGGCAACTTTGACGTTCCCCTTTGTGGAAAATTTTACAATCAATTCACGTTCCCCTTTGTGGAAAATTTTACAATCAATTGTAAATATTGAACGTCTAGACAGAAATGTTCAGAACATGTATTTGAATTTGTACACAGCCAATATTGATTTTGCTCCAACATAAAAGTGCTTTCAAACTATTTCAACAAAAATTAAAACATACTCATTGTTTGAACAACTGATGACTGGCCTTCATATCGACTTTAAAAACTTATAAATGCCATCGATTTCGACTTATTTTTAACAATTGATCACAAAACCTCATTTCAACTGTTGTAAACAAAAAACATCAAAATGAAGTTCAATAAAAGTTCCCTATGTTTCCTGCTTTCAATATTGCTATTAATTTGTCCAGTTCTACCCCAAACTGCTCACCAAATGGCTACCCAAGTTTTCCTGCCACTTGCAACACCGGTCCTGACAGCGTTGAAGATTCCACCGCCCGTCGGGCCGCTTCTTTCCGCATCCGTAGGTCTGATGAACGTGTGTGCAAATATCCTCAAACCCTCTCCAACCTCAAATAAGACAGAAATCGGTCAAAAACTTACCCAAGTGGATCTCATGCAAACTCAAACTGCCATTATAAAGGAAGTCCATGGTCTGGCTGATCATGTGACCAAAGAGTCCGAAAGGGTTATTCAAGAACTCACAATGACAATCGAGACTCATGAATTTTTCGAAAAACTCCGCAAGTCTCTCAACTATCTGCGAAGGATATATGTTGACAAATTCAAGGTTGTGATCAATCCGAAAATTGTTGGTGTGCAGAAAACTAATACGTTCCAGGACATGTTGAATTATGACAGCTTTTTCAGAAGGGAGTTGCGGTCGTTTGTGAGTGATTTCATAAAACCCAATTATGATGGCGTTGCAGCATTGAAGCCAACTGAATTGCTCTTCGAGCATTTCCTGGTCCATGAAAAATTACTGGTAAGATCGGTTTCATATTGATCTAGCCAATTCTCTCTTTTTTTAAATTTCACAGGCCGTCAATGAAGATAACTGCAGCTCCGACTCGTTGCACAATAGACTCTTCAAGTCTTTTATGTACATGCTCAAAGTAATATCTGAAGCTTACACAATGGCTGTATCAGCTCATGTCATTCAATATCAGGAAGAGCTTCGTACAGATAAGCTAGCAGGTATCTCTATCAGCATCGATTGAAATCAAACAGATATGATGAGACTATCTCTCTCTTCCAGAGGCCGAAGCCACAAGGGACAATGCACAAGGCTTACTGGCTGAATTCAAGACTGACATCAGCACTCTTATAGAGAAGACTAAATGGGCTTTGGGTAAGGCCGCTCGAGACATACGGAACTGTGGGCAATTCAGCTATGAAGAAGGTAAGTGATTGAACGTCACATTTCGAATCAAACTGACAAATTTCTTTTTCTTTGCGATTTCAAGGAAAAACGTTTGAACATTTGTCGTTCAACCATATTCTTCCCAAAATTTCATATCTTGAGTATGTTGACGTGTTCTATTACAAGTGTGTGTCGGAGGAGAGATTTGTTAACATCACAGATTTTGACATTGCTGCTTGTGATCCTTTTGAAGATATTATTCCAAATGGTTCTGTGTTAACCATTGCAACTGACGTAATATTTCTTTTTCATAAAGATATTGAATACTAACAGACAATTTTTTCAGTCAAAAGAAAGCGACAACAAGTGGCCATTTGCCTACATAAACGTTCTGCTACCCGATGACACACAAAAATTGTTCGGACACAATGATTCAGCCAAATCATCGTCAGTAATTGAGAACACTTACAAAACCAATCCGGAATGTCGTACAACTTTCTGTCAGGCTTATGATAAGCTATTCTATGCAATTTCAACGCAACGTGTTAGTGCCAACCCTGGATAGTAAGTACCCTCTGTTCATTCCTAGATTTCCTTAAAATTATAACATCTCTCATTTTTGATAGTGTCATCACTGGCTTGCGTTTCCGAGTAAGAGGACATGTTCTTTACATTGACATCCAGCAAGGAAAATACTTGGACATGCTAACTGTGGATCCTGACACTGTTTTCTGGACAGAAACACCTGAAAGCAACCAGATCGCTTACCTGGGTCAAAAGCTTAAGAAAATCGAACTTGGAGATTTCGTTCTAAAGGACAATAGCATCCTTACATGTAAGAATAGTTTGAGTTCCGTTTCTTACAAATAATAAATGGATGATGAAAATTTCTAGCAATTCAACTAAGAAAAACATTTTTCCGAAATGGATTTATCAAGGTTATAATTGGAGGATCAACACCACCAGACATGAATAATACAGTGACCTACTCGAACGAGGAGCTTGAATTGTAATTTCAAAAGAAATATCACAATTTTTTCCAAAACATACTGACCAACTTTTTTCCAGAGTTGAACTCAACCTAGAAGAAACTGATGATCCAGTAGCAGTTGGTGCATATCGGAAGAACTTCGTTTCAAAGCCTCCAGTACCTGGTAAACGTTTTTTCGTCAGATTCCAGCCAACGAGTATGGAGAAAGATTTCGGAGCACATACGATTCCTTACATCGATACTAGAGAAGTTGTGTCTAACCCGCCTGCGCCTTTGAATGGATTTGAGTTGATTCACGAGTCGGTAAAGGGATCCGGCGGTTTTCTTGGATTAAGTCTGATAACACCGAGTTTGGTGGATCTGATAAACTTCAAGCAAATTGAGGATTCTATTGATAGTGCATTTCAACTGTAGTTAGGTGCCAATCCAAAATTTTGTTCCCAGAGCTTTAGGAGTTTTTGTTTTAATATACGTGTCAAAGTCCATAGATCAGATGCTCACGTTAAGCTTGTTTTCATTTGTTTCGTTCATATTCCAAAGGAGGAAAAAAAGAATTTTCCAGATTTGCAATACAATATTTCTTTATTTCGTCCATGCGAAGCTAGTCTAGAGTAAACATTATTAAAAATTCCTCCGTCTATCTATTGCATTTCAACCATATTTTTGTCATATCAAAGAGTATCAAAGACATCTACTCCCTTCCAGGAAATGTCATTTTGACTTCCAATATCATCCAATAAAGCAGAAATTGTTTGAATACACTTTAAAGGAAGTAAAAATAATTCTCAAACAATGAACCCAAAATAATGCCACTCTTTCATATGTCTTAAAATACCTTGATTCCTTATTCTTGTTCAGTGTTCACAGGAAATGAATGAAAGCATTGAAAGCACAACTATTTCATTTTTCAACGAGAAAAACCGATTCAAAAACAAGCGTGACCATTTTTGTGCAAAAAAAAAGTCAAATACCTTTTGGTTCACATCGAATTCCAAACAAAATAAAACATACGATAAAAATGTAGTCACATTTCTCGAATACAATGGGACTATCATTTGAAAGGACATTTCCATTTGACAAAAAAAATCGTACAACCTTAACACAAGACAAAAAAAAAAAAAAAGACACAATATTTTCGAATCCGACAACATATGACATTTGTTTTCCCATTGGCTTGTTATCCTTGTTTGATGTTTTTGTGTTTGTTTATATGCTTTTCTATCTGTTTTCTTCCTTTTCTTACGTTCCTGTTTCTTTTTTTACGTCGTCGTATTTTGTATGCATGTGGAATAAAATGCCTTCTCCAATGATAAAGGACAAAGAAGAAATTCAATATTGTGTGTTTTTTTTTTCTTTGTATTGATTGGATGTATCGATAAAAGGATGAGAAGGTGAAGTCTTTTGTCCTTATTGATTGTTAGTTTTGTCAAGTTGGGTTTTTGGAGGGCGGATAAAACAGAACAAAAGAATTGGAATCGATGATATTATCCTGGTTGTTATATTTTGTCACAATATTTCGAATAAATCTGGAATAGTATTGATGGGTCGTTTAGTTGATGGTTATTCAAATAAGGCTATACAAAACTAATCAAGAACTAAATTAGAACAGATAAACTGAAATTGTGATATTTCTTTCAAAAATTTCTTAACCCGTTAACAAATCGATGTTTACATGTTTCAGCTAAGCCAACATTCACCTTTAAGTGTCCTTTTTTAAATACAGAAGACGTCTACAAAAATTAATGGCATTATTTCTTAATGTCAGGCAATTGTGAAAAGCATAACTCTCCTGAAATAATGAAACCAACCACTTCTTCTCCCATCAGCTTCACAATGGTTTATCCCAAATTGCTAGGTATTGGCACGTTCTTGTGACACTTCTTCTTCCACACCAGTATTGGTCTGTCATGGAATCAATTTGGGTTATAAATTGCTAAACATTAAAGACTTTGCCAAAGTCCATTATTTATGAAAACCCTGAATTGGTGAGCACAATCCATAAAACAAAGAAAAGTGCTGTGCAAAAATATCAAAAACAGCTTCGGTAAAACTATTTTTTGGAAGCTCAACAGTTCAATCTATTAGAAATTGCTTCACTTTAATTTCACTTAACTGTGTGAAACCATTTGCAAACTTCTGTTGTTTTTTATAGTTTTGATAAAGCTTGCTCATGGTGGTTTTATTTTCTTTTCAAAAACTTTATAGAAGCAGTCAGTTTCAGTATATAAACTGAAATTTCTTACGAAAACTTTCGCAGAAAGCTCTTACAATGACTTAATTATTAAAACTGTGAGCACTTTACCAAAACTTTAAGGAATTCAACCTCTTAAAATCCTCATTTTAACATTAAAATATGATATCTTGTTCAAAAATGTAAAAGCAAATCGACAGGAACTTCTGTAAAACATTTTTTGAAAGCTCAAAAGCTCACTTTTATACAATTTCAATCACTTTAACAAAACAGCGTGTATCATTATGCTTCTCTATTTTTACAGTTTCTATAAAACTTATTTTTGACAATTTTATCTATCTTACCGAAGCTTTGTAGAAGCATACCGAGTTTCGACAAAGGCTAGGCACGTACAAGCTTTGAATTATTTTTGTTTATTTTTTTTTTAGAGTTTCAGCATGCTGCCTATAATTTGTTCACGGAAACACTTATATAGATATCTATTTCAAATACTATATTAACAAAAGTGTTATCACCTTACCGAAACTTTTAAGAAGTCAACCCACTTCAACTACTAAAAATGATTTCTCGTTCAAAAATATCATAACAGCGATAACAGCTAGGCATAAACAGACTTTCAACTGTTTTTATTTTACTTTTCTAGTCTTTATAAGACTTGCTTAACACTGACATATGTTTCTTTCCGTAACAAACATTTACATAGGAAGCTGTTTCAAGGACTCAATTATCGAAGTCGTAAGCACCTTATAGAAGTCATACCGAAGCCTTAAGAAATCCAGCCACTGAAAAGCTTTAATCCAACCTTTCAAAATTGTCCATAATATATTTTTGGTTGCACAAAAACCTCTTCCTCAGCCCTGTCATCTCTACAGAACTTGAAGTACAGAATCTGCACCCATCTTTGTATAATTACCATTTGACGACTAAACGACCATATTCTTCATACCAAACTGACTATAGGCGTACAAAGAACAAGCCACATCGTGATGTTTCCGTTTGCCAGAGGCTGGAATTATTTTTGGCTATTAAAACTTTTAAGGCCACTCAAGAAGAACAAAAGAGAGAGAGAGAGAGAGACCAACAAAACTTTCCTCTTCTCATTGTGATAACAATCGAGAGCACACACCTCACTTTGTGAATACTTTACCACCTCTATTCCTCTATATTCCTTTGTGCAGTTGTTGCCCACAAAAGAGGATAAAGTTGAAATTAGGCAAGAATTCATTTTCCATCCGCACAGCGTTCGTTGTGCATTCGTTTATAAGAAAAACTAAACGTGAATTTGTATATATGTGTGCATGTGAATGCTTATTATAGAGTAGAATAAAATTTTTTTTAGCAGGAACAGGATGCTAGCGGGTTTCAGCTTCTTGACTAATCTACAAAAGTAGATGAAAACGGTGAATTCCGTGTTTCATTAGTTATAGGATGTGCTCGAGATTAAAAGGAAGAGAATTCCGAGAGGAATGCACAACATTTCCCAGATTGTATTTCAGTGATTGTGTGGCGAGTGGTAAAAGATTCTTCTTTTTTTTCTGAACAAGGATGTGAATATGTTGCCATGAGTGTCATAACCATAAGGATAAGCTAAAGCTACTCATATCCTGTTCGGAAGAAATGAAAAATGTCTGAAACGGAAAACTTTGTCTGATGTTGGTTGTTGAGGTGTGGTTGATGTATGATGGGTTTTTTGTTTCTAATCTGATTGATGAGTGGACTTGTGGATTTGACCCAGTTATCCACACACTCAGGTGTCAGTGTAGAAGTGTTTTTTCCATTGAAAGATGGTGTCGACGATGATTGCGTTTGTACTCACTTTTTGGATATGTTGCTATCAGTTTGGAGAGTTTTTGATGGTTTAAAATGATTACATGATGATAAGGGAAGCAACCGTTCTTTAAATTCTTAACTTTGGGGTTTAATTTAATTTCTTTATTGCTCCTTACATCAGACAAAAGAAAACTATGATGTATCAAAATGTCGACACGCGGGACAGCTTGCGATGAACGGCCACTAAATTATTCCATTAAGACTTGACGCAAAAGAGATCTAGAACAAAGAATAATTCCAATTTTCGTTTCCCCTTCTTTTTGGCAACATAGTTGGATCTTAAATGAGCCAATTACCAATTCAAAACTACAAACATTAATTCCATTACGTGAAAGATTTAATTTTGCCAGCTAGCAGCGTATCTATTAATAAAAATGGTCAACGAGCAGAATGGGAATGTTTGGTTTTGGCCCCAAGAATCGCATGGTAGTCCAAAAAGAAACTTTCCATAATGTCGAAGTCGTGGTTGTCTTTGTCTTTCCATTTCAGTTCTTTTGATTGCTTCCTTAGGTATTATCCTTCGAATTCACGATACGATTTAGGCACATTTCTAGGTCGTACGTGTTAGCTCTAAAAATGCGCCATCGCTGCCAAAGCATGAAGAACTTTAATTTTTCTTTCTGCAAAACCCAAATCATCTCTTAACGAGCGTATGAGTTGTTCTCCCACTTCCTGGCTTGTGACTGGCTTCGGGCAATTTTTTGTTCTGTTTGCTCCATTGAAGACTTCAAGGCATCGACACATGTCAGTTGGTTTCAATAGCTAATTAGAATTAAGATTCTGGTGAGTAACAAACTAGCTATAATAATACGGAATAAAAGTTGGCTCAATCGTGTTTATTTTTTGGGCAATTGCCCTTAGCTATGAACATACGAAGGAAAGGAGCACACACAAACTAAACAATCTCCTGCCAAATTCTAATTTTCATATGGTAATACTCGCTTGTGAAACGAAGGCATAGGGGAACGTGCATATAACTTTGCAAAAGAAGAGATTAACAACTTCTAGGAGACAGGAAACGAGTCTAACTTTGCTCTAGCACTTAAGCACATTAAGACTTCATATGGGAATATCTTAAGTTTGTGTTTGTTTTGGTTGAGATCGTCGTTAATTAAATAAACTTAATTAAAAAACTACCACCGACAAGAAGCCATGTATTGTATGTAAAGAGGGATTTAAATAGTGCTGTGGTTGGATGTGTAGTGGAAAAGTAGATAGATTAAGTGGATTTAAGTGATTTTGCATTAGAGAGGCAAAGTAATTGCTAGGAGGACTTGGACTACTTCTGGTATAAGGGTTTTGGAAGCTTAAGTTAAGTTTACCCTTATGTTGCAAAATTTTTGAAAAGTGCTTAATAAGGCACTTTTAACAGATTGTTTAGATGCCAGTTGCTAAAAAGTGAGTTTTTAAGGTGATTTTCTCATTTTTTAAGAACCAACAGGATAAATCGAAGCACCGATAAAGACAGTGCTTGTCTGCAGTATGAATATTTGTTTAAAAACATTAAAAAAACAAGACCTTAAGTAAGGGTTGGGTTCACTATGGCGTATACGTTCTATTATTTTGTTTTCAGTTCTCAAAAAAAATTGGTTCAGGACTTCATGACTTGCTTCGAAGCCAGGGAACTACAATTTGCATACGATCTGGTATTTTTTCGTGAAACTTTGCACAGCAAAGAAGCCCATTTTTTTCGATGGGCATATCAAGCGATTTCAATAATATAGAAGTTTGAATGATAATCGAATAATCATTCGAGTAACGAAATCGTATGATATCGAGTTCTTTTCATTCGAGTTTTCGTCAACGTCATTCAAGTGCTTGCTCGTCGTCGTCATTGTTCGAGTTCTTCCCATTCCAATTCTCATTATCGTCATTCGAGTACCGCCTTATCTTCATTTGACTTATTTTCATGCGAGTTTTCATCGTCATCGTCATTCGAGTTGTTTTCATTCGAATTCTCGTCATAGTCATTTGAGTTCTCGTCATAGTTAATCCAGTTCTCGTCATCGTCATTCAAGTTTTCGTCATCGTTATTCGAGTTCTCGTCATCGTAATTCGAATTATTGTCATCGTCATTCGAATTCTAGTCATCGTTTACGAGTTCTCGTCATTCGAGTTATCGTCATCGTCATTCGAGTAATTTGCATTCGAATTCTCCTCATCGTCATTTGAGTTCTCGTCATAGTCATTCGAGTTATCGTCATCGTCATTCAAATTCTCGTCATCGTTATTCGATTTCTAGTCATCGTCATTGTTATTCGAGTTCTCGTCATCGTCATTCTAGTTCTCTTCAACGTCATGCGAATTTTAGTCATCGTCTACGAGTTATCGACATCGTCATTCACGTTATTTTGATTCGAATTCTCGTCATCGTCATTCGAGTTATTTTCATTCGAATTCTAATCATCGTCATTTGAGTTCTTTTCGTTCAAGTTCTCGTCACCGTCATTCGAGTTCTCATCATCTTCATTCCGTAGTCCGTCCGTAGAATACATCCCTCTAAACAACGTTTAATGAAAATTTAAGAAGATCATTCCAAAACGGTTGAATTAAGATGCCTCTCCATTCCTTTCCGCTAAAAAGATTTATTTTTTGACAATACATATACGTTTTTTTTCTATAAAAATAATTCTTCTAAATGTAGACAAAATTCTACAGAACCATCTTCTGGCTCAACCAAAATCGAACAACAAACAATACTCCATGTGGATGCTGAAACAACCTCAAAATTCCAACCTTTGGAAAAACATTTGTCAAGGCTCCTTTGTCTGCATACGCAATACTGAAAACGAAATGTTTCTACTTCCTTCCTACGCGATGCCTTATGCCTTCTCATTATTATCAAACAAAAATCCTTATGCCCCAAAGGATGTCATGTCTGTATTTGCATATGAATAAACACGAATAATTCTTGAAAATCCAAACATCAAATATTCCAGCTACCCGCAGATCGACTCGAAAAATTTTAAATAATAAATTTTCTCTTTTTCAGAATAAAAGGGACTTGTCAAGTGACAAATTTTCCATTTCGATCTTATTAAAAATTGAACACACAAATCTCCTTGGGTCACAAATCTGGCAACACACGTTTATGAGGCTTTCAGACATTACAAGCTTTGAAGCACTCAAAATAAATATGAAGAAATATTTTAAGATCTATATGTGTACTTCATTTCAATACAAAAAAGAATCTGCTTTCAAGTTCAATTCCATTCTAATTGTGGTAAATGTGGGTTTCCCTAATCTTGTCAACAATTGAGCTCCATCTCAAGGCTACCGATGCAGCTTTTCAGATTGGCATACAATTTTCCCTTGTCTCGATGTCGATTGAGTGCAACACAATCTTCTTACCTCTCCGAGTGAATCCAATGTGGTGAATGTTTAATCTTCTAAAATGGGTCTCGCTCGACTCGGTACTATTCGAGATTCTAACTAACTTAGAGCGCACAAGAGTAAAATGACGATGGCTTTTGGTCACTACTCTAGAAAGCAAACAAAAGGAATTTTTCGGTTGAATTTAGATTCATTTACATTCACGTGACACAAACAAGGACTTATGAAGGAAAGAATGGACTTTCATTAGAGAAATTTCAATAAAATCCAATTTTATGTTGGAACATGGAAACTATGACAATTGAGAGGCACTTTTAGCAAACAGAAACCGAATGCTACTCAGACTTTTTGGATAAAACAACCAAACATTGTCAGTGTGGTGTATTTAAGGATTTGTGTATGCATTTGTGTCTGAAACTTAGTGACAACCTCATAAGAGCTTACATTCAAGTATGTAAGTTTTCGTTCAGAAAAGTTTTTAATCGTACTTTGAAGTGGTGAAATTAAACAAAATTGTCAACAAGTTAGAAGTATTCTGCTTTGGTAATTGAATTGTTGAAAACGAAGAACACCACTTTCTTTGAACATCAAGCTAAAAAAAAACTTTTGCTCGCAATTGTAGAGTTCTCGAGACTATTAATAATTCAAAGCATATTTCAGTGCCTAACATTGAGATTTCTGTTCAATTTGTCTCTCTATTTGTGGTGAAAGAATAGAGTGCCTTCTGTATACCTCGAATAATGTTGTTTTGAGTGTTGCCATTATTGGGAGAATACACAAATACTATATGATGATGTATCCTTGATACAGATAACGATTTTATTGATTTGCACAATAATCCGCATTCAAATGTGCAACTCCGACCCGGGGATGTAGCAAACCACAGTTCGGAGAACCACCAAACACGACACAATGCGAAAACATTATGATTCGGATATGCATGTTCGAACATTTGAACCCACAACATGATTGTATCTAATTCTAACGCAATATTGAATACGGAAGTGTTTGCAAAAAAAACAAATGATCAGAGGTTGTAAAAGCACAAATGAGCTTAATTGATTATGAATTGAAAAACAACCAAGGCCATTAAAAATAAACATGGTTTTTATTTGTTTTTCGTTTCTGGTGGATGTGCCTTATACCAAATAAAAGGAAATGGCTTATTAGGTATGCGATTAGGTCGCGTAGTAGTGCAAGTGCAATTTCTGTGGCATATCTCTACGGACAAATCTTGAAAAATCCATTTCAAATCATTGCACACATCTAATAGAGTCTGAGTGATAAACTAAAGGCGAACTGGATTCCGAGATTTTTGCACCACAAGATATTCAGCCTGATAAAATCTGATGACAAAAAAAGAACAATTCGACTTTTCTCGGTAAAAATAGAAGTCAGTTTGAATTTTATACCGAAGATTCAAATAGTTTCATACATAATTCAACATTTCCCGTACTTATTTTTAGTAAAAATATTAGATGTAATACAATTGTCCGTAAAACAATTACCAGAATAACGTTTCACTGCAAAATGTCCTTCAATTAATTTTTAACTAGGATCAGCTTCATCAAGAGTCAATAGTTATACGTAAATGACGATTTTCGCCTGTTATTTGTATAAATGCACCTCATTATTCGACACCTTTATTAAATTCAAGAGACTCGAAATAATGAGAATCAAGGAGAACGAAGGTGAAATTCTGAATCTCTTCGTTCGATTATAAGGGATTTTGTATATTAAGTTTAAGCTCTACTATCAAATAAAAATTAGAGTGGAAAGTTGAAGCTATTGGTTACCTACCAATTAAATTGTTTATTAACAAATAAAAGGTTAAAGTTATTAACGCCACAAGTCTGTATTTAATTATTTTAATGTGAAATTTAATTAAATTTTATATTAAAAATTCGAAGCCATTTTTTTGCTTAACGTTTATTGAAACTCTCAACAAAATTCATCCATGATAAAACACCTTTTCTCCTCATCTGCGCTCTAGTCGTTAATCCCTCTTTATTAGAATTGTGGATTTGGTTGTTCCTTAAAGTTGACTTTAAGCCCATTTGTCCTGAATTTCTTTCCGATGTTTTTAAATCTACATTTTTCATTTCTGTAAAGAATAAAGAAAAAATAAATAAAAATAAAAAAAAATGTTTTAACCTTGATCATGGGACTAGTCCTTTTTTTAAATGGAATCTTCCACCTTGACCCATTTTTTTGATGGATCGACATTTTTCTTGCCATTCAGTTGAAATAATAATTCAAAGCAATAAAATTCGTTTCCCATAAAGTCATCGGCCGTAAAAATTAATTCCGAGTGAATTTCCTTTATGCTTTTTTTATGTCTGATGATAATGTGTTCTTATTTTTTTTTTTTTTCTTAAGGTCCTTTGTAATACAAAAACAAAAATTAAGAAAAGGGCAAAGCTGACACCATTGTGCATTAACACTCTTTGGAAAGCAAACAAAGGACACACCATCGACGAAAAAGAAATCGTTTTGCGAGAAAAGACGCCAAACACAATACACAAAAAGAGTGTGGCATACAATTCTTGGTAAGCGGTCAAGTATTATTATTCCAATCCTTATCTATAAGGAAGAAAAAAGGCAAATGGACCACGTCTGCAGCTCCAAACCAGAATCATGTTTGCTCTTCTATGCCCTCTCCTAGATCCAACACTAACACCGAATCAGTCAAGTGGAATAAAAGGATTCTCATCCCGAAACAAAAAAGGCCTTTATCAAGTGACAATAAGATATTTTTGGATAGATTGACAATCCTTAATTGTATTTGGACGGAAAGAGTGAAAAATTCAAAATATTTAAGTATCCATTCAGTGTCATGGAAATTAACCCCCTGTCAGGACTTAACTTAATTCAAAATATTCAAAATAAAGTGAAACTAGGCTAGGGATGTGTTGAAATCGATCGAGTATACCAATAGGGTGCGTTGAGATGATCAAGATCATTTTTGGAACTCGTGATGCATAAAATGAAGGAGTTTGGACTTAAACCCAAATAAAGTAAGTTATCAGGAAAAAAAAGGGTTTATCGAAAGGAAACATCACTTTATTCGTGAACTCAACATACACACTTATCTGACCGGTAGAATCTCATTATTGAAGCCTTCTGGGCTTCGAAATTAATTCGAAGGTCAAAAGGAAAAAATTGTTTTCAGATCCTGTGTCAAGGCAAGTTCAGAGTATTTTTAAAGAAAAACAATATGCTGCCTCTAAAAAGACCCGCAGTTTCAATGGTTTAAAATATTCAATGCAGCAAATCTTTTACCTAGTGACGTTTGAATTGTTGAAAATAAAGCATATGGTGACAAGAAAGAAGTAGAAACTTTATGAAATGTGTGAGCCATCGAAAACTTTGACTATTGTCAAACTTCACTTTTCCGATAGTTCTTTTTCTTTGTATATCAATAGAACAATTTTATGTTAATGTATACCTTTTCTAAAGAAAAACTATCACATAAGTTCTGACTTTTGAAAGAACAATTGCAAACCAAACGACGAAGAGTTTAAAAGGTGCAAATGCACACTTTTATCTTTCATTTTTGTTTCGACTTAAGTTGACGCTTCACACCACAAGTTGTACGAAAGTTTGAAAGACAGTTTGAACTTTGACGAGGATATATGAATCCAGCGAATGACTAAAATCAGAAAAGAGGATGCGCATTTGTGCTTCTTTGCCAGAAATCTGATAATAGTTCTGCATTATATTTGTTCATCTGTGAAAACACTTTCGTAAAACTTCAAAACGAAACGTTCATGATAATCACTCATATGTGTGGTTCGTCTTCTGAAATTTGAAAAAAAACATCATAAACCCACTTTATATGAAAAAATATTTGTATTTTCACTACCTCAAACCCATAACCTCTTTAACTGGATCCATTAAAGAGCCATGAAGCACATACATATCTGCCACGCAAAGAAGCTTTGTCAACTCTAATCCACTCTCCCCGAAAATCCCTAATAAAATACAACCTGATAGCAACACAATTACATTATTACACAACTTTGAGAACTTAATTCTCTCAACCGAAAATGGCTTATAGTTAACACAATAAAACTTCCTCTCAAACAGCCACAACACAACATAATATGACTTCATTTCTACCAATGTAAAGAAAGGTTACAACTGATAATTTTCGTATCCGTATCCGACTGTATACAGCTATAGTTTGGAACTCGAACTCGAACTCGACAAAACATCCAAACCAACTAACTATCGGAACCGAACTATTTTTGGTCTCTAACAGTCTAACTGAGTAAAAGAATAAACAACTTTTTGGTTGGCCTAATCTCTGGTCTGGCCCAATGAAAGGGAAATCCTTTTTCTAATTTTGTTTGCAAAACTTCTTTTTTGCAAATATTTATTACAGTTCTTTGTTTTCTTCCTTGTTCTCTCACTTAATGCGAATTTGCCTAGGCATGTCTCTGCTGGGGGAAAAATTAAACATCGCATTCTCATTTACCGGTCAGACCACACAGCACACACATACAGTAGATAGCTAGTTTTCTTACTGCTACCAGGATCAAGAAGTTTTCTGAGTTATGATTGTGCAGCGAGTGTTCCCAGTGCAGCAAGGTTTTTGTATTATAAACTATAAATACTTCGAAGGCTGTTTAGGATTAACTTCTACGAGTTCAAGTGGAGGTCTCTATTGTGGTTTGCTGTGTAAGAGTTGCAGTCGAATGGCTTACATTGCACAGTGGCTTTTGACTTCAAGCTGATGAAGATGATGATGATGCTGAGATGATGAATACTGGATAAATGATAGTAATTTGCAGTTGTGCTTGTGGCCTTTGGGTTATTTTCAATTCCAGCAAAAGCAAGCTAATCAATTTAATTACAGACATGGAAAAACATTTCGCCCATTATATATATTGGAACTTGGTCTGTGCGCTGTGCTCTTGTGTAATAATAATTGTATATAGGAATGGACAGGGCATGAAGGAATAAAGTTGAAGACAAACTTTTGGCTTTTGCAGTTTTGTTGTTTTTTGTTCGGGAAAGAAAAATAGGCGTCGTCGTTCTTTTACTGTGTGGAGGAAATAAGTGCAGTTGCTAATTAATTTTATTTCTTTCCAGACGGGAATTAAATTATTTTTTTAGAGAAAATATCAATGGCAGATCTTTTAATTAAAAATCTGTTAACATTTGTTTTGATTAAATTAAGATAACTTTTGTCTACTTATTTAACATTTAATTCCAAAGTGTTGTTCCTGTTTTCGTTCTCGTTCTTGTTCTCATTCTCGTTCTCGTTCTCGTTCTTGTGGATGTTTTTTGGTACAGAATAAGGAACAAAAACGTGGTTCTTTCTTTTTCACAGTTTATTAACGATTAAACGCTAAGCAATACGTCAGGTATATTTATAACATAATCTATGAGCGGTTCCTTATTTACCTCGAGGGATCATACGATCAAAACGTTACCTTTGAGGTATGTAAAGTTGAAATTAGACATACAAGGTGCGTCGACAAAAAACGACACTGTTAAAATATTTTTTTTTTTTTGATTGAAT